>CM052440.1:124966956-125014868 GCA_028533085.1 Varecia variegata
AAAGCAGTGTTTAATGTGATCATTGAAAATCTGGTAGGATTTGCTGAATGCAAGTAGCTGGGGTAGAGGAGAGCACAAAGCCAACAATCTTAGCCAAAAGAATTGACCTCTTCAAGCTGTCTGTACACTAAGAATGTATCACAGCAGCTAAATACTCCTTATCACGTTTTACAACAAATTGGGCACTTCTATCAACAAATTGTCTTCATTAGAAGCTGACAGAAGTGATAAAGATAATGAGACATTAAATAGCACTACTAACCCAATGCTGTCACTGGGAGTTTTGCTGAGATATTTTTCATTTGAAGTGGAAGAAGGCTTCTTATGCCTATAACTTTAATTTTAAACCCTTTTTAAAACTAACATTGTTTCCTCTGATTTTGAAAGCAAGCCTGGTAGTAGATTAAAAGGGGATAGAAAGAAATCTTGCTTCCTTTGCAAAGCAAAGACACATATAAAGTGTAACCCCTCTCTTCCCCTGACACATCTTTTCAAGATCATGAAAATCAATGATCACATCTCTTCTGAGATTTTAACAGGAGAGGAGGAGAGAAAAAGGACTCCAGTTGCTTTTATTCATTCAGGTCCCTAGGGCAGCCCTGTCCACCCTTGACAATTTACCCCACTGACCCAGGGAACGGTCAAGTACAGGCATCTGACAGTTGCAGAGGGTCTCATTTTAGAGAAGAGTAAGTTCTCAGAGAATCGATGTATGCCATTTGTATGGCCTTCTCAGTTTCAGAACATGACGAAATTTTATAAAAAATTGAGAGAGCAGACTGTGCTTCCCGTGGGACTCTTAGGTTTCAAGAAAAAAAAAAACTCATTTTTTTTTTCAGATCAAAATCTCAGAGATTGATACGGGCCACAGCTGCTGGGGTTTTGTTTGTTTTGTTTTAATGCTACCGCAAGAAAACATCAAAGACTCCATCATTTAGATTAGTGAAACAACTTAATCTGGGCAGTCAGAGAAGCAGGAGGAAGCCCAAGCAAAGGCCAGCGCTGGCATAGGTCTCTAGGGCTTCAGAGGTGGACTGACAGTCGGCCTTCAGCCTGGGCACAAGCCCAGGATAAGCAACATCTCTGCAGGTGGCGTAGAATCCTGATATGTGGTGAGAACACCAGCCTGCTTGGTCACTTAACCAGGGAGAAGCAGCCTGGAATCTTCCTCAAGTTGTAAACTAAACAATGGTGAAATTCACTTTTCTTGTACTCTTTTCTTGCTCACACAGCCAAAAGGAGTCCCCTTCAGTTCTCCCTCTCTAATTTGCAAAAGAATTTTTTAACATTTACTTTTTAATTTACATACTGTCAAATTCACTTCTCTTTTTGTACAGGCCCATGAATTTTGACAAGCGTCCTATGCCAGCATCACAATCAAGATATGGATAGTTCCATCACCCCAAAATTCTCTTGTGCTGTCCCTTTGTAGTCAAATCCTCCTCCCCGCCCTCATCCCATCACAGACCTGCTTTCTGTCCCCGTAGTTTTTCCTTTTCCAGAATGCCATGCAGATGGAATCATACTGTGTGGAGCCTTTTGCATCTGGTTTCTTCTACTTAACATAATGTATTTGAGATTTACCAATGTCGTTGTGTGTACCAATAGTTCATTCCTAAGTATTCCTCTGTATGGATATGCCACAATTTGTGTATTTATTCACTCACTGGAGACAGTTGGGTTGATTTCAGTTTGGGGTGATTATAAATAAAGCTGCTATAAACATTAGTGTACAGGGTTTTGCCTGGACATGCATTTTCGTTTCTCTGGGGTCCCTCTCATTTTGCATGGGTAGAACTCATTGATTTCCATCTCCCTTTCTTGCCTCTCCTCCCCCAGTGTCATCAGAAGGAAGTGTAGTGAATATAGCTAAAGAGTGCCACAGCCCTGAACCAAGTGACTTTTTCAGAGCCATGACCTGCAGCTTCTGAAGCTAAACCCCTTAGACTTACATTTGGGGGTTTGGGAGGTAAGAATAGCAATTCCTTTGACATCAGGTGCCTGGTGTGCTGATAGAATCAGGCCTGTCCTGCAGATAGGATCATCTTGGCCATCAGAGGAACTACTCTTCATTAGTATAGGCATGCATTAAATGTTTAAAAATAAATACTATTTAAATGAAAAATTTTAAAAAATACTTAATATTTACTATATGAAATATTTTTGTGTATGGTATTTTGTTTCATAGGCAATGTGCTCTTCTTTATATTCAGAGACTACAGGTAGAAGTCTCAAGAGGGCTGGCTACGTCAGTTTGGTAGAAGATTCAAAACTGACGGTGTAAGGAGGGTCTGGAACAAAGAAGAATCAGGATCCGCCTGCATGAAAGTGCTGAAATTTAACAAATAAGCATGTGCAGGAAAAAGAATAGATGAAGAATAAAAAGCCCAGTTTGAATCTTTGACAGAAAAATACATACCGAGAAAGTAGATAGTCAGGCCCTGAGTGATTGGTTAAATCAAATCAGATTTGCATATATTTCAGAACCTGTGGCCTGATCTTCTGTTCCAGGTCAAGGAAGAGATAATAGGCAACTGTATTTAGAGAGAATAAAAACGAAAATTGAATATGACTGATGTAGTTTTTTAAAAAAGCAATTTTAATATAGAAATGAGAAATATGCCTAACTAATGGGTGATACAGAGGAGAAACGAATTTGGAGCAAATTACAAATAGCAAAGGGCATTAGAGCAAAGCTTGCAAGGTCTGGAAGTTACTGGAAATGATTTAGCCTGCGCACGTCATCTTTTAGAAAATTTTTTATGCGGTTTTAGAAAACTTCAAAGAAATCTTTAAAAAGTAGTTCATGTTTGCAGTGTTCCAAAAGATATGTGATCTTTTAGTGGTTATTATATCCTCATACATTTTTATCAAAACAATTGCCTGAATACTATCATTTCCCTATCAGATCTAGAAAAATATTTTTTAAAAGAAAATATTTTTATGCTATAGATTTTCCCACCAAACCTCACTCAAGAAAAGTTAAGAACGAATGACATAATTTTTTAAGCATAAGAAATGGAAGTATTTTGAAAAGCGAAATGGAAAAAATTTTAAAGACTCATTTTAATTTTAATTAGATACAACTCAAACAATATAAGAAACGTCAGAAGCTATGATGAGTATAAAAATTATGTTAAAGGAAAAGTAAAACTAAGATTTTCTTAGTAATTTATGATAAAGCAATTCAGGGGGAAATATAGTACTATTTTGAACCTTTGATTATTAGACAGATTAGAGGATATAATTGCAGTTAGTAAACATAACAATGTATAGCCCTACCCTCAAATTTTTAGCTACTTATTGCTTCATTTTGAGAGTTATTTCAAGAAGGGCATCCCTTAGTTGGCTAACTTTGGTCTAGACCAGGGGTCAGCAAAGTATGGCCCTGCCTGAGGACCAAATCTGACTACTGTTTGTTTTTGTGAATAAAGTTTTATTGGAACACAGCCTCAACCATTTCTTTAGATATTGTCAATAACTGCATTCATATTATACTAACAGTACAGGGTTGAATAGTCGTGACAGATAATATGGCCCACAAAACCTAAAATATTTACCTTCGGATTCTCAAGAAGAAACTTACCCACCTCTGCTCCGGCATCAGCCCTGGAACCAGGGCTTCCCTTAGTTGAGTGATGGGTCTAGATTCAATTCCTGGGACCAAGATCTTGATCACTGAAGGAGATTAAGTCACACTAACAAAACCCCTAGGACACTATATTTAAGACAAAAGAGTTCCACTTTGTTAATTTATAGTCAGAAATTTAGCTGCCAAGGGAAATAGAGGATGTAATTCACTGGTTAGTGAATACTTTCCTTTTGCTATACAAATGGTATTTAGAAGGTGGTTTGGCATACATGAGGTCAATGCAAGAGGTTAACTGGATAACCCTAATGGCTTGAATCTTGGTCTCCACCATTTGTCAGTTTGCTGTCAGATCCACCCCTTCCCCTTCCCCTGTCACAGGGAACATTTCAGGCTCTCCTGCCAGCTGGTTTCCAGAAAGGTCTGGCAATGGGAGGCACTGATGGAACACAGCAGGAGAGGAGAATCTGGTTTGAGTTCTCTGAGTCTGCTTTCGGTGCATCTCTGGAGTGGTTACGCCTTTCCTTTTTGGTTTAGATCCCGTGGACCAGCCCCAGCCTATGGGCTGTAGTACCACACTCCTTTGTTTTTATTCCTCCAGTCCTCTAGGGGTGGTAGAACTTCCTCCTGATGCTGTCTCTAAGTTGCCTCCACCTCCTTTGTTTGGCTTTTCAGCTTTTCTTTGTGACCCAATTTCCTTTGCTTGAAATACTGAGAGTGGTTTCTATTTTCAGACATGACCCAGACTGATATAAGCATCAAGCCCTCTTTGTCAAGAATAATCCTGGAGTCACTCCTTCACATTCTTACTGTGGTCAGAATTCCCTTTTATCTAGTTGCTGGGCACCTCTGTCCTCTCTTATTATAGTCTGCGGTAACACGACACAACCTGGGAGGCCAGACTTACATGCCAGTCATTGTGATTGCGATTTGCATGGTGCCAAATCTTGATTCTTTGCTTGCACTATGTTGCTTAATATCAGGAACTTCTGTGGTTACTAGATTTTATTCATTATGTATAATTTTTTAATGAATTTATTCTCAAAGGTTAAGATTATTAATTATATTAAACTATACAATAGTCCGTATGCGTTGGCTGTGGCTTCTTCCACTGCCTTCAGACTGCTAGATTCTTCTTGCCCCAGAAGTCCAGAATGGGGAATCTCAGGAACAATCCTCCACTTTTCCACTTCAGGACTCTTCACCTTGTCGAGCTCCCTGGCCTTGTGCTGCACCCCCTGAGCCAAACACAGTTGCCCCCACCCCCACCCCTAGTCCATTTCCCAGAATGCTTTTCCTTCCCTCCCTCAGTCTGGACAATCCTGTTCATTCCTGTTGTGTCTTAGCTACGACTTCATTTTCCATCATCTCCAGTCGTTTTTGTAGCTAGCATTGTAGAGATGGCTACCAAGCTTGGCTAGTCAGGCATAAAAACAGAAATTACATGGAATTGAAATGAAAAACCTACACCTTCCTGCCATTTTTCCCCAGGCTTTTTCACTGAGTGTGATATTTTAGTTGGCCACTTAGATCAGTGAAGCAATACAGGTGATAAATTTGAAAGACGGTAATAAGTATTATACTAAGTAATAGTGAATGACACAGTCCTTCCCAGAGTCCTTTCTGCTCATATTATCTCATTTTACTTGAAATGGGAGCAAGCCATTATTGTTATAAAAATCTAAAAAGTGAGGCATAAGGATCTCAGGTAGGAGATAAAGGTTGATACCTGACATTTTACCCCAGGGATGAGGCCAGGGTGAAGACCTCTGTTTCCAACTGGATACAGAGGTTAGGAAGAAATCTAAGGGGGTCCTGCCCCCTCAGTTCTCAAGCTTGTCACCTTTCATCTTTATCTTCTTATCTCTGTGACGGTCACTGCCATTTTCCATGGCTCCTTGCAGGAAGCTGAAGAAGACTGGCTGTAGCCATGGAGGAGCCTTTCCCCCTCTACCCAAGCCTACTTCTTTAATTGTTCCCTCTTCCTCCTGTCTTCTACTGGGTGCCATGTCCCTAGTTCTTCTACTTAATTAACATGATGGCTGAACAGGCAGCAGTACCCTGACCAATATGATGCCCTGATTCCACTTCTGAGGGATCACAGATAATGGGACCATTGTGGGATAATTCATCTAGTGCTGGTTTACCCATCAAGCAAGGTAGATGACATTGACAAACCAGAGTTGACAAATATAAAGCATGGGGAGGAATTTCCAGCAGAGAAGGATATAAAATGATTGTCTTTAAATATGGAAGACCTCTTTGCTTCCCCCAAAGGGGCTTTGATTCTTGGAGGTGATTCAACAAATGCAAGGAGTCAAACTAAATATGATGTTATTCTGTTTGTAATTTATAGTGGTGCACCAAGTAAAAATGAGACTGAGAACTGAAATTATTTTGAACAGGGATGGTAAATTAGATGTATACTTTTCATATCTGTCTGTATTATAATTCATAGTTTTCAAATGTTTATACAAAAACTACTTTAGGGTATAATTATATTTGTGATGGCCTTTTTTATATACTACTTGATACTGTGAGGATGTTATATCACTTGATATCATACAATTAGAATGTTCCATAAAGGCAACTTAGTAAAGAAGAGATAAATTTTAAATATATATGCAAATGAATCTTCCTTTCTTTTTTGCCCCACTGAAAACACACATGCCCAAACCACAAAACACAACAGAAAGGAATATTAGAATCTTATCATCCCATACTCTGTCTCTGTTACCGTATGGCCACCTGTAATAACTCTGCAAAAACCTTCAGCTCCAACTGAAGTTCGTGATAACAGTTTCCGTTTTTCAGAAGTGGTCAGTGGGTAGCAGAAAATTTTATCCTTTCCTAATATAAAGCACATTTACCCGACTCTTTCATAATATAAAACACTTGACCTGTGCAGCAGTCCCTGTGATGCTGTTGCGTGGTCGTGGGTGGAAAAGGTCCTCAGTGCTAATGCCCTAGAATCTTGCTGCTCACAGTGTGTTCACAAAGCAGCGGTATCCACATCACTCTTGTTAAAAATGCAAATCTCAGGCCCCAGGCATAATGAATCAGAATCTGCATTTTAACAAGTTCCCCAGGTGATTCATATGCACAGTGAAGTTTAAATAGCTTTGCCCTAGAAATTGCTTGAAATTATGGCACAATCTCCCATTTATATCTGATTCCCCCCCACCCCCCCCACCCCCCCGCTACAAAGAATGAAAAATAACTGTTACCAAGACTTGACAATGCCACCCTTGACTCTATAGCTTTCTATCTCTGGGACTGCACAAATGCAATGCTGTCAAGATTTTAGCAGTGATTTTCTGAAAGAACAGGAGCTTCTGTCATGATCTCTTTTGATTCAAATGTCTGTACTTCCTAGAAGTGAGTAGGTGGCTCTATTACCCATAAAATTATCCCATGTCTCTTAACATATGTCCTTTCAAGAGCCATAGGATGTATTTTAGGAGAATATTACCACACTCAGAAACCACATATTTTAAATTAATTAAATTCTGTGCCAAATTGTTTCATGCTTTTGCCAGCAATAAATTTCCTTATTTCCTCCCTCCCTCCATCTCTCCCAGCTTTCTTTTATTTTCTTCCTTTCTTTCTCTTTTTTCTTTTTTCTTGTTGATAACACAAAAGTATTTGAGGTCTTAAACTTGTAAGAATTAAACTGGAAATGCTATCCAAATTTTTTATCACATTTTTTAAAGACTACAAAATTCACCAGTAATAACCTGGAAAATAGTTTTTTTTTGTTTGCTCAATCTCAGTGCTAAAACTTGCCATACAATTGGACTGATAGGAGTGAATTCAGTTTGCTGAGAAGAGTGTCTTGACTCTATCACAGTGCTAGAAAAAGGTATAGTATTTCGTATGCGAATTTTTCCATAGAGATAACTTAATTTTTATCTTTATCCCTAGATGTTTGTGAAACCCTCCTAATTTTCTTCTCTGGGCATTTTGAGATGTTTCCCATCTTAGCATAAAAAAGCCTTTCTGAGAAATTGTCCTCTTTGAACTTGAAAATGGAAATCAAAGCGGATATCTCTAAAAGACCACCTTTTAGTAATTTATGGTCAAGTCCTTTGGCAAACAACCAAATAATTATGTGGTGGTATTGATTGATCAAGAAAACCAATCTAGATCATAGGACCAAGGGATTTTTTTTTTTCCTCAACAGCAGGAGATAATATGCCATGAATTTAATCAAAGTACCCATCTCTGATTTTGACCTTATAAGACAGGCACTAAGCGCTTAGCCTAGAACTTTCTGGTTCTTGAATATGGGTCTGATTGTTTCTGCTGTGTAGGCATATCCAGCCACAAATTTTGACTTGACCAATCCAAGGAACAGCCTGGCACCTCATTGCAAGAGCTACCGTAAAGCTGATCTGTTTGGACTCTATTAATACTAACCTAGTGTTTGTGGTGCTTCTGCCCCTATTGACCTGCAGTTTCTCTGTTTTCTCTCTGAACAAAGTTTTGACCTGGAGTGCTAATAGCTTAAGGATGATTTCAAATTTTTGCAAAAGAATAATTTTTTAACAACTCAATTACTCTATGTATTTTTTTACATAGAATAAGCAATTGATATTTTAACAATAGATTACCTATTCTTAAAGCAATTCCACATAAAAACTGAAATAGGCAAACCTTGATATATTTGCAAGTATAGTCATGCACTGCATATCAATGTTTTGGTCAATGACAGACCACTATATGACAGTGGTCCCATTAGATTATGATACTGTATTTTTACTGTATCTTTTCTATGTTTAGTTATGTTTAGATACAGAAATATTAATACTTACCATTGTGTTACAATTGCCTACAGATTTTAGTACAGTAACGTGATGTACAGGTTTGTGGCCTAGGAGCAATAGGCTGTACCATATAACCTAGGTGTGAAATAGGCTGTACCATCTGGGTTTGTGTAAGTACACTCTGTGATGTTCACACAACGAAATTGCCTAATGACACATTTCTCAGAACGTATCCCTGTCGTTAAACAATGCATAACTATACTTAATCTACTGTGGGTACTTGTTATTAATAATTCAGACTTTACACAATTAACATTTGTAGTCAACCAAATATTCTACATTATTTATGTTTTGTGGTTTTGTATATCTTCAGTGTTTGGGGGAGATATCTGCAAAATATTTGAAAAATGTTATTGGACAGGATTTATGTTATAGCAGAATGTTCACTAAGGTATTGTAACTCTTAGAAAATTTTAGAACATGTATACTTAAGATTAAAAAATTTAATATTATCTTGATATGGATAATTGGTTTAGTATCAAAACATATTTGTATTTGCGTTTAAAGATTTTAGAAGTGAAAACTAAGTGAAAAATTTCAGAAAGGTGGCAACTTTTTTTCTAGATTAGGCTTCAGTGTCTGAATTACAGTTTGCTTATGTGTTCACAGTACAATAATCCCTTTTTGACACCATTCCTGTAGATGCTACTGCTACAAAAAATAAACTGACCTTACAGGTGATGGAGATATATGCTTTTGAAATTGAAAGTATAATTTTTAGAGTGTTAAAATTACTGAGAAATGGAAATGGTTTAATCTTTTTTATACATATACTGAACAAAAGCTAGCTTTTAACAGTTGCACCCTGCTCCACTGTTCCTGCACCCAGAGGCAAAGGGTCATAAGGAGAAAGAATTTCACAGTAGGAGGAGTTCATGCTGATTCATCTCTCTCCAAATTGAACACACTCGGATCAGATGAATCAAATAATGTTGAGGGACAAGGGTTAGAAGACAATTAGAATGAAAGATCTGGGGAGATGAAACCACCCATGCACAGAGAATGCCTGCAGTATGTTATCTTAACACGAGCAGTTTCAAGAAAGAAGCCTTTTCTAAGGTTACTGTATAAAGGTATATTATTCCAGCCAATTTCACCATCATAATAGAGATAGATATGCTAACTCCACATCTTCTCTATTTGGGGGAATCATATGCAACCTGTATGACTTTGTGTGGTTGGATGGAGGTCATCCAAGTTGAAGGAGTTGGCGTCTGATAGACCAAGAGAGATGAATATTGATATCATACCCCAGTGGTCTTGAGGACATTAGGGTCAGTTTTTCCAATGTTTGACCTCATGAGCAAAAATATATATCATTATTAAGTTGCTGAGTCCAGTCTGTCTTCAAAGAGTAAATTATAATGAATTTCTTTTTAGCACATATACACTCCAACTTATTGCCTTTTTTTGTCTGAAAGGAGCTATCTCTTAAGTGTTACGTAAGGAGTTAGCCACTTGTATAGAAAATGTGAAATGTGTTAACAAACGGGAACTTTTTTTCCTATATTTTATAAACTCTTTGTTTCTATTAGTTTTAAATAGGTTTTTTCTATTTGATTTCAGAAACATTCCGAAGTCAATAATCTCAGGAAATTCCTTTGTGTTGCCAATTTCTCCCTGTCGCTTTCCTTCCCTGCCTCTGCCTCTCACATACTGATAGCATGTTTGTGGCCACACCTTAGATAGCAGTAACCAAGGATGCAAGGATTCATTGCTGATGAACTTAATCTGGAGACAGTAAGCCTTGTGATATGCATAGAACTTAAGAATTGTCTGGCTATTCAACCTGTAGCTTATAAAGCACATCACAGTGTCAAACCCTCTGCCTTGCCTTTAATCAACAAATAACCAGAGAGGCACTACCTCTCACTTCATTAAAGGATTTTTGTATCCCCAGAGTCTAGCATAATAATGTGTGCATAGTATGTTCTAAAGAATCAGTTGGTTCCTATTTATAGCTAGAGTTTTGTCAGGCCCTTCTTGAAGAGCTAAGATAAAAAATGTCCATCCCAAACCAACACTTTCCCATGTGGCTGTTGGAAATGTAAGGTGGCATAATCTTTCAGAAAAGCAATTTGCTTATTTTTAATCAAGAACTTTACAGAAAGATTCATATAATTTTCCCTACTAATTTAACTTTTGAGACCTCTCATAAGGATATATTAATAATAATAGCTTTAGCACAAGGATGTTTTTATTTGCTTATTAAAAAATAAAAACTTTGACATATCTAAATAGCTGTAAGGACAGAGGAGAAAATAATGAAGTAAACCTTGAATGATTCAGTGTAATTTTAAATTCATGTCCTTTTAGGAGGCAGTACCTTCAATTTTGAAATTTTGTTTATACCCATTGATATAGCATCTACTTGGTTCAGATCCGTTTGTGAGAAGGTGGAATATGCTAGAAATGAATTAATTTGCTGATGACTCATTTAATATAATATTTATAGTATAAGTTTGTGAATATGAATTGTTAAAATTGCCTTTAAAAATGTTTTTTAAACAGAAAATATAACATTAGCTGAAAAAAAATACAAAATTGTCTATAAAGTAAAATTTAAACTATGTAAAGAATGCATAGGAAAAAGACCAGCTGGCTTGATGCCATGTTGTTCAAAGGTGCTGCCTCTGAGAAGTGGTAATATTGAGTGATTTTTCCCTGTAGATGTTTTATACACATGTACACCTTTCAAACTTGCTATTATGTCTATATGTATAAACAAAAGATATATATAAAGATATATAATGTATCTTATAAAAGTGTGTATATAAATAAAATATAAGGATGTATAATATCTTATATAAAGATATATACATATATACCTTCCAAACTTGCTATATGTGTATATATAAAAGATACATATAAAGATATATAATGTATTTTACATATGTATCTTCTATAATACAAAAAAACTTAATATTATGATTTTACACAAAGTCTCAAAAGGAAAAGTCATTTTATGCATTTAAGAAACAGATTTGAATATAGTTTTTCTTACTTCCATATCTTATGTTACTTTGGGCATAATATAATTTTCTTGTTTCCAGTTTTATTAAGTTTGCTTTTCTTCTCTAGTATAAAAACGTGCCTCCCAAATGTTCAAAACTTAAGAAGTCAAAATATAATTCACAGATTGTTTGGGAAAAGTATTTAGTGTACTTTTTATTCCCTTTTCTTCAATATTTTAATAGATTTCAAAATCTATGTACTTTTGGGAGGCAGTTCCTTCAGTTTTGAAATTTGGTTTATTTATATCAATTGAGATAGAGTCTACCTAATTCAGATCCTTTTGTGAGTAGGTGGAATATGCTGTAAGTTAATTTGCTAATGAGTCATTTAAAGTATGATAAAATATTTTGTGTTATATTTTTATGAGTATGTTATTTCTTAAATTTTGTATGTAGTTGCTGTTGTGCTGTCTAGGCAGAGTAAGCCTAAATTTGCAAGGCTTCCTTTGCAGCAATGATAAGAATTTATTGACTTTTTTTGTACGTATATTATACTTTAATAAAAAGTTAAACTTCTTATGTGTGGCATTGCTTTGGAATGGTCAGAGAGTTTGATGGTTTCCTAACAGTGATCATGAGTGTGTCCCCTGCCATCAGATTGCTTTGACTAAATCCTAGCATCACTACTTCCTGTCTGGATGAACTTGCGCAAACCTCTATCCTATAATCGCTGCTTCTACCTTCATTTCTCATTTCTATTTTTTTAATTTCAGAGTATTATGGGGGTACAAACACTTTGGTTACATAAATTGCCTTTGCACTGCCCGACAAGCGTGCCAGTCCCACAGACAGCACGCACCGCATCTGTTAGGTGTGAATTTACCCATCCCCTCCGAAACCCTCCCACCTGCCTGATGCCCTATGAATGTTACTTCCAGTAAGTGCACATTAGTATTGATCCATTAGTACCAATTCAATGGTGAGTATGTGGCATTTTTTTCCCATTCTTGTGATACTTCACTTAGTAGAATGAGCTCCAACTCTGTCCAGGATAATACAAATAGGTAGTTCACCATTTTTTTATGGCTGAATAGTACTCCATGGTGTGTGTGTATATATATATATACCACATTTTATTAATCCACTCATGGATTGATGGGCACTTGGGTTGTTTCCACATCTTTGCAATTGTCAATTGTGCTGCTATAAACATTCTACTGCAGATGTCTTTTATATGTATTTTTTTACTTTAGGTAGATACCCAGTAGTGGGATTGCTGGATCAATGGTAGTTCTACTTTTAGTTCTTTCAGGTATCTCCATATTACTTTCCATAGAGGTTGTACTAGTTTGCAGTCCCACCAGCAGTGTATGAGTGTTCCTATCTCTTCACATTCACACCAACATTTGTTGTTTTGGGACTTTTTGATAAAAGTGATAATCTCATTGTGGTTTTGATTTGCATTTCCCTGATGATTAGAGATCTTGAGCATTTTTTCCTATGTTCATTGGCCATAAGTCTATCTTCTTTTGAAAAGTTTCTATTCATGTCCTTTGCCTGCTTTTCAATGAGGTTGTTTGATTTTTTTTCTTGCTGATTTTCCTAACTTCTATATAGATGCTAGTTATCAGCCCTTTATGGGATGCATAGCATGCAAATGTTTTCTCCCATTCTGTAGGTTGTCAGTTTGCTCTAATGATAGTTTCCTTGGCTGTGCAGAAGCTTTTTAATGTGATCAGGTCCCATTTATTTATTTTTGTTGTTGCTGTGATTGCTTTTGGAGTTTTCTTCATAAATTCTTTTCCTAGGTCGATGTCTGTAAGAGTTTTTCCAACATTTTCTTCTAGAACTCTTATGGTTTCATGCCTTAGGTTTAAGTCTGTTATCCATTGTAAGTTGATCTTTGTGAGAAGTGAGGATCCAGTTTCAATCTTGGTATTTTTTTTAATATGCTATAACTAATTTTCCCTAAGACAAGTCAGATTCCTTTTACAGTGAATTTGATGGCATTTTCCTACTTAAGTGTATTGCGTTCATTTTTCCCATATTTTAGAAGAGCAATATTGCAGTTTGTCTATTATGGGCCATACTGGGCTTCAATAGTGCATACCACTAGCCTGATTATTTTCAAGAATTATTTTTGTTGCTTCCTTGTGAATATTAGCTAACATTTAGTGTTAGTTGATGAGTTCTTCTGCCAAGCATCCCTTTCTTTAAGAGTATGTTTTATTTAGCACCAAGGTGTGAGCAAATAGTTCAGAATTTGTTTTGTGAAACAGTATGGAAAGAATAATGAAAATTCCATGAAGTCATAGAAGATGAAAATTTAGCCCAATATCTCCAGAGATCTTATGTAAATGTACCTCAGTGCTGTAGCAGCATATCACAGGTGATATGAAGCATCATTTTTTTTCTTTGGGCTTTTCATATCTTGATATAATTGACATTGGTAGATGATACTGATGTAAAGCCACAAAAAAAGAAAAAAAACCTTTTGTATTTCACTCCTGATATCCATGTTTAATTTCAGATTTGATTACTATTTATTACATATTTGACGATTATCCATAGTAACTCTTATTACACAGAATCTCATAAGCTAAAATACATTTTATTTAATAGTGTTTTCAGTCATGAAGATGAATGTGTTTATGTTAAAACATGGAATTGTTTGAATTGAAAATACAGACTATTTAGAGTTAATGTTTGGCTATAGAAGCATCAATAAAATCTTTTGTTTTGTAAGTCCAGCTTATTATTTCTTTTTTCATATTTCCATCACATAATTTACTTGGAGATAGAGCTTACCTCATCACATAGCAAAGTATATATTCAGAGTTTTATAATGTTCAATGAAACCAAGTTTTGTTACGAATTTTAATTTTAACCAAATACTTTTCTTGTCTGAAAACTTTAAAAAAAGACTGAGAATATTAGAAACGAGAACTATAAACCCTAAAGACTGTTATAGTTGCCTATTTTATTTGAGGAAGGGATTACATAGATAAAAGGTGATTTTTAAAAATTATCTTGTGAACTTCCTCCAACTAGTCAGTTTAAGGCTTACATTTTCAGGTACATTGCCTTACCTTTGTATCTTACTTTCCCTATATAGCTAAAGTTAAAATTTTGACCAGAATTCTAAATGAATAATTGATGGTATTCAGTATAAGCTTTGAAAATGTTAGGAAAAAAATTACCGTGAAAAATAGGGAACTGAAACTGGCATAAATTCTAAAGAGAAATATAGGAAAACTCAGCCCTGGAGTAAAACCATGAAACTTCTGATGAAAGCATATGTTCTGTTAGATTTTAAAAACTATGTAACTTTGTAGTTGAAAACAAATCAGCAAGAAATGGCATGTGATGATTGATTATAGTCAGTCAACATTTTTTTTTTAAACCTAGTATATTTAGACTTTGTAGAAATGATGCAAAACCCAAATCATTGAAATGTTTATCTGGAAAAGATCAAAGGATGATGGAATTACAGGCAAGGAGACATAGTGATTTGACTAACGTATGGCCCATTGTCTGTGTTATTGGTGGCCAACAAAATCCCAGTGAGAAGGGCTAGGGGCCAAATGTTGTCTTCTGTTGTTCTCAAAATTTTGTAAAGAAACCTGAGGTGAGATGGCAGTCCTCTCCAAATGTTTAATAACATTCTTCTGTTGCCTTAAAACCTACAGTCACCACCCATCCATTCATTCCTTCATCCATTCAACACATCTTTATCATGTGTTGACTCTGTGACAAGTACCGGGCCTCACATAAGGATGCAGTTGGTACCTCCAAGACACAGTCTAGTGGGGAGTTGGGGCAACTGTGGCGGATGGAAAAACCTAATGGTTACCATTTATTAAGTACATTGCCGCACACCCAGCACTATGCTAAATAGTTTATCTACATTATCTTATTTAATCCTCATAATAATCCTGTGAAGTACTTTACTGGTGTTAAGCACTTCATAGGTATTTTTTATTTCAGTATATGAAATTCTTATTGCCTAACTCTGTTGTTTGCTGTTTCTGATACTCTCACTCATGATGGAATTCAGACTTAGTTGATGTTCAACAGTGAAAAACTGGAAGGTCTAAGCTGAGGATACTTTTCTCCAGAGACTCTTTGTGATTGTCACTGGGACTTATTGATTTGGGGTCACTGTAGCATCTCAGGCTTAATCTAGGAATCTCTGGCTTGCCACTGATACCTTGGTACTGACTCAAGTCCCAGTCTTTCATTGTAGCACCGAGAATAGCATTTGCTCTCAGTTAAAGACTACGTTTTCAAGCTCCTAGGTATGTGTTTGTTTTTTTCCTCAAAAATTTCTCATATATCTGTGAGTTCAGCAATGCATTAAAACTTTTTAATCCTAGTTGTTTTATATTTGAGAGGACCCTTCAGAGCATGGTGATTTAGATGCTCTGTCACCATTATACTGGAAGTAGAACTATATATCATTACATAACCTTAGATATACAACTTCCCTTGCAAGTAGTTTGAGATAAAACTTTAAGAAGCTGGTGTCTTGCACTATAGCTGATTATGTTATATCATGAGACCAGACAAGGACATGTTGCCGCCATGCCTACAAGTAGGCAAACACACTGCAGCCATTAAGTTGAGCATCCCTTGGAGATTGCTGCACGTCTAAAGAAGCTACCTTCCAACCAGGTTAATGTAGTGGATGGCCAAGGGAAGCAGAGTTGATCTTGCCGTCATCCTGTGGTCTGCTCATTTCCACTATAGACACATGATATCAGTGTGCCTAGCACCAAGGGATGTGGGCACCTGGCAATAAATGGTTATATTTGATTACCCCAGCTGGTCAAATGAAATTACAGAGCTCTCAGAATTGGTTCTTTCATCCTGATGATATTAACTGAAAAATCTCTATTTCACATTGCCTGCATGACTTTGTAATCATTCCCCAGGCCTTCCATCTGTATCAAATCACACCACTACTCCTTCCAAACCATTTTTTATTACCAGTTGCTCAACTAAAAACTATAGCCAAAGTTGTTTTACTTTATTGTGCTCTTCAATAATAGTTACATTGACATTTATTTTGTGTGTGTGTATTTTAAAGTAATGGGGTTGTACAAAATGTGGGGTTTTTAGCTTCCATTTTATTCTTCATTATCACATTTGCTTTAATGGTTTCTCTGTTACTCTGTATGATTTATAGTTTCAATCTGATATGTGCACTCACCTCATCCTTTTATTGTATTAGTACCTAATACAGTTCAGAGCTATGCCTTGCTCACATTTCTCAGTACTGGATTATTCTTGTTTATTAGGTTTATAGGCCTGCAGATTCACTACCACATCTCTGCTGGGCAATTTATCCAAAGAGAGAGGGTTTCTACTTATGCCTTTAGCATCTGCACATTAACTCTGTAAGGGGAATTGGGGAGGAGGAAGATATACCTTTGACATTCAGTTGTACTCTATTTTTTTTTTAATTATGTGCTTTCGGTTTTATTTGTCAACTCTGTATGCCACAACTTGTTGTAATAGTTGTACCCTATTAAGAGACCAATTTTCTAATGTGTTTAGACCTTTCTAAGGTTGTAGAGCATTTTTAGAACTATATCCAGGCTAAGTATCTTTAGTTGTGCATCCAAAATTCCCCCAATTCTCTTATAATAGCATTATAATCCATTCATGTTCATTTTAATATATGTAGATTAAAAGAAAATATAAATATTTATACCTTTGGCTCAGTCTTCCCATTCTTTTGAATTTATCCTGATGAAATAGTACAACTGCATTTGAAATAAAAATAAAAACATGGTGCAAAGTGATGCATATTGTAGCATTTTCTATAACAGAAAAGAATGGACATTAATATCTGATATTGTATTAAATTATGAGGCATCAACTTGATGAAGTATTCAGACACTTACGTCTTAACAATGACTGTAGAAACCTAGGGGAAATTTTTGATACATGGTGAGTGAACAAAATAGAAAATGAAATTGAATGCATACAATGATTATAACTTGACAGATCTATAGATGTGTGGACATAGGTTAGACAGGAAAATATAAAAATGAAATAATTTGTGTTAGCTTTGTGAATTAAAGGTAATTTTATTCATTTGAAATATTTCCCTTAAATACCATTATGGGGCTTTTAATAGCGAATGTGCAACTTTTAAAAGAAATAATGAAAAAAAAGTGTAGATAAGTATATAGGACATCTCAGTTCTCTCACAGACCAGGTGCTTGCAGAGGTTTCATACTCCCTGGTGAGAGGGGGTTTTTCAGTGTGCTATTAAACGGACGATGTTTTAAGCATATGCTTTGGAAAGGGAGAAAACATTTTGAAAGGAGCAACTTTAGCAGAGGAAATGAAGCTGGATCACTTATCTCGTTTTCTTTTTCATTTTTATCATGGTTCACAGGTTTAATCTCATCTTATTCCCAGCCCCTGTAGCCAATTTCCCCAGGTCCTTATTCCCTTTCCAGAGGAGCTTCAGCCAGGGCTACCTGTCCAATACACATGCTTCACTCACTTAGATGACTTCCGTGATATCTTCCTTCACTCCCTAATCAATTAATTTTCTTTCCCATTATATCCCCCAATTTAAATATCATTTCTTATCTTCTTTTGAACCCTGCCTAGACCTTGTTTTCCTGAAGAAACTATGCAGTGTGGCCTCATCTCATACCCTGCCCTGCGTTGTCATCTAGCAACTCACATCACTCCTTTGTCTTGAGGATCCTCGTCTTATGATTCATTTAAACATTTTTTAAAATTTTGGTACATGTCCTTAGATTGGCGTAATGTACATTTACCCTGATGTCCTCATTCTCATTTTATTGACAAGAGTAGATACCTTGTAACTTCCTTTTCCTCGCCTACTTGTACAGCCCTCAGGGCAGTGATTTGTATTGAGAGTGTATCAGGAAATATTGTCAATTGACTCAGAAACTTTGATGATTTTAAGTGAGCAGATGCCAAGTGCTTATTTTAAGTGGAAAACTGATCCTGAAAATGGTAACTTTTTTTGAGTGCTTACTATTTGACAAGCAGTAAGTTAAACACTTTTCGTTTATTCTTTAATTTATTCCCAACCACTACCTTATTATGTAGGTGTGGTTATTATCCCATTTTTACAGTTAAGAAACCAAGGAATAGAGAGGCTAAGCAAGGAATGTAAATGTCTGAGACAGTGTCCCAGACTCCAGAACGATCCATCAGATGGCGAAAATTGCCACGGGATCGTGGAAAGATTTGACTTCATTCCTACTTAGCTCTTAGCATGTTGTCACCAGGCTTTTCTATTTTTCAAGAAAAGCCAAAACTCACATACTTATATAAAATATCCCAAGTTTTGAAATACTGAATTGAAATTAGATAATGAAGCATGTCTTGGAGAGAGCTTTCCTGAAAGCAGCAGAGCTCTGGGTGCCTTCACCTCCCTGCCCTAGCCACTCTGGCCTTGGCTTGGTTAAGAGGAGAACGTTTGGGGGCAAGTAGGGCATTCTATTTGAGACAAGTTAAATTTGAGATGTCTGTTAAGATATCCAAGGGAGATGTCCAAGTAGGCAGTTGGATAAATGAATCTGGAGTTCTGGAGGAAGGTTCAGAGTAAAGGTATAAATTTGGAAGTCACAGCATTTAAGTGTTATTTAACACATTGCCACACTAGAAAAAAATTAGTAATTAAAAGTAACATGAAACTTGAAAAAATAGTTTATAAGGGTAAAGTGTTTTTCTTGACTTGTCAGGCTTAAGTATAATTTCAATGTAAACATAAGTAGAGTTAAATATAACTCACATGGCAGTTAATGTGTTAAAGCTGTAACTCTAGCTAAGAACACCATATTTGTATGTATATATGTGTGTGTATATATATGTGTATATATGTATGTTTCTACTTTTCTATCAATATTTTCCATATTTTTCAGATAATTCTCCATATTTCTTTATTAATCCTTTTTATCCTTTAATGGTAGCATAATACTCAATCTATAAATTTAAAAGTAATTTTTGTGTAATTGTATATATACATATACATTTCTACTTTAAATGTTTTTATAAATATTTTTCCACATTTCCTTATATTCATCCTTTTTTAGTGGTAGCATAATATTCAGTTATATCAATGTACTCTATTATACTTGGCTCTTCCTCTACTAGGGGGCATTTGAGTTGTTTATAGTTAGTTTTTATTATAAGCATCATATACATTATATCCATAGATGAATTTACAACAGTGGAATTATTGAACATATTTATTGTTTTCTCTTTGGCAGATACTTTCCAGATATCTGTAATTTATAACGTTATCAGTAATAAATGAGTTTGCTTATTTTCCCCACCACCCCCTGAAGA
This sequence comes from Varecia variegata, assembly GCA_028533085.1. Classification (NCBI taxonomy): domain Eukaryota; kingdom Metazoa; phylum Chordata; class Mammalia; order Primates; family Lemuridae; genus Varecia; species Varecia variegata. Next base: position 124,986,672 of record CM052440.1, read on the forward strand.
TTTTATTATTAAAAGAATAGTTTTGCTGAAATATTTGCTAGTATAATTCCTTGTACTTCTATTTCTTTAATTATTAGCAGTGTTTGCCTGGCTTCCCCCTCACCCACTTTCTATATTTCTTCTTTAATTAAATTTCTGAACTTCTTAGCCACTTATACATTCAGATTTTGATGGTGGTTTTAAACATTTTTAAGATGTTTTTTATTTTACTAGAAAGAAACCCTTTACTTATTACAGCTATTATAAGTATTTTCTCTCTTCCATTCAGCTTTTTCACCTTAATTTTGTTGTCCTTTAGCTCCGTTTTTACCACTTTCTTCTTGAGTATGTCACTTCTTTTTTTCTCTCTAGATTCTACAACTTAAGTTTTTATTTTTGGTTTTTTGGTTTTGTTGACTAATGTCCTTATCCTTATTTGCATGGGCTATACTTTCCAGTTGCTATCTCTAGTGCTTATTGGTAGACTATTTGTAATTACTTTTTAACTTTAAGCAAAATTTAAACCTTTAAAATACTCAACTACCCTTATTGCCCCTGTGCTTCATATTACTAAGGTACTTTTCATTCCTTAGTTGAGGCATAACTGGTATTAACAATCTTTCATAGTATTGACCACGCTGAATAGGTGCTGACCGTGAGCAGCCAGGCTGGCCATACCAGTGAGAAGCAGCTGAGTATCAGGCCTGGGACTGCTGCTCTGATTTCAAAATCCTCTTACTGCTACCCTTGGTGTTAGATTTTAATCAAAAAAGAGAATTAGAAATGAGAGAAGTATTATGTTGATTTTGGTCATCTTTGTGTATCTAGGTAGCTTCCACAAGGTGTAGATATAGATATGTATATGTATATCTATATCAAAGAAGCTACTAGGAGAGATACCTTCTTTATCATACAAATTGCAACAGCTGATTCTTTCTCACTCACATACAGTTCCAATCCGCCCCAGAGGTCTGCTTGCCAAGATGGGTCTGTCTTACTGCAGGCTTTGCTCTCCAGTGGTCCATTGCTACATAGCATCGTGTTTGTATCATCCCTTCAGAATACAGCTAAATGGAGACCTTGCACTTCATTGTACTTACAGCAGCTTCTTTTAACTACTGTTTTGCTGTTGCTGCCACTTCTTCCCCAGGTATTCTCAACCAAGAGATGGTGTGTTACAGGAAGCAATATTTCACTGGTTCCATTCAAGACTGTTTTTCATGGAACATAAAATGTGGCTTTACATGACATGGATAAAAGTGCCCATGAAAGTGAAGGTAGGGTACAAAGTAGATCCTTGTCTTTAAGGACTTGATAGAAAGTGGGGCACAACCCCAATTTGTTCACTTTTGGTCTGTTCCTAATCTTCTCCATGATACTATGGTAGAATATTCACAGATGTGTTTCTTAAACATTCACTCTCCTATTCACTTTTCTTCCGGTTAATTACTACATCACTGGTAGGGGACTGCTTGGGTAATTCTTCATTATAGGTGATGGCTTTGGCCACTTTTAAGTGGCAAGAGAAAAATACCGTGTTCTGTAGAAATATTAATATATGATACATTAAATTCATTGATTTAAAAAAAAAACAATGTACAATTTTAAAAAGAGGGATGGAAAGAGTCAGAGTACCTATACCAAGCATGCATTGATGAGGCTCTTTCCTGGGTTGGCCAATACACAGCCTCAGTTGTCCTCTTGTGACCCCCAGAAAAACTTGTGCATGTGGTTCAGAACATAATCAGCTGTATAAAGAAGTTGCTGGAATCTATTTTGCCCTTACTTTATGGGATTTTTTTTGTGTGTTTGGGGAACGTGTAAAAATATTTGGCCCCCATTTTCTGTTTTTCAAGGTAAAATAATTTATAACCAAATGTCCTCCGACATATTACTTGAATTTATTTATTTTTGATGAAAAGTTTATCCCATGAGTCACCATCTGTGTGTGTGTGTCTGTCTTTGATCAGTTCTGGGAACATGTACAGTTACACAAGACCAGATTCTTGATCCGGACCAGCCTCTGCCTTTCTCTGCTACAAATGGAAATCTGTTGACAGTGGAGGCTGTGGGGGTGCAGGAAAAGGTCGAAATTCCTCTGGTAGGAAAGATTCTGACATGTTGAAAATACTGCCACAGCATTTTAATGTATGTAAAAACTAGCATTTAAAGCCAATCCCTGGCACGTGTTTTTCTAACTTTTTTCAAATGCAGGCAAGCTGTGAAATATTAAAGTGTGGAAATATAATCTCGCACAACTCACACACTTTATAGTCCCATGATCCTGGGAAGGTCTAGACTGGACCACAAAACTGAGTGTGAGTACTACTGTTTTCTTTTGGTGCAGCAGGGAAGGGAGTGTTGATTTTTATTTATTGATATCTAGAGCAAATGTTAAGCCTTAAAGAAAATTATGTGATCCAAAAATGTGCTGCACACAAGGTGAAACATGGAAGATATCTCATTTTATCCTTCTATTTTATTTGTTTTTAAGGATGACCAACAGAACTCCTCTCACCTAGGCCCAGTTACTGTAAGGCCCTATGAGACACTAGCTGGCAGTAATTCCCTAGCCAATGGAATAAATGTGGAGTAAACTGAGTACGATGAATTGCCTTTTTATTTGAATTAATCTTCAGCTGGCAAAAAACAAAATAAAACAAATGGTCATGGGAACAGAGCAACACAGATGTTCAGAAGCTGAGGAAGCAATCAGCAGTTTAAAAAAAAAAAATACTTCATGCGCCATGCTTCTGAAGCTACGGAACCAATGACTCATGAAGTGTGAACTTCAATTTTGGCCCTGGTGGGTGTCAGTAAATAACAGTTGTATGAGAGCAAAGTCTACTCTGCAGCTTCCTCCCAGACATGTGGTTGTGTATTTCCTAGAATGCCCCAACAACAAGTTTACGTAACTTGTCCCAAACTTTGGCAACTGAAGAATGTGCTCTAGTCCAGTCATGAATGTACTAACAGAACAGAATATGTGCTATTTAAAGAGGAGTGTTAGTATCTATTTAGGTAGGAGACAGAAAATGCGAAAGCTTTGTAGAAATGCAGTTCACCGAAGGCCCCGTGCAAGGTTATAGGAAAGAAAGACAAAACTTTATCAGCCCTCAATCAGACCAAGCTTATATTTGACAACCTTTGGTTTGTTGAGCTGAATCCTATCTTAGGATCATAATCTCAACATTTCTGTAGTTAAGAAATGTTATAATTTCTGTCCATTTCCTATATTTCCCCCTGTATAATTAGGCCCTCCTCTATAGTTTTCCTATTAAGTCCCTTTTCCTTTATATTTATTTCAACTTGATCTTTCATATGGAAGCTTTGACCAAGAAGTATGTCATATCTGAATTTCAATTCAGTATAAAATATATTGCACATATATTTATAATGAAAGATGAGAAGAACCCCTTATTGGGATTATTTGTCTAAAAGAAATTAGAATGGTTGATTAAAAGGTGTTCATAAATATAAAAGAATCAATAAACCTGTGTAGGTTACTATATCAGCATAATTCCATGAAATCAGGGACCTGACTTACAAATGTTTGTATCCCAGAATCGAAAGTCAAGTGCTATGAAGAGTGGGAACCTAGTAAATGTTCATTGAGTTAAATGTAGGCTTGGTTGTATTCGTGAAAATGATTTTTACAGAGCTCATCAAACTTCTCAGAAATACACATATTTGAGAGTGAAAGGGCTGGTGGGAGCCACCGTTTAACAAGGTGAAAAGTCTGTGAAGTCTCTTCTTTTGATTTAAAATTGTTGCATTCTATTCCAGTACATGAATGTTGGGAGTTTCAACATAGTTTAATGATTTAGAACATGGCTTTGCAGTCCTGAAACTAACACTTTTTAACTAAATGTCTTTGCATAAGTTTCCTTCATATATATATATGATATATACATTATATAATTTCTTTTTATTCAATAAAATATTGTCATTTTCCCTGTCTTTATTAAACAGTCTAAAATCATTTTTATACCTTATTTTTTAATTGACACATAATAATTGTATATGTTCATGGGGTGTATGGTGATGTTTCAATACATGTAATGTATAGTGATCAGATCAGTGTAATTAGGATATCCATCATCTCAAACATTTATCATTTCTTTGTGTTGAGAACATTCAATATCCTCCTCCTAGCTATTAGAAACTATATAATATATTGTTAACTATACTCATCCTACAGTGGTATAGAACAGTGGTCCCCAACCTTTTTGGCACCAGGGACTGGTTTCATGGAAGATAATTTTTCCACAGAACGGGGCAGGGGTTTGGGATGATTTAAGCACATTATATTTATTGTGTAGTCAAACCTCTCTGCTAATGATAATCTGTATTTGCAGCCTTCCCTCCCTCCCTCCCTCCCTCTGTTGTTGAAGTTCTCAATTATATTTTTTATCTCATTCACTGAATTCTTAAGCGCTAGGACTTCTGTTTGGTTCTTTTTTATAATATTTTTCTCTTTGTTGAGTTTCTCATTCAAATCATGAATTGTTTTTCTGAGTTCATTGAGTTGTCTATCTGTATTATCTTGTATCTCACTGAGTTTCCTTATTATTTTGAATTCTTTTTCTGACATTTCATATATTTCCTTATGATTGAGGTCTGTTACAGTATAATTCATTTTCTTTTGGAGGTATTATGTTTCCTTGCTTTCTTATGTTTGTTGTGTCCCTACATTGATTTCTGTGCATGTGGTGGAAAATTCACATCTTCCAAAGTTATCGAGTAGGTTTCATAGGGAAAGACTTATTAGTATGAATGGGTCTTAGGCTGTCAATTTAGTGGGGTGCACTGGCCTTGGCTCTAGGAGGAAGCAGTAGTGTAGTCTCTGTGTAGTTTCTTCAACTATAATCCACACTAGTGCCATTTACAAGTGTCTCAGTGGCCTAACATGAGAGAGTTTATAGCAGCAGTGGTGTGGCTTTGCCAGGGGTGGGCTCGCCAGGCTGTTTCTCAGGTTGGGGGTACATTCATGCATGTGGTGGGTCAGCCAACTTGGGGTTGGGGCCACAGGTTTGTTACTCTGGCTGGGAGCATGGGCACACAGTTGTTTGGCCAGCCTAAGGGTGTGTCTGCTAGGAGTAGCTGGTCCACTCCTTGCAGAAGTGGCTGCTGGCCCAGTCCTTCCAGAAGTGACTAGGACATAGTCACTTGGCTGTTTAGCTGGCCTGAGGGTGTGCCCACTAAGGCAACCTGCAGAACTATTTCTCAGGCCTCGATTAAGGGTGCAGGGCTATTGGGCTGGGGGTGGAAGGCTATGGGTCTGTTTCTTAGCCTAAGAGGAGTATCAGCTGCTCAGAGGCTGGGGGCCTCTTCTGGGGAAAAGTACACAGTGGCTTGGCTGGCTCAAAGGCGGGTTCATCAGTCTGATCTTCCAACTGGAAGTGTGGTGGCAGGGGTTGGTTTCCTTCCTGTGCAGGACCAGAGTCACAGCTGATCCCAGGCCCAGGCTCCACACAGTTGGGATTGTGTCATTCAGCCATTTGTATGGGCTTGGTGGAATGAAGATGGAGTCCCAGTGCTGAAGAGGCACAGTGTCTATTGGCCCCCAGAGCAGGGCAAGTTCCAGAGGTGGCTCTGGTCACAGGACATCACTGTGGTGCAGCAGCTTGGCTCACAGTGGGTGGGTGGGAGTTGGGGAATGTGTACCTTGTGCTCCTAATTCAGGGTAGTGCAGCTGCATGAAATCCCTGCAGCTCTCCAAATTGGACTTAGGGTTTGCAAGACTGTAGGATTCTCCTGCAGTAAGGAGTGTTGGTATTTGTGGTGACAGTGGAGGCCTGGTGAAGATTTTCTGCTTACCTTTTCCCCAAAATGGGAGATCCCTGCCAACTCCAGGTAGATCTGATCTGGGCCTTCACAAGTTTCTTAACCGCACAAAGCCACTAGTTTTCTTATCTACAAGATGGGAATACCATTGGGATGTACTCATGGGGTTGTTGTGATAATTAAAATAGATAATGCATGTAAAATACTCAGCTCAGTGCACATGGTAAATGCTCCACAAATAAAAACTAAAAATAAATGCATTAATTTATTAATTTAACAAGTAACTCCCATCTCAAGTCAAAACATATATTGAGGTCAACTGATGCTTCAGTATGATATGCCATGTTTTTCACAGTTTCAAAGTCCAGACCCTGCCAGGCTGACTTAAATAGAGTGAGTGAAGGGGTGTGTGTGTGTGTGTGTGTGTGTGTGTGTGTGTGTGTGTATGTATGCGCACGTGTCCATGCATGCTCTGCTCCAGTATTTCACAACTTTATCTCAAAGAAGTCCCAACAACTTATGTCAAGGATTAGCTTTAAATGCTAGTTTTTAGAGATGCTAAGTGTGAACTAGTTAAAGGAGTACCCAGCTTCTTATGAGTCTTAATGGCTTTAACTTTTTTTGATCTTCTACAACTGAATACAAAAATGATATTTTACAGTCCAAGACAAGAGGTTTTCTGTTCTTTTTCAACTATCCAATAGTCATGTTATATAAACACTTACTATAGGAGATTAAGAGAATGAGAATGGATACAGAAATTTTATGTATCCATTTTTTCACATATTAATGACTGCATTATAGGAAATTGGTAATTCCATTTCCATTACAAGGATTTGGATAGACCCAGAATTCCTTTATGGAGGCCACAATTTTGAGCCTTTGAATAGTGCTCATTCTGTACATTCTTTGTACAGAATTTGCTGCTAGGAAGTGCCACTAAACTCAGTTCTGTTCATGGGCTACTAAGTGGTTAAGATTGTGATAATACATGTTTCTTGAAGGATGTGGTTTAATTAAAAGATTTATATTTAAAAATTAATAAGACATTCTGCTAACATTATATGTATGTACACTCCTTCCCCCTTCCAAAGGGCATACTCTCTAACGTGTTTGACATATCACTTTCAATATACATTCATCCTTTACAAATGCTGCTTTGCATGTGTGTATTTAATTTACATAAAGAAGAGAAGGAAATCTTGATAGATATATCAATAGAATACATTCACTTTAACCATACTACACACCCTAAAAGGATGTTATGAGGGTTAAATGAGACTATCTGTATAAATAAAATCTAAAAGTACATCTGTATAAATAAATCTAAATATTAGTTGCCTTGGATTCTCCCTGATCCTTCCAGATAACCATAACACTGTTTGATGAGCGTTGTGGGTGAGGAGATGATCTGATTGGGGGTCTAAAATTAAGGTTGTGGTCCATGAATCCTGAGTATTATTTTTACTTCTGCATATACTGTCACTTGTACGATGACCCCTTTGACTCTATAATATAGAAGGGATGATTACCAATCAAACCACTGTATTCAGAAATTGTCCAGTAATTGACTCACCCAACCATTGACCTACTTGGCCATGTGTCAAAGTGGCTTCCCTTAATTTTATTTGTATATGTGCGGCTAGTCTGGTTAACAACACAAGAGAACAGAAATCCAAAACTGGACTCAGATGCCAAGAACATATCTACAAGAAGAAAGCATTTATGTATTTTTAGCTTCCCTACATAGAAATTCTTTAGACAAAACATTAAAACTCACATACCATGTGAATTTGACAGGTCAAGATTTAGGCCTTCTCTTTCTAATACTGCTGAGCCTTTCAGAAGAAATGTTTTTGCTCAGCCATTTCGTAGCAGTGAGCATTTTATGAATTCTTGAATAAAGAAACAGTGACCCATTCCCGTATTAATAGGTAAACTCCCTCCAGAAACCCTCCTTTGCCGTCATCTATGTGTAGACTTGTATCTTGCTTTTATCAGATGGTTTCAGAGGTAAGGTCTCTGTGTGGCCTGCCCTTTTCCTTCACAAAACACACCATATTTTGTATGTCTTAAAAACTATAATCTCCTCTTTGCTAATTAGCTACTTGCCTCTTGGGAAGATCTCCAGTTTTCCTTTCCAAATGAGTTTGTGTTAATTATTTGGAGGCTTACTACCCATAAAGAAATTATATTTGAATTTTTTCTACATATAGATGATAAGATTATATTTTCCAGTAAAAATAAGTCAAACAATTTCCCGCAAATGATTTGATCACCAAAACAAATTTTGAATCTGAAAAAAATATGGTCATACAGTTCTACCAAGTTTTCTGTGAAATATTTAATCCTTTTACCAGAAAAAGTATACTGGTTCAAGAACTTTAAAAACCTCCCTGAGGGTGCTCTGTCTGTATGCATCTGGTGTGGATATAAGAAAATAAAGGCAGACACCACCCGCCCCACACACAAGAACACACAGATGGAAAGGAAAGGGAATGAGAATGAATATCTGAGTATCAGAAAATAAAGTAGAATATCTATGAGGTGATAAGAATCACTGCCTGCTGTAGAAATTGATTTTTAGTGTTCAGTTTATATATTCTGGTATTCATTTTTCTGTTTGGTATTGGTGGCAATTGCTAGTATCTTCTGTTTTCCTAGCAATTTTAGGAGTTGGTTTCTTTAGGATACAGTGAAAATTTATGGATTACATTAATGGAGCCAAATTGCTTTTTGTTTTTTTTCCAGACTCATCTCATCTTGCATAGAAAAAGCCTCAAAGAAGGAAAACCAACTTGAATTAAAGTAGTTGAAAATTTAGAATGTAGCCAGTTTTTTGAAATGCCTGGAGGACTTTGGGAATAATTTGTTCCTTCATAATTATGTCAGAGGAATTTGATGGCAAAGTACAGAGACCTGGAGGTGCTGATTTGCCCTTTATTTAGACTTATTGACTAAGTTTTGTTTGTCTTGAGCAATCTAATTCTTTAGATAAAAGTGTGTTACATTTTATGCAAGAAGACTTACAGACTCCAAATGGAAAATGTTTCAGATTCAATGTTAAGTAAATTGAATCAGACTCACTCACTAGAAGTTGTTGGGTTTATTGATTCTTTTTTTCTCATTTTCTTATAAGCGGGTCAGCTGCAAATGTCAACTGCTGGAACATGCCCAATAAATATGTTTAATTTTTATTGATGATTCTATATTCTTGAATCATCAACTTTTCATAGAGAAAATTTTTCTAATATTAGCCCCACTGAGAACTGTGAATATAATTCTTTAATTATCAAAATCCAGCTTCATAAAGCATTCTTTGAAAATAAGTTAGATATGTTTTCTCCAGGGTCTGACATTTCCTAAAATTAAGATGCATTCACTCAAAATTTTATAGTTCATGGTAGCTCTGCATATGGTTTAAAGCCTGATCTTTGTATGTTACTTTTATCATTCAATTATATAATATAACATTGTGCTTTGTTATTCAAGTCTTTTTGGTTTTCTTACATTATATGTGATTCAAAGCAAATATTTTATTGGCATCTCACCAAAAGTAGTAGTATACTTTCCACTAATTCTTCCTAATGGTAAGAAAAGGTAATCTGTAGAACTTTTTTTTTTTTTTTTTGTAGCCAAAGCAGTCCACAGAAGAAATATATTTGAAAAATTCTGTTCCAGGTCAGAGGTTTTCAAATTGCATTTTATAGTCTTGGATTCTGGGAACATTTGGCCAGATGAAGCTCTGTATTTGTGTGAGAAGTATAGTTTTTTGTAATCTAGGTTTAAGTAAGGAGAGGATTTCTGAGTAATTTGTGTGTTCATCTGTCTGCTTTGGTCTGCATGGTGTGCTTGTGTTTTCCTCTGTCATATGGTGATCACTACACCATCTTGTCTCCTCTCCTGCTTCCCAGATGCTCATTCCACCCTCTGTGACCTCAGAGATTAATGTTTATGTTTCAGTGTTGCCTTTGCCGTGATATGTTGTGATTTATCTGTTTAGAGAAGATATCCATGGGACTTACTTGTACTTATATTATAATACTTAACACAGTAGGTTATAATTTTTTTGTTTGAGAATCTCTCTCCCTAACTAGGCTTTGTGCCTCTCAAGGATAGAAAACTACATGCAAATATTTAGCTGTGGGCTTAGTATGCATAGGAGGTGCTTAATTGTTTTTTTTTTGGATAAATGAACATTTATAATAATAGCAAACATTTACTAAACAGTTTGGTAAATGCTTTGGATGACAATGACCTAAAAATGAATGAGAGCCAACACTTCTAAAAGTTAAAAGTTTTCTCGGCCAGACACATGGTGCTGGTGGTATTCTCAGGATCCATTGATTGAGAAAATACATAATGATTAAAATTACCATGAATTTTGTAATATTAAAGTGCATTTGAATTTTTAATACATAATGTTGTCCATAGGCATTTTAAAAAATAATGCTATTGGCCAGGTACAGTGATTTATGCCTGTAATCCTGACACTTTGGGAGGCTGAGTCGGGAGGATTGCTTGAGGCCAGGAGTGTGAGACCAGCTTAGGCAACATAGACCCAGTCTCTACAAAAAGTAAAAAAATCAGCTGGGTGTGGTGGTGCATGCCTGTAGTCCTAGCTACTAAGGAGGCCGAGGCTGGAGTATCTCCTGAACCCTGGGAGTTCAAGGCTGCAATGAGCTATAATTGCATGACTGAATTCCAGCTTGGGTGACAGAGTAAGACTCTGTCTCTCTTTTTTTTTAAACAAGAAAAAGGAATTAATGCTACATATATAAGTTATGTAAATGTATCTATTATGTTTCCATCTACTATTGTCCTTGTTGAGCATCTAGATTTCTGTACCTGTTACAGTACTGGCAGTTTGCTGTTCATAGACAGGATGCCACTGATGTATGTGTCATTTTACACCTACGTGTAGAAGACCAGACTCCCCAGTTTGTGTTTTACTCTGGTATAATTACTATAGTGTCCCCTTTTTCTGTCAGACATGTCTCTATTTGGACAATAAATTATTTGGTCACCCTACCTATAAGCAGATCTTAATATTTGCATTCCCTTTGTTTTATCTTGATCCACAAAAATATGTATATAAACAAGAATGTTAGAAGCATATTTCCATCCTCAAGGGCTTTGTTGCTGTTAGTATGGTTATAATTTTGACTTCATTTCTCTTCCTTGTGCTGCACAAAGTGGTACACATTTTGCTTTATCATTTGTAATCATTAAAACATTAGTACTTGATCAAATGTGTGTACATGTGTATTGCATACTTATAGTAGGTTAGAAAATACCTACTGTAGGGTCACATTTAGTTAATCTGTATTTCTTCATCCTCTGGAGTAGCCTGGTAGTCAAAAAACCACTGTTTGCCTGATTTTGCTCTACAAAATTCCTGTGTGTGTGTGTGTGTGTGTGTGTGTGTGAGTGATTGGGGGTGTGTGCGTATGCAGATTTTAGGAATTATTGCAAGGGATTCATCGTGTATTTAATTTTACGATACACTCCTCCCATGGCTATGACTTCATTCCTACATGTGTGTCTTTTATTTAAGTGACTCTGAGGACCCTCGCTCTTGCTCTCTCTAGCTCCTCACTCCTCTTCTCCTCTTATTCTCCCCTCCTCTTTCTTTCTCTACTTCCTTCTCTTTTTCAATGTTCCCTGCTCTCCCGCTGAAGAAAATTGCCCTTGAACTTCACCCAACTAAGCTACTCTCAAATTACCTCTTACTCCACACCAATTTCTAGAATGTTGTGTTCCCTATTGAGATTTCACCTACTTTTCACTAAAGACACTCTTAAGAGTCTTATGTCCTCCTCCAGTACCAGTTGTCAGCCACAAACAAGAGAAGTGTAGGAATCTGTCCCTAAGACCTCTACCTTATTCTCTGAATACGTTCCTCCCACACTCTGTTCCCCGCCCACCACACAGACACACCTTGGGCTTTCCCAGCTTTCCCAAGGGTAGTCTTTTGGATTGAGAATACTTGGTTACCTATTGCAGGGAGCCTCGGCCTCCTGAACCCTGAATCTGTCATCCACGTTAGCCCTTCAAGCCATCCCTGGGGCCTCCCCCCTTCTCCCCAGGGGCCTGGCTCCTCTGTGAGGCTGCTGCCCAGGTCTTGCTCCTGGTCATGTTCTTCCTCCCCAAGGCCTCACTTGAGGACTTGAGCCTGTAGTGAGTAAAGGTAACTTCTACTCCTGCTTGTTCTTTCTGCTTCTGTGGCCATTGTCCCTTCTTTTCCAGGTGCCTCTTGGTATCTCTCACTGTCCTAAGACATTGCTCTTATTGCCATCAAAATGGGAAAGAGAATCTTTTATAAAGCTATTACTAGGCCCCCAAAAGAAGCTACCAGCTCTGTTAATTGTTCAGCTTTCTTTCCTGATTTCTTGGATTAAGTTCCCTGTACGGGGTTGAAGAATATTTAAGTGGTACTACCCAGGGTCACGTTCTGAGGAGTGTCCCAGAGTAGCACACACCCCTGCTGTCTCCAACCCTTTCCAGAGCTTGAGGCTAGAGTGTATCTTTCCTCTTTGTTCAGATATCTTATTCTGGGACCTGAAAATCAGCCAAGCATTCCCTTCACCTGGAGCCCTCTGGGGGTACACAGGCAAATGGGACCAGATGTGGCTAATCTGATGTTCCAGATTTCTCAGGGGGGGGGGAACCAAATAGGGTTCCCTGCTCTGCATATGTTATTAATCTAATTATTTTATGTATAATTTAGATCCTATAAACTGTAAGCACTTTAGTGAATAAACAATTATTTGTATTTCAACATGTTAGTATATATGGTTACATGTTGATTTTTAAAATGTAAATTCGTCTAAAATAGACACATCTAGGTGGGAATTTATATTTTTTTTATTACTACGGTTAACTCTACAAGTGTGTGTACATGATGCCCCATTAACTGATTTGCATTGTTAATCTTTCATTGATTATCTTTTCTTTACTATTTTACAAATGGCATGAATTCATCTACTACCAGCTTTCCCAGGAAAAGTAAAATCTACTTTTACAGCTGGAGATAATTTAGTCTCTGGCATGGAGCTCCTCAGCTATCTATCTTGGGAAAAAGGCTTTTTTTGATTCAACAGTTTGTTTCAAAAATGATTCAGGCTTCTGTTTACACGATGAAAAAGCAAAATAAATGATATTATTTTATTGGGAAACTGGGACTAAAATGCCTAAAAAGTAATTTGGAAATTCCAAATGTTCTTGAGCTATTTTGTTTCCTTCAGAAGAAAATGTAGATTTAATGTTCTCATCTGATTATGTTTATGTTTTTTGTCTTCTTCCAATTTTCTTAATGAAATTTCTTCTTATTATTAGGTTATCCTCACATTAAAATAAAGTTTTCCAAATAAATGTTATGCATTGGTTTCCTAGAAGCCTTATAAATTATGATGTATTAACTTAAAGAAGAATATTTTAATTTACACTGGTTGTTTGAATGATCAATGCAATGAATTTATGGATACTACATTTTATGCCTTCTAAAAAGCTAAGGGTAATTTATTGGGAGATGCTGAGAACATTAAGTGACTATCACATTTTTAAAAAGAAATGGAATACTGTGTCTATTAGAGTAAATGAGAAGTCTGTAATTTTCTCCTACAATCCACCACTGTATATATCTCTTCTTGTGCCCTAATAAAGAATAGCATATAAGAAATAAATGCCGATGAATCTATGTTGAATACTGGATCAAGGATAAGGGAATGGGAGGGTGAAGACCTAGGACTCAGTCTGTTGGAGGATAGAATGCTTTTTGGAAATACTCAAATGAACATTGCATGACTTGTAGCAGTTTTGAGCTAAGGGCCTTTTTGGGTAACACAAGTAGACTGCAATTAAGAATGTTTATTTTGAGTTGTGCTGTGCTGCTTGATATTTAGGTATTGTTTTGTATAATTTCTTTTTCTTAAATTTAATGTGATATGAGCAAGCATTGTCAATATTTTGTCAGATAAATTTATATATCAACAGTTCTTACAAATATGTTGCAGCTAGGATTTTCCTTAACAAAGCAAGAATATAAAGAATGGCCTATTCACCATAAAGATTCACTAACCTCCTAATGATTTTCCCTTCATGCAGCCCACTGATCATCTGACATATCCTAAGCATTGCTTACAAGTTACTTGCCAAAACGTAGGAGAGTCTTTTCAAAAAATTTCAGAAACACATCACTGCCTACAGAACAAAATCCAAATTCTGAATGGGGAGTTGTTCACTGGGTATGGAGTTTTGGTTTTGCAGTACGAAAACCTTCTAGAGATCTGTTGCACAACAATGTACATATAATTAGCCCTACTATACTGCACACTTAAAAATGGTAAATTTTGTGATTTTTTTTTTTTTTTAACCACGAGAAAAAATAAAATTCAAATACTGAGGCTAGCATTCAAGGGCAGTCATGACCTGGGCCCTCAACTGTCTTTCTAGCCTTATCTTTTGCATATTCATTCAACAAATCTTTTCAAGTACTATTACATGCCAGAAACATATAAAGTTCAGCAATAAGCAAGGCAGACACAACCTCACATGCAAAATTTAAAGTAAAATATTGCTAGAGTGGAAAGGGCTACTATATTTGCTGTTGTTCCTTGTGCTTTTGCCATAGATATCTTTAGTAGTCTCCACACTTACGTCCCATTTATGGACTTGGACAGCTTTATTTATGATACTTAGTTCTAAATGCCCTTCTGGCTTCTTCCCACTCTGCTTCTCAATTCCTCATTCTTTCTAGACCTACTGAAAGTCCTTTTGTCTTTTAAGACACCATTTAAACATAACCTCAGAGATGTAGCTCTTCCCTTGATGGCCATATTGTGTTGCGTTAGATAGTTTTCTGTATCCCCCCCAGGCCTGGCCCCAGTGTTTAGAACGGTGTTTTACACTGTAACAGACACTATAGAACATTTGTTAAGAAGTGACACCATTAAAGTATCTTGAAAAATATTTTCGTAGTACATACCAAGTACATTCTTTTCATTAGTTTAATCTTAATATTTCTTTTTCGATGCTAAAGTTCAATTGCATACCACCAAAGGTCATATATGCCTCAGTATGAGTATTGTGTGGACTTAGGCTCACATGCTTAGGAAGGAGCTGAATGAGTGCAGGGACATAGCCTTGAGCAGGGTAATTAATGACGGCTGCTGCCTCATCGTGCTGTGTTCTGATAGCTAATATGTATCCTGAAGTAATAGTGCCATTTGATGGGATTTAGATTTGTTTTACCACTTAGGGCACAGGAGCACATACATTTTTCACCGTTGGTATCAAATGCATAATTGGCTTCTGTTGTGTCCTCCATTTGTCTGCTAAGCATTCCATTACATTCTTCTTAGAGTAAACTGTAATGAGGACCCCCATGTTCACGACATTGAAGGCCCTGAAGGTGAACTGGTTGACAGCGGTAGAAAGGAGCTCTGATTTGGAGCCTTTTGCATTCTGGCTCGCTCCAAGGGGACTCATAATATATGAACGAGTGTCACTTTCTCTATTCCCAGAGCCAGAGTCAACACCTGATTTTAAGTAAACTTTTTAAATATGTACCTTGATTCTTCATCTCTCAGCTTTAGAAGGAAGAATGCTTAAGGACCTTGAGTCATTAAAACATGTTGGAGCTATGGCTTTTTGGGTTAAATTGTAGAGAGTTTATAAAGGAAAAGATACTTTCATTATAAATATATACTTCTTTATTGTGCTTTGCTTTATTGCACTTCACAGGTACTGCATTTTTTATAAATTAAAGATTTGTGGCATCTCTGTGTCAAGCATGTCTGCCAGCACTATTTTTCCAACAGCGTGTACTCCATGTTTCTCTGTTACACTTTGGTAATTCTCACAATATTTCAAGCTTTTTCATTATTGTTATATCTGTTATGGTGATCAGTGATATCTCGTGTTACTATTGTAATTGTTTTGGGGAGCTACAAACCACACCCATATGAGACAATGAACTTAATAGATAGTCTGTGTGTTCTGATTGCTCCACGAACCAGCCATTGTCCCGTCTCTCTCCCAGCCATTGTCCCGTCTCTCTCCCTTCCCTCGGGCCTCCTTATTTCCTGAGACAAAACGATATTGAAATTGGGCCAGTAAATGATTTTAAAACACCCTTTACGTGTCGAAGTAAAAGGAAGAATTGTACGTCTCTCACTTTAAATCAGAGGCTAGAAATGGTTAAGCTTAGTGAGGAAGGCATATTGTGAAACCCAAGATAGGCCAAAAGCTCGGCTTCTTGCACCAAACAGCCACGTTGTGAATGCAAAGGAAAACTGTTCCAGTGAACACATGAATGGTAAGAATGTGAAACAACATTATTGCTGATACGGAGAAAGTTTTAGTGGTCTGGATACATCAAACCAGCCACAACATTTTCTTAAACCAAAGCCCTAGTCCAGAGCAAGGCCCTAACTTTCTTCAATTCTGTGAAGAATGAGAGAGGTGAGAAAGCTGCACAAGAAAAGTTTGAAGCTAGAGAGTTGAGTTTTGATGAGATTTAAAGAAAGAAGCCATCTCCATAACATAAAGGTACAAGGTGAAACAGCAAGTGCTAATGTAGAAGCTGCGGCAAGTTAGCCAGAGGATCTAGCTTGATGACTGATGAAGGTGGCCACACTAAATGACAGATTTTCAATGCAGATAAATCAGCCTTATATTGGAAGAAGATGTCATACAGGACCTTCATAGCTAGCAAGAAGTCAATGCCTTGCTTCAAAGGACAAGGCTGCCCTTCTTATCAGGGGCTAATGCAGTTAGTGAAGTTGAAGCCAATGCTCATTTACCATTTTGCAAATCCCAGGGCACTTAAGAATTATGCTAAATATATTCTACCTATACTCTCTAAATGGAACAAGAAAGGCTGAATGACAGCACATCTATTTACATCATGGTTTACTGAATATTTTAAGTCCACTGTTGAGACCAACTGCTCAGAGAAAAAGATTATTTTGAAAATATTGCTTCTCATTGACTATGTACCTGATCACCCAAGAGCTCTGATGGGCACAAGGAGATTAATGTTGTTTTCATGCCTGCTAACACAACATACATTCTGTAACCGATGGATCAAGAACTAATTGAGACTTTCGAGTCTTCATATTTAAGAAACATTTCATAAGGCTATAGCTCCTATTAATAGTGATTCCATTGATGGATCTAGGCAAAGTAAGCTGAAAATTGGAAAAGATTCACTCTGCTAGATGCCATTGAGAACATTCATGATTTATGGAAAGAGGTCAAAATATCAACATTAACAGGAGTTTGGAAGAAGTTGATTCCAACCTTCATGAATGACTTTGAGAGGTTCAAGACTTCAGTGGAGGAAATCACTGCAGATGTGGTGGAAACAGCAAGAAAACTAGAATTAGAAATGGAGCCAGAAGATGTGACTAAATTGCTGTAATTTTATCATAAAATTTTAATGGATGAGGAGTTGCTTCTTATGAATGAACAAAGAAAGTGGTTTCTTTAAATGGAATCTACTCATGGTGAACATGCTGTGAACATTGTTGAAATGACAACAAGGATTTAGAACATTACATAAACTTAGTTGATAAAGCAGGAAGGTTTGAAAGAATAAACTCTAATTTTGAAAGTTCTATGCGTAACATGCTATCAAACAGCATCTCATGCTACAGAGAAATCTTTCATGATTGGAAGAGTCAATTGATGCAGCAAATTTCACTGTTGTTTTATTTTAAGAAATTGCCACAGCCACCCTAGCCTTCAATACCCATTACCCTGATCAGTCATAGCCATGAACATCTAGGCAAGACCCTCCCCTAGCAAAAAGATTAGGATTCACTAAAGGTTCAGATGATCATTAGCATCTTTTAGCAATAAAGTATTTTTTAATTAAGGTATGTATATTGTTTTTTAGACATAATGCTATTTCACACTTACTGGACTATAGTACGGTGTAAGCATAACTTTCTTATGCACTGGGAAACCAGAATATTTGTGTGACTTTATTGTGATATTGACTTTATTATAGTCATTCAGAACTGAATCCACAGTATCTCTCAGGTATGCCTATACCTTAAAGGTTGCTTTGACCGGATGAAAACCAGCTAGTACTGCCCTTGGGGACCCATAGAATTCTTTTCTCTGTTTTTTATTTCCCACAGAGCTTAGTTTAGGTATAACTAACAAATAAAAGTTGTATATATTAATATTTATGGTGTACATTATGATGTTTGAGATGCCATTGTGAAATCATGACCACAATCAAACTAATTAACATATTCATCACCTCACAGTTACCTGTGTGCATGTGTACATGCAGGTGTGGTGAGGCTGTTTAAGATCTATACCCTTGGCATATTTCAAGAACCAAATACATTATTTTTAACTATAGTCACCATTTCCCTTACCCTCAGCCCCTGGTACCGCCATTCTATTCTCTCCTTCTACGACTTCTCCTTTTTTTAGATTCTACATATAAATGGAATCATACAGTATTTGTCCTTCTGTGCCTGGCTTATTTTAGGTAGCATAATACCCTCCAGATTCATCCATGTTGTCACGAAGGACAGAATTTCTTTTTTTGTAAGGCTGAATAATATTCTATTGTGTGTGTATGCATATCCCATTTTCTTTATCCATTCATCTATCAATGGACACTTAGCTTGGTTTCATATCTTGGCTATTGTGAATAATGCTGCAGTGAAAATGAGAGGGCAGATACCTCTTTGAAATACTGATTTCATTTCCTTTATATATATATCCAGAAGTGGGATTGCTGGATCATATGATAGTTTTATTTTTAAAGTTTTGAGGAACATCATACTGTTTTCCATAATGGCTATAGTAATTTATGTTCCCACCAATAGTGTACAACGGTTCCCTTTTCTCCACCTACTCACCAATACATAGCTTTCATCTTTTGATAATAGCCATTCTAACAAGTGTGAGGTGATATCTCGTTGTGTTTTTAATTTACATTTCTCTGATGATTAGTGATGTGAAACATTTTTTAATATAACTGTTGGCCATTTGTATGTCTTTGTAAAATATCTCTTAAGGTCATTTACCCATTTTTAATTGGGTTGTTTTTTTCCTATTGAGTTTGAGTTCCTTACATATTTTGGATATTAATTAACCCTTTGTCAGGTGTATAGCTTGCAAAAATATTTTCCCATTCCATAGGTTGTCTCTTGACTTTGTTGATTGCTTCTTTTGCTATATAGAAGCTTTTTAGTATAATCCCATTTGTCTATATTCACTTTTGTTCCTGTGTGCTTGAGCTCATATCCCAAAAAAATCACTGGCCAGACCAAAGTCACGGAGCTTTCCTCCCATATTTTCTTCTAGTAGTTTAACAGTTTCAAATTTGAAACTGTTCAAAAGGACCCCATTTCATTTTTCTGCTTGTAAATGTCCAGTTTCCCCAGAACCATTTATTGAAGGAACTATCCTTCCTCTATTGTGTTTTCTTGGCAGCTTTGTTGAAGATTAATTGACTGTGAATGTGTGGATTTATTTCTGGGTGGGAGCCACAGGGTTCTAATGGAGTTTTCACAGCTGTGGTGGTTTCTTAAACTGTCCAGTTGGGCTATTTCTTTGAAAATATTTTTAAAATTTTTAATTGTGTTAAAAAACATAAAATTTATCATCTTAACCATTTTTAGTTGTACATTTCATTAGTGTGAAGTATATTCACATTGTTGTGCAACAGATGTCTAGAACTTTTTTATTTTTATTTTGCAAAACTAAAACTCTGTACCCATTAAATAACTCCCCATTCTCCCCTCCCTCCAGCCCGTGGCAACCATCATTCTACTTTCTGTTTCTGTAAATTCAACTACTTTAGCTACCTCGTGTAAGTGGAATCATACAGTATTTGTCTTTTTGTAACCAGCTTATTTCATTTAGTATAGCATTCTCAAAAGACTGGGTAACATTCCTTGGCATGTATATATCACATTTTGTTTGCCCATTGATCTATCTATGGACACTTAAGTTGATTTCATATCTTGGCTATTGTGAATACTGCTGCAAGGAACATAGGTTTGCAAATATCTCTTCTAGACCCTGCATTCAATACCTTTGGGTGTATACACAGAAGTGGGATGTGTGCTGGATTATGTGATAATTCTATTTTTTATTTCTTGAATTTCCATAATGACTATACACATTTACATTCCCACCAACAGTGTACAAGTTTTTAATTTCTCCATATCCTTGTCAACATTTGTTATTTCTGGTTTTTTTTTTTTTTTTGATACTAGCCATCCTAATGAGTGTAAGGTGATATCTCATGGTTTTGGTTTGCATTTCTCTAGTGATTAGTGATGTTGAGTATCTTTTTATATGTATTTTGTTTATTTGTATGCATCTTCAGAGAAATGTCTATTCAAGTCTTTTGCCCATTTTTAAATTGGGTTATTTATTTTTTTGTTGTTGAGTTGTAGGAGCTCTTTCTATAGTCTATAGAATATTCCATAATTTGATATATGACTTGCAGATATTTCTGCCAATTCTGTATTGAACTGAACAATTGAACTGGTTTTGATATTTGATGCTATAATTTGTGAAGGAATTCTCTTTGCTGGTCTGCTGAGGCGTAACAAGTAGTTTCTCTTGCCCAAATAAGTACTGACTGTGATGTCCACTTCTATGTTAAGGTTATCCAATTTTCATAAAACCAATAATAATAGTAATAATAGTGCTTTTCAACTTTTCCATACACTACAGCTTTAATAAGAAACTTAGCATATTCCTTATTGTTAACTGTACCAGTATACAAAGCATTACAGGGTATTCTGATTTAAGTTCTCTATAAATTGAACAAGGATTAAGAAGGGAGAGAAATAGAGAAACTGTTTGACCATAAGTCTGGTATGCCTAATCCTGACTATGTGAAGGAGAACATCTGGTTTGTATTGTGTAATCTTTCCTGTGGTACTTGAGAAAATATAAGCTATACCAGTAGGGATGATGTGGAAGTTGCTTGGAATTGCCTTATAATAGAGCCTTTTTCTATAAGTTATCAAGGGAATGACATACTAAACAACCAGTGTAAAACCAAGGAAAAATGCTTTTTTTTTTTCCAGGAAGTATGTGCATTTTGTGGTTTTTGTAGAACCTTTTATCTTGGGGAATGTCAGTGTGTGCACAAGTTATATATAGTCAGCTTCTTCATTAAAATGCAGCTAGATCTTGGGTGACTATGAGAATAGCTGTGAAAATATCTAGGCCAACCATTCTTAGAATCAAATGCTTCCTGAGCATTGAGAAAACAAGTAGTTGGTAATGATTATAGCATATTTTAATAAATGATGTTGGTTTTGGTAAATACAGATGTTATTTTTGATTGCTAATTTCTGAATCATTCCTAAATTAGTGTCATTGTATCCAAGAAAGCCCAATAAATAACTGGCTACCTTTTAGTATATGGGTTTTACCAGCAAGGTTTATTTTTTTATTAGAAATTTTATCTTCACTATTGTAAAATATATGAAATAAAATAAGGTGTCAAGATTACCTTTGAACATTTTATAGTGTCTTAAATTTAGGAAGCACTTCATTTTTACCGTAATCCCAGCACCAACACTAACATTCAGAGCTTCAAATACTCAGTAGGTCTTGCTTTAAAATAAATTGCAAAGTCATAATCAATATTTAATTTTAAAGGAGAATATTAAAGAGCATGGTATGCACAGCATTGATGTTTTCTTTTCTTTGTTTTTTTATTGTTCTCTATTGACAGTAAAATTCATACTCCATTTGTCTAAAGAGCCATAAAGCTGGAATTTACTAAGAGCACTGTCTGTAATTATTATGGCAAACTTTCAGAAATTTCCAGTTGGGAACGGCTTTTATTCTTTTTCAAACTGTCAGGCTGTTGGCAAAAGCAAGCACTCCAGTTAAATGACTAAGCAAATGGTTTATGAGATGTGCTCCAGTCCTTCAGAAAGATCCGTAAGAAGTAACTGGCTAAGGGACTGAGCACCATTTGTGGCCATGCATATCAAAGATTAATCACCAAGGATTCTGACTAATTTTAGCCACTACCTCTTAATGAATGCCAAATGTGAGCCCATCAGCCTTTCTTCACATGACATCAGTAACATCTGAATGGAGCAGTTGTCTAGTGCTCTACGCAGTAATATGATTAATTCTACAGAGGGGTTGTTTGGTTCCAGATTGTCCTAATACTGTGTGTGTACTGTGCAAAGTGAGATTTCAACAGTGTTTCCATCAGTAGCAGAGTATTCTCAGCCCTGAAATCCATCATCGGCTATATTCCAGCTTTAAATTCCTGTCAGATTTACTCTGCACTAGATATACATCTTGATCAAGCAGGATTGGGGGAAAAAAAATCCGAAACCCATTAACTGTCTAATGATCTCTAAGAACACTAGTATAAGGAAGATTGAAAATCAATGTCTAATTCAAATGTCCATGAATAAGAGACTGGTTAAATAAATTAGGATATATTCATGCATTCCATGCAATGGGGGTGGTGGGGAGTGCTCTGCTCTAGTCATTCAGGGGCCAAGTCTGATACAAGCCTCACGTTCCTTATTACATGGTGTCTGAGGTTGCTCTAGGTGTCAACATTCAGACAGTAGATAGGAAAAGAGAGGAAGGATGCGTATCTAATTGCAGGGAAGGCTGGGAACTGTAGTCTTAACTGTGTGCCAAGAGGAGGAGAAATCAGGTTTAGACACCAGCTACACACTCCCTGCTACAGAAAGGATGGGAAGAAGATAGGGGAAAAACAAAGCAGATTGAGGCTTTTCACTGTATAGATGTGTGTGTGTATGTGTATGTGTGTGTGTGTGTGATTTGAACAGCGTGAACATAATCTATTCAAAAAATAAAACTTATTTTCCAGAAAAAAATAAAGTCATTGTCTATTAAACACTTAGAGCCCTTATCCTAATTATAAATCATGTGTTCCAGAAAATTTTGTCATTTATCATGACTTATGAACATACTCTATTCATGTTGAACCAAGCTGGTTACAAAATCAGGGAAACTTCTTCGTGACCTGGATTCGCTATGTTTTAGGGACTTTTTTTTTCCTCCTCAGTTATCTGTGATGCCTCTAATCTCAGTTGACAAACCCACCGATGAGGAATGACTGTGAGATCAGCTGACAAGAAGTTGGCTTTGCCTGTGTTTAACTGGGGAAAGTATCAGACCAGGCCCCTAGAAATGTCATCGCAAGGAACCTCTCTCACACCTGGTGTAGGGAGTGGCAGCCATGGCTGCATGTGGCCACTTCTGAAACCAAGAGGTGTTATTCCATACTCTCCCTGCTCAGATGGCTTCAGAGCTTCATGTCACTTATTCTTGCAAGATCCCAGTTTTTTAGCCTAATAGATGATACTCTTATCTGACATTTACCTGTGTTTCCAACTTTACATCTTGCCATTTCTGTTGATTTTTCCCTATAACTGAAACCAGAGTTTCTCAAACAGATGTTCCACTGCATATTTTCCAGGGAGATGTTAACAGATGTGCCATAGACAAAAAGTGCTACGTGACCAAGTACATTTGTGAAATATTATACTACATACCATACTACCCCTTGGGAGTATTGAAAGTTCTAAGAAGCTCTGTAGATTAAACACTTGTTTAATTTTGTTCAACCTAGTGTTTAGCAAACTCAATTCAATGCAGAAAAATGCATTGCACACGCCACCTAAATGTCCTGGGGTGCACTGTGTGGAACATCAGGTTGGAAATTCCTGTGTGATCTAGTGCATTTGCCACTAGTCACAAGGAAGTATTGAGCACTTTACTTGTACGTCATATTATATTGCTATTCAACAGCACTGCTGTAGGATTCCTTGTTAATCCTTCCCTGAACATCCTGTGTAGACTAAATCATTCCCTCCAATATATGCTCACTTTGAGTATTTCCTCAGTGTGTCATAAATATTTCTCCTTGATGAATGTATTCATTCTGAGGATTCCAGTGTCTAGTACAGTGCATGACATATAATGTTATCACTGGGTTTACTTTGTCCCCTTGTCTTTGTGCATTCGGGCTGCTATTTGAAAAAAAAATGCCACAGACTGGGTGGCTTGAACAAAAATTTATTTGTCACAGTTCTGAAGTCTAGGAAGTCCAAGATCAAGGTGCCAGCCAATTTGGTTCCTGGTAAGGACCCTCTTCCTAGCTTTCAGAGACAGCTTTCTTGCTGTGTGCTCACATGGCAAATGGAGAGGAAGCAAGCTCTCTCCTGGCTCTTCTTGTAAGGGTGTTAATCTCATTCATGAGGGCTCTGCCTTCCTAACCTAACCCCCCTCCCAACAGCCCCACCTCCAAATAGCATCACATTGGGAGTTAGGGTTTCAACATGAATTTTGGGAGGACACAAACCTTCAGTCATAGCAACCCTCTTTCCTCTGTCTATGCTTTAAAGATAAAAAGTGTTTCAATTTTTTATTTTACTCTTAAAATTTTAACATGCATATCTTAAAGTATAAACATCCTATTCTTAGAAGAAATTTAGAACACTTTAGTCATCTCCCCCCATATTCTTGTTTTATAGGTCTACTTTTTAATTTTTCAAATAAGTGTTATAATTATACCTGTTCTAAATAATTGATGCTTGTTAATATAAAAATCCATGTTCACTCATTTCTTTATTCCCCATTCCTTCTCATGCCTCATTTCTTTCTTCTGCATTCAGCTTCCTTCTTTCTAAAACTCTTTTAGTACTTTTTTTTGACAAGGGTCTTTTAGTGGAAAGCTCTATAAATATAAATAAAAACTCTGTAATTTTCTTTGTCTGAAAATGCTCTTATTTCAACATAATTCTTAAATGATACTTTATCTAGTTTTGAAATTAGAGACCATTTTCCTCTAGTTCACTAACCTTCTCTTCAAATTGGGTTTGGGTAACTATTTAACCCAGTTATTGAAGTTTTGGGGTTTTTTTAATTGAATGATTGTATTCATCATTTCAAGTATAATTTGGTATTTATTTTAATCTGCTTGGTCTTTTTCAATGGTCTTTGTTCTTCTCTTATGTTTTGCCAACTCTTTTTAAGACTTTAATATTTTAGGTGTACTCATTTTATAGGCTTTCTATGATATTTTCTACTATTAGAATTTCTTGAGGAGTTCTAATCCTGCTGTTTGTTTTATTAGCTATTTCTTGTCCAGGATGCATTGTTTTCTCATTTGGTTTTTCATTTGGTAACCTGAGTTCATGTTTGGTGGTACTTAACCTGTAATAATCTGGTGTGCCCTGGGATGAAGGTATATCCCCCATGAGATGTTTTGTGTTTGTTTTCTGCTTTCTGGGGGTTGCTGGAACACACATGTATTTACATGTTTGTTTAAATTTATCACGTTAGTTTTAAATTTGAACCCCAAGTCTAAGTGGGGAGAGACATGTGAATTTTAAAAGGAGAATTTTTTCCCCCTACTCTAAGGGCAGGCTAAAACAGTCAAGTTTATCCTTGTTGTCTTCTCCTGTGATAGAGGGAGAATTTTTTCCCTGATTCAGTATTTCCCTGTGGGAATACCATTCTGTAGTCCCATTGCTAGAGACAGATCTGAACTTCAGCTCACGTCTTGAGCATCTGACAAGCTTCATTCCTTATTATGCTAACGCCAAGCTTTTCAGTTGCATAGGACCAAACCATTGGCAGCTCAGGTACCGCCACCTCCATCCCCTGTTCAGTTTTTAGTTTTCACTTTGGCTTTGGCAATTTTCCTTTTGTTCCTATAATCCTAGCTATGCATTTCAAAAAATATTTGTTATATTTTAGCAAGCATTTCTTAGGATTTTATAAGGGGAAAATTTCAAGCTAATTCTGCCATATTGCCATAAACTAAGGTTTAATACATGTTAAATTAATGATTGAATGTATGGATAAGGTATAAGAATATTCTGGCAATGAGTACAGAGTAAGGAAGGCAGAAAAGCACCAGTGGTGGTTTGTTGTTCAGTAAGAGATATGTTGTTCGACATGGTAGCCACTAGCTGTATGTATAGCTGTTGAGCACTTGAAACGTGGATGAGGCATTGAAAGGAGAAAATTCAAACTAGATTTAGAAGACTCAGTATAAAAAAGAATGTAAAATATCTCAGTAATTCTTATAATTGATTATATATTGATATGATATATTGGGTAAAATAAAATATATTAAAATTAATTTCACCATCTTTTATGTGGTTACTAGAAAATTTTAAATTTTATTTGTAACACATTTCGGTTGGCTAGTACTAGGGTACATTGTAGGTGTGCAATAAATACTGGTTGAATAAACAGAAAAAGTAAGGCACTTAGTACATTCATATTGTTTCTCATTATTCCTAAATTTGGTATACGAAGAGTTCTACAATATCTACAAACACTTCCCATTCTGGATCTACTAAGATTCAGATTCTTACACCAATGGGAGTGTGAGGTGAGAAAATAGAACTTAGTTCACTGCAGTGTGGCAAATTTAGATAGAAAGTAGTTGGGGGAAATGAGTTTTGCTACATGCTTTTGACAGTCACTTGAGTAGAACATCATCTTCAATAATACTCTTACAGAAAATTTTTGTTGCACTTTGTTTAGATGATATAGAAAAGTATGGGCATGATATATAATGAAAAGCACTTAAAAAAAGGAAGCTCAACAAATGTAATTAAAAACTTTCTCAAGTGGTTGTTTCTAACATTTCAGCCAATCTATCTTTCTAACTCAGCTTTCATTCATTCATCATTTGCATATACAGAATGAAAAAGAGGGTGTTAGAATGAGAAAAATGCCATGTGCTCAAAGCATTTGTTTCATACTGGAATTTTTAAACTTGCTCGGTCACTGAATGGTATTTTGCCTTTGGGTTGAGAAATGAACTGTAACTGGCAAAGTCAGCCAACCAAACAAAAAGTTTCCAAAGGCATCACCTTACTCCCATCTGTACGTGGCCATTAAGCCAATAATGTGACATTTTTAAGGGTGCTTTTCCATATTTTGCCTTTGTCACTCTATACATTCCACAACAGCCTCTCTAACAAAGTCCATATGTTCTTTTTCTAAGTGGAGGCGGGGGAAGTAAAATCATGAAAGAAGAACATAAGCTAAAAGATCTGAGGCTTCCAGACAGCTATTATTCTACCAGCCTGCAGAACGAACCCCAGTGCAAAGGGATCATAAAACCTGGTTCTTATTGTGTACCAGCGGACGGTCCGCAGAGACAATTTTTGCCTGTGTGAAGAGGACTTTCTTTCCCATCACCCCTTACTCCCTTAAATTGGAACCAATGTCTTTGCACATTTGCTGGGCCCCCAATTGTTGTCCTTGCACCTGCTGTCCCAGCCTTCTGCTCAGATGAGGCGTGGAGCATGAGTTGCAATGCAAATTCTCTTGTGTTCAGTGGTTGCAGGGGGCAGTTAGCAAGCTGCTTAGCTCAGCTAAGATTTCATGTTTTCCCTTTTGAGTTCTGTGCACTGCCACAAAAGTTTATTCCATTTACAGTTTCTCACAGGTGTGGAGTATTGATGAGAGGCACTAGGGACAGAGAGGGGCTTTGGCATGGGGCATTACTGACAGCCTGATTTCCACATATTGGGCTCCTACTTATAACAATGGGACACATCTGTTCCCCCAAGGGCCTGTGGTGGGGAGAAAGGCATATGGACCAAATGATTAAAGCATTTGGAAATGGAAAACACAGCTATCTTTGAAGTGGAATTATCTGTAACTTTTATCAGATGTCCCTCTGATTCAATCCATATGTTTAGTGTTCTAGTTTGCAGGCATGGAATTACCCATATACCTCCATTGTTAGCCAGAGGAACAAAAGGTCCCCACAGCCAAGTGGACGGGCAGATTGAGTGATTATGCCTCTGTACCTCTGCTGCCTTCTGTCCCCTTAGATTTCTGATGCCACTCAGTAGTGTTTGTGAGCAGACATCAGTGCTTTGCTGGAGTATGAAGCCAAGTTAGAGAGGACGAGAAAGTGTTTGATGCGGTTGACAAAGATTTTCTCCTCGACCCTAATCAGGCTCCCCTGAGCTCTTTTTCAACTAGGCCTAAATTTTTGGATTTCCTTGTTCATCTCTGCATTGTCCAATTTTAGCAAGAATCCACACTGGTTTAGCTAGAATCCTCCACCCTTGAAATCTGATCTGGTTTGTCATCGTCTACTATCCCCAGGTGATGTCTGATCATCCTGGCCCACCTTTAGCCAGTATCCCACCTTACCCCTGATGTTTCCTCTTAGTAATTTTCCATCCACTGACCCCCAGTCTGCTTCTTGGCTATATATCTTTACTTGCCCATGCTGCATTCGGAATTGAGCCCAGTTCTATACTGCGGTCTCTTTTCCTCTATTGCGATAGTCCTGAATAAAATCTGTTTTTACCACTTTATCTACTATGCAACTCTGGTTTTCCTTGACAAAGCCTAACCACAGTGTTTGTTTATTTTCACATCCAGTGCAAT
>CM052440.1:125015368-125029922 GCA_028533085.1 Varecia variegata
ATCCACGCATGGGTCAATGTATTGACTGAATTATTTCTAAGATTTCATTCAACTGTAAGATTTTGTGACCTCCAGGGAAAGGTTGGATTTGGGATAGGGATATGGGATTCATTTCAAGGTGACTGTCGAGGCATTGACAGTGGAGGGGATTCCAAAAGGAGCAGACTGAGCCAAAAGAAGAATCTAGACAAACCCCTCAGTGTAATTAATGGGCGGAGGAGAAGACACAGGGAGCAGTCAGAGAGGGGAGGGGAACCAAGATGGCCCTGTGACAGTAAAAGCAAAGGCAAAGAATGTCTCAAGCAGAAGTAGATTGTCAGCCAACGGCAGAGATATTAAACAGGATGAAAACTGAGAAATGTCCAGATGATTAGGAAATTAGGTTATGTTTTCACCTTTGAGAAACCTGTTGTTTTGAGTGGCGCGGGCAGGAAACACGTTGTTAACAGATGAATGAATACACAGCAGGTGTTATCAGGGAAGAACACAAGCACAAAGCAATGGACTGAAGGGATAAGAAGGTCATTAGAAGCTGGTTTTACAGTGGGGAGATTTTGAAAAAGGGGGAAGAAACCTGCGGAGAGGTCACATTAATAGTGTTGGAAGCAAGGAGAGTGGAATTAAGAATTTAGGCTGTGGAGAGTGACGTCAGCAAGATGGCAGAATAGGAGTCCTCTGGCTTGACTAACCCCCACAGAAATTCAACTAGCAAGAATATCATCCAGAATATTCCAGCAAATTCAACTAGCAAGAATATCATCCAGAATATTCCAGAACCCTGGAGTGAGGCTGAGACACCCCCTTGGACTGCACAACCAAGAAAAACTATAATCAAACAGTAAGAGGAACAGTTTTCTTTGGCCACACTGCCCCTCCCCCAACCTGGCACAGCACCACACACAGAGTTCCCCTGGACCCATGGTTTATACAGTGCGAAAAGTGAGTTTGAAGC
Organism: Varecia variegata; assembly: GCA_028533085.1. Lineage (NCBI taxonomy): Eukaryota > Metazoa > Chordata > Mammalia > Primates > Lemuridae > Varecia > Varecia variegata. The sequence goes on from CM052440.1 coordinate 125,016,321, forward strand.
TTTCAGCTTCCCCACCATTCTAGGACCCTTTGCAGGAGGTTCACACCTGTCTTATTCTATGGGAAACACTGGGAGTACTGGCATGGATAGACCACCTGGGGTCTGTTAGAAACAAAGAATGGGAGTGGGGTTCACAGTGACCAGCACATGGATCTTGGTGGTTGCTCTGCATTCCGGCCAACAGAAGTACCACACTAGAGAAACTTGCCAACAGCATCATGCTACAGGAAACAAAGTCCTTGAATCCCTAGCCATCTTTCCTATATAAACTGGATGCTTTCGTTAAATCTTCCCTAGATCAAGAGGCAACTATAGATCAGTGACTACCTGTAGAGGGAACATCTAGGCTGGTCCCCTCTAGTGGTAAAGAGGTGGTAAAGAGGTGACCCACCTAAGACCCAATGCTCACATTAAGTCTTCCCAAGACCAGGAAACAACTGCAGAGCATCTGGCCCCACCCACCCGAACAGTGGAAACAGCTGGTGTGTCCACGGAGTGTGGGGGGGCCCAGCAGGGTGGAGGGGGAGTCCTGGGCTGAGCGAGCAGGAGGGCAAGAAGGGGCTGCAGAGGCGCCATTTACAAAGGAAGCCTTTAGGAAGAAGAGCAGAGACTAAGTGAGGGTTGTGGATTCCTCTTCTCTCCACCCCATCAGTCTTGCTTCTAGTAACCATTTCCCCAGGTTTTTGATTGAAGACTCAAGTATCCTACTAAAATTACATACATTTTAAAACAAGTTTTCTTTTTTCTTTTTGATTTAGTTCACCAAAGCATTTACACTACCATAGCCTCTCACTTGTTTAAGCCTTAATTTTATTAGGAAAAAATAAACTTTTCTTCCAATTCAGAAGTGCCACCTAGATTCTTTTTTTTTTTTTTTCCTGGTTCTTTGCTTCCGTAGGTATTATCTGTATTATCTGTTTGTAATCAACAACTGTAAGGTTTCACAACAGTTGGTCTCCTCTCAGCAGTAGCTCAGAGTCCTCAAGATTCATTCAGAATTTAAAAGAATCCAGAAACCCTGATTATATTATGATATTTTTCATATCTTCTTAGAAACATTTGTTCTCATAAATGTGACGTTAATGTGCTCCTAATGGTCAGGGCTTCCATTTCTTTTAAAAAATGATTTTTTCCGCTGGAGCTTCTACTACAGTGCTTAGTGGGGAATAGTGCCTCAATTAAAAGTTTCAGTGAGTTATTTGTAGACAAAAACAGAAGGAATTTACACGTCCCCACACAAACTCTGTTAAATGTAACATTGATGTGTCTGGGACAAACAGCTTTTAGTCATTTTCTTTTGTTTAGTAAAGAGGTTAGAAGGTCTTCGACATATAAAAAAAATCTATAATTTCATATACATATATGTGTATGCTGTACTTTTCATGTGAATCTTTACATTTTGCTAAGTTAGTACACAAACACACACACACACAAACTCAAAATATTGTAATAGTACAAAGCAGGAGAAGCCAGTTGATTGACCCAGTCCTAACCAGCACTTACATTCAGGGACAGGGAAGTTGAATTCTTGCAGCTGTACAGCCAGCTTCTTCTACTGCCCCAGCCCTGTTGGGACCAGCAGCCTCCACCCCACTTGCCCAGGATGGGCAGGAATCTGCCTTTGTTTGCAGTCTGCTTCCTGGCAGTTCTCCAAGAGAAGCAGCTGCCCCAGGAGCTTTCATAAGCTCTTTGTAGGGCCCCATGTTATAATGTGAATTGTGGCTTTTGGAAAGAAAAGCTTCTTTATTTCACAATAACTTCAATATGATTGGCAGTAATTAGTGAAAAGTCATTTCTAAAAAGAGTAGTTGTATTCAAAAAAGAATGAGGTTAACCAGAATGCAGCTATATCCTTAGAATATGAAGTCTTGGGGCTCAATTTAGTATCAAGAGTATTCTTTGTTTTTCAGAACCACCAGGTACATCCCTTGATAAGCTTCCAAGATGCTTTTGACTCTAAGGAGATTTTTGTACATATGAATCTGAAGTTTGGTTTTATATGTCATGTAATACAGAATTTTATAATCATTGAAAGAATGAAAGTCACATTCTAATTTATGATTATTGATGTACTTTTTGTGATGATTTGTAAATTTGAGTTGAGTGCAGTAGAGAGGAAAGGAGGGAAAAAGAGAAGATAATGAATGTTTATTGGACATCTTGACCCCGTGCCAAGTGCTTTTGTGTAAATGATTCCATTTATGTTTACAAACTTAGGGACTTCATGGTGTTCTCTGAGTCCATGTCACACAATGATAAAATAACAGCTAAAATGGGAACCAAATCTATTTGACTACAATGCTTATTTTTGAGTTGTTTAAAGATGTTGTCTGGACAGGAGGTATCTAGGATAGTATAGTACAGCTTTCGTTTTTCTCAAATTAGGTGAATAAATAAACCTGATATTCTAACAGCTATGTGTCTAAGGTAAGGGTAGATAGAGCCACTGAGGAGCAAAATCTGGAGTGAGGGGAGAGCACTCAACCCAGCTGCCAGGGAAGGGAGCTTTCAATGAAGCTTCTTCAATGACAGCCCATACCCCAGTCAACCACCAGTGGCCCATTATGCCGTGGTTTTAATGAAAATCCAGTTTCCTCTTTTTCTTTTGAATTCGTCTGAATGAGATATAAATGACACCAAGGACATGGCTTTCAGAATTATAGTGGGGAAAAAAATAAAGTAAAATTGCTTGCTTTCCAGTAACTAATTTTATTTCAGTATTACAGCAGATGCTTTAAAGTTTAAGGCTTTTCATTACTGGGGAGAAGAGAATAATACCAGAATTTTGTTTCATACTATGATATCGTTAATTAGAAATGCCAATGGGTCATATAAATAAGGGCTTTTAAGTGTAGTACCTGGAGATAAAAATATTCCATTGTTATGCATAGTATAGCAAAAGCCCTTGAGGTAGCATCAGTACTACTCTCAGACTCGGGCAAGAGGGCCCTGCGTTGTAGTAAACCTTGCTGTGCTCTTCTTCAAGCCACACCCATTCCTTATGAGGCAAGGGAGGGGCCCAGACCGAGCCCACAGACTTTCTTCCCTTCAGGACCCGAGAATTCCCAATGCCAGGGTGCAGGCAGCCTTGTCCCTGGGACCATCTTCTGCAGGGTGGACCATACCCTCTCTGTGCATGCCCCTAACCCGAAAGGGCAGCCCGTGTGGCAAGTATGGATAGAACTTTGATGCATGGGCCAGGCTGCCTACACATGCTCACGAGGCCCCTCTAGATCAGACTTGGGAAGAAAAGGGAAGCCCCATGTCACCACAAACCAGTCTGGAACTCCATGGAGCCTGAGAATTCGAAATCTGAATTTGGCTGCTAGGTCTTTCTGAAGGTAGTAGGGAGGAATGTATACCTTATAAATATATGAGTACCCATGGTATGGCTGCTAGGTCTTTCTGAAGGTAGTAGGGAGGAATGTATTACCTTATAAATATATGAGTACCCATGGTATGGGGCTCCCATTTGTACTCTTGTGTGGGGGCCTGCCAAGTGAGTGGCCTTAGAAATAGAAGACTCGATGCAAAATAATGAAATACTTTTGCCATAAATCGGTCTTTAGTTTCAACCTGAGTAAGTCAAAACTCTGGGATTGAAATCCAGAAGCTTTCTAGCTACAAACTCAAAACTGAGCCTCACATATAAAAATCCAATTCTCCTGTGTTGAAAAGATATGCATCTTAGTATCCCCTAAGGCAGTTACTGTTTTTAAAATCATATTTGGAAAATCTCCATCCACTTCAAAGAATGAAGGCAGATGTACCCCAATCACTTATTCCAGTCAGCCCAAGTATTTTCACACCAGTATTGAAGCCACTTTCCTGAATCTTGGTATAATTGCTCATTGCCTTGCTATTGGATCATTGGGAAACGTTTGAGTTCAAGCATTTGTTTAAGAGAAGTTCAAGCTTTTAAGAGAAATTCAAATGACAAACTTCTTGGAAAGCAAACACATCAAGTCACATTAATCACACACAGCCACCGGTCTTCCTCCCTGATTCAATTCAGTACAATGTAACCAACACCAGTTAAGCAGGTAGCTGCAGGGGGACAGGCAAAGATCTATTGGGACACACAGATGAGCAGAGATTTCTACCTTTGGGACACTTGCAGTCTGGAGGGGCAGACAAAGACAGACAGAGCAACCCTAAATCAAAGTCAAATATATAAGTATAAAAACAGAAGATTAAAGTTAAGGGTAGGGAGAGAGGGAGAGAAACTAGATGTCTGTCAGAATTAATATGTCCATCCCCGTCATCTGGAACATAATTTCATGTAGAAAGTGCAATTTAAACTAGTAGGCTTTGAAGGATAAATAGGATTACAATGGCTAAATAATAATAATAATAATAACAATAACTAACATTTGTTGACTCTTTACTAATTGCCAGGTACTGTTCTTATATGGATTATCTTACTGAGTCCTCCCGACACAGCAACCCTATGACATAGGTAAATATCATCTACCCTCTTCTCCAAGTTTGCAGGAAAAAAATAATAAAACAATATGGAGACCAGCTAATCATTTTGTATACATGAAACACAGTGAGATTAAATAGCTTGCCCAGAGTCACACGGACAGTAAAGTGGAACTGGAATATGAACTCAAGCAGTTTGACTCTAGAACTTGTGCTTCAAACCACAGCACTGTAGAAGGGAAGGTATTCCACACATGAGAGAAGGAAGGGTGTACTGGACATGGAATAGCATGAAAGATTGGAATGAAATCACTAGGTGAAGTATAAGCATATGTCAGCTTTGATAGGTATTGCGAAATATTTTTTTCTCAGTGATTAGATCAATTTGTATCACACCAGCCATGCAAGAGGATTCCAGTTGCTTCACATCCTGGGCATGGAGTGGTATCTCACTGTGGTTTTAATTTCTCTATTAATTAATGATGGTAATTCTCTCAAAATTGATATATAACTATAATAAAATCCCAATTAAACCCCAAGCGGGTCATGCATGTGTATATGTGTGTGTATAAGCTGACAAGCTAATGTTAAATTTAAATGAAACTGCAAAGGACTTAGAACACCCTGGTCAATACTGAAGAAGGACAATGTACAATGACTTACAACAGCAGATATGAACATGAACATGTTCAGTAAAGTCACAGTAATTAAAACAGTGTGATACCAGTGCAAGGATAGATAGAACAATGGCATAGCAAAGAGAGTCCAGAATCAGACCAAAACACAGAGGGTCACTTACCTTGAACTGTCTCCACTGCAATACAGAGGAGAGAGGATGGTATTAATATTTTAAATAATGGTGCTAGGTCTGTTAGCCATATGGGAGAAAAGGATCTTTTAACCCTATCTCATGCCACATAAAAAACAAATTTAAGATAGATTACAAATCTAAATGTGAAAGCAAAAACAATCAAATTTTTTGAAGAAAGCATAGGTGATTATTTTTGTAACCTTGGAATAAACAAAGGTTTCCTAAATAGGAAATAAAAAGCACAAACCATGAAAAGAGTAATAAACTGGACTTAAATTGAGAATGTATATTCATTAAGAGTAGATATTAATATTTGCAATACATATATCCAATAAAGGACTTATATACAGATTAAAGAACTTCTACAAATTAGTAAGGAAAAAACAGCCAACCCAAATTAGCAAATGACTTAGACACTGTGTGAAAGAGGATAACAAATTATCAAAAAGCATTTGAAATGATGCTAATATAGAATTTTCAAATATATATTAAAATTCACTTGTTTGTTTAGGTACTAATCCAGGGACCTAAAACTCCAAAGCAGATAGCTACAGAGTATATTTATCTTGTAGTAGGAGAGCCAACCTAGTGGATAAGGGTGTGCCAGTACATCTCTGATCCAGCTGTGATTGCTGAGCACTGCTGGAATTTGTATGGAGAAAAACTAGAACTGTATCATCTCCCCATTTTTACTCACAGTCTTCATTATTCAGAGTTTTCACTTAACTTTGAGCCTTCACTGGTTTCACTTGGGCAAATGGATAGGTCCTTAAGCTCACAAAAATTTGGAGAATCCTTTCTGCAGGGATGCCTGCTGTTTGGAGGTAGGAATGGAAATGGTGATTCTGTATCTCTCTGGGATTGGCCAGATGCACATGTGGGACATTTTTCCCATGCAAAGGTGTGGAACTATGAAATGGGTAGATTGCAGTGAAGGGCAACTCATTTCTGTTAACCCTGTTACACTAAAGAGTGGGAACCATACCAACTTGTGAATATGCCTTTGCTCAAATAAAATGTTTAGATTGTTATTTTGGTGAAATAGTTGGGAAATTCTACTTCAACATTGAATTTTATTTTTAAAAGGTAAGAAAATTTAAATGCATGAAGAATAGATCAGACTGCCTTTCAAGTGCCCGAGATGATGCAAATACTAAGGTTGTCAAAAATCAACTGAAACATAAAACAATAGCATCATAGACCTAGAAGAGATTTGAAAAGTTGTCCATGCAGTCCATTCACCTCGTGTTAGAAAGAAGGTGAGTTTCAGAGATGTTTAGTAATTAGGCCAAAGTCATATATATCTAATAGGGCAGAACCAAAACATGAACGTAGGTCTCCCAAATCCTTGCCTGCTAGCTTTTCACCTTCCAGGAGAAGTATTTTCAGAGATTCCTTACAGAAGAATATCACCACTACTACATATGGGTAAACTTGAATGCTCAGTAAAATCTCTGTTATTTTGAAATAAAGATTAGAGCAGGCTGCCTTCTGGCTCTTTCATATCCACACACCTAAAACACAGAATCACTGGGCTATTCAGGAGCTAGACTATAAAACAAACAGATGGGATTTATTAGTTTCTCAATTCCTTTCTAACCTTTGGAAATCAATATTTGACATTGAAATCCAAAAAGTAATAAAATGCAAAACAAGCAAAGGTTGGAAATTTTGAAATGTCTTTTAGAAGCTAGCCTCGTACTAGAACTGGTTTTTTTCCCCCCCATTACGGATTAACTTTCCCAGACATCTACAGTTTTCTTACAAATATCTGTATTTTAGACCCAAACTATTATCAATTCAGTATAAACTCAAGTGTATATACTTTTGCTTTCAAGGAAGAAATATTGAAATCTGGCTTATTCACCACGTTTTGTCCTCTCAAGTATAATTCTGAAACTTTTAAATATATGGGCTTAAGAGAACTGCAATTAGGAAAAAAATCTATTAGTCTCAAAACAGTTGTTAATATTTAGGAGAAACACGCTATTCAAGTGGACTGCTAGGTGTGAATGAACATCACAGCTGGGAGTCCAGAGCCCCGGATTTATCAGTACACCTCCTCATCCCTGTGGAATAGATAAAGATTTTGATAGAGCCACAGCCTCAGATTTTCAAACGTCAAATAAAACAAGCATTATTGCTTAATCAACCATGTCCAGTTCAATCATGTATTACTAAGAGGATTAAATCTAAAGAAACTTGACATGCCATCTATGGTTTTAGCCGTATTCCCTTCATTGTGCCTTGTTGCCAGATGTCACTTTTCCGAGATCGTGTTGGTCAGTTCTTTCTTCTGTCTCATAGAAGGAAGAGTTTAATTAGTTTAGGAGACTACAGAACTGACAGCTCAACTGGTCAGAGACAAAAGAAAAATGCACAAAAAATAGAGAAATGTGTGTGTGTGTGTAATTTCTCTTTATACTTCATTGTAGTTTTTAAAAATAGAAATTCAAATTATAGCAAATTCAGTGATAAAGTGCTATTAGAAAAAATAGTTCTGTTCATTCAAAATATTTAAGATCTAACCAATGCAAAATGTGTTCTTCTATCATAATACATGATATTACAAATGGGCTGTCTTCCAAAAACCAATTTGTAAAGAGGGTTGGTTAATACCCATTTTGGTGTAACCACATTTCTCATGGGTTTTATCTGCAATTCAAGAAAAATATTTCCAGTCCTAGCACAATACTTAGGCACTCATGCCACCTTAAGGAGGCCTACCTATCCTGGAATTCCAGTACCTAAAAACATACCTCCTCTCTTAGGAGATCTGATTGCAGCATCGATCATGCCTGGTTTACCTCCCGTCTCTTGGTGCATCTCTTCTGACTATTCCGTAGGCTCTTCCCCTCTGCCTAGTACTAAATGCAGAATTGCCCAACACTGGATCTTAGGCTACCTTCTCTTTTCTCTTTATGCCATCTGCCTATTCAGTGTCATCCATATCCATGTTTCAAGTGACAGCTTCAAATTTGTGTCTCCCCTCCTGAACTTTTCCACTGATTTGTCCACCCAGTATCTCTGCTTGGCTTTCTCAGATTCACCTCAGACTTAGCATGTCTGAAGACATATCTTCTCTCCCAAATTTGTATTTCTTCTGTGTTCCCCAACTCAGAGAATGGCTCCACCATCTAACCTGGAGGGTAGGTTAGAAATCCTGGGGTCATACTTGCCACCAATCCCTCCTGGCTATTGCCAAGCCCTGTCAATTTTGCCTCCTAATCTACCCACTTCTCTCCAACACTCTGTGAACATGCCATGCTCTTTCCTACCACAGGGCCTTTGCCCATGATGCTATTTGTTCAAACAAAAATCTTTCGCTTGAGCTTTTCTTTAAACAAACAAACAAAAAAAAGAAGTAATCTGCTCTAGTCACTGATTTCTCATTCATTCTGACCTGGATGGAGGAAAGTAGAGAGTAGATACTGAAGCTCTACTGTTAACTACCAGGTTGAAAGCAATTTCTTGTGACAACCAGGATTAAAGACTGTATTCCTAATGCAACAACTTTTGAAGTCCTTATGTCTCAAAAACAACTTTTTATAAAAATAATCTAGTAGGCACAATTTTGTAATTACAAAATAAAAATAGTTATTATAAGATATAGAATTGATGACACAAGGGTCATTGGTCAGAATCCTGTCTCCACACTCACCTGGGTCTGTAGTCTCTTACTCCAGAGGGTTCTCACCAACAACTACATTTTTAAAACACTTTCAGACATAATTCTGTTAGCGACATCTGAATAAGATGATGTAGAAAATTATAGACTTTAAAGTTCAAGGGATCATAATTTCCTGCCTCCTCATTTTTCTTCTGCCCCCACCCCCAACCTCTGCTGAAAAATCTCCTAGTCATTCAGAGCTCAGTGTCTGAGCTTTCAGTGTCAGTTTCTCTGCAAAGCCTTTCCTCACTCCTAGTCCCACATCAGGCTCCTCTGTAGAACATTCCCAGACAATCTCCTTCCTCTCCTTCTTGTTAGTTATCTCAGTAATTGTACATTTATTGGCAGGGATTTTTTAAAATTGATATCTGTCATTGCCACTAAACTTTAAGCCCATTGAAAGCAGAGACTATGCATTTGTTTACCATTGTAGCCCCAGAGCCTAGCATCGCACATTGTAAATGCTCAGTAGGTATTTGTTGAATGCTGTTGAATGAACTGAAAACAGTCATAGAACCACTACGGCAGGTACAGCGCTGCTTTGAAAAACTGAGTTCAGAGTCCTAATTGGTTCCTAGTTCACAACTCCCCAGTCTGCCTCCTTCTAGTCATTTCAAGAACCGTCCTTCCTCTCCTGATGCTGGTGGGCTTCTCCTAACTGCAGGCCATGCTGAAATCTAAGCAGCTAGTGGTATTCCGATGGCCTAAATCAAGGACTCCCTCAAAGAAAGATGAGAGTGAGGAAAGACCTGGCAGGGAACAGAATGGAAACAGAGTGCTGGACGAAGGTGGGGTTGACATTCTTAGCTTCCATCACCTGTATCCTCACCGGGATTCTCCACTCTGTGGTATAGAAGAAAATTGAGTTTTACGGCTCCGGCTCTTCTCTTTCCCCACGTGAGCAGCAGATGCATCTGTGACCTTCCTCCCCTTCCCATGGATTTCAGGGATTGTGGGGAGAAGAACAGAGTGTGTGTGTAAATGTTGGGGATTGCATGAACTTTGGGGACTGGAATGTGGGAGATGCTACCAAAGTAGAAAAAAGCAGTGGAAAAAATAAGACAGCGTGAAGGTAAAAGCTGTTAACCTTCTTTCTCATTCCCTGTGCCATCAGTCCCCTCGGTGGACTTCAGCAGACAGTCAAAGTAGTTTGCAAGGGTTGTAGTTCAGTCCGATATCAGTATGCATAGGGTGGGAGACACTGCCTGGGTCCCTCTCCTAAGTCTCCTAAGAGAGTTATACCATATGGCACGTGTAATTTTCCATGATGTAAACTAATTCTGAAAGCTAGCACCCATTGCAGTACTATTTCGTATATTGTGTTTACTCCATAAAAATATTCCATGGCCTTTTCTTTTCTTCTCAAAGTTCAGTTCTTTATTTAATTGTCTATTTTTTTCCTCTCCTGCTTGGCCCAATAAGTGATAAGTCATTTTGTGTCTACTCAAGAAATATATCTTTATCGGGCAGAAAGGGAAGCTGAATCTCTAAATTATTTAATAATTACAGTCACTTTAGAGTGGTAGTGGTAAACCTGTCTCTTCATTCTTTCAATAAATACCTTCTAAGCATCTGCTGTGTGGGCCGGTGTTGTAGGCTCTGGCTGTACAGTGGTGAATACCGCGGGTGATGTTCTTCCACTTTGGCTCCTTAAAGAGCTTAAAAGTTATAGAACTAGAAGAGACCTGTGAGACAATTAAAGCTGACTTCGTTATCGAGAAAACAGTAGCTCAGTGAAAGAACGTGAGCTGCCCAGAGTGGCAGGGCTGGAGCTAGAATAAGAACACCAGTCTTTTTGCCCAGCCGTTGCTCTGCAGCTCATCACATCTGGCTTGGTTATAAGCTGCAGCCCCGTTCAAATCATAGCCTTGTCTCTTGGTGCATGCAGCAGCCCTGCTTAAAAGGTTTAGCAATCTGTCGGTGGGATTAGGCCAAACAGTATCATTTTCAGAGCAAGCCCAGAAAAGAGATGCATTCTCTGAGCTGAGAAGCATATTGAGTAACTCACAAGGGAAGCATTTCCACAAGACAGAAATAGTGGGTGTTTATATAACCACATCATTTTGACCCAAGCTCTTAACCGTTCAGTGTGGCATAGCTTAAGATAGTGAGAAGAGGAAGAAGGTGGGGGAGGGAGATGGATTAAGGACTGACATCATAGATCTGTTCTTAGAATGAGAGGCTGTTGATTGAACTCTGGTAGGAGTCAGATAACCTGTCCTGGTGTGAGTTTAATGAAGTACAATGAAGGCTCGGGTGCATGCTACTTTGTCAATTAAAAAATTCAAGGAAAATGCTAGTTGAAAGTATTTCAAATACTCAAAATTGTAACACTTTAATTAATGCTGCTTTGACTGTAAAATAATCTATAATGAAATTATTTGCTTTCTCTAAACAAAACTGAGATATTGTATTTCCCCAGTCTAAAGTGGGAACTCATGCAATGAAATGATTTCAGGTGATATGTGGACCAATGTTATAGACATAAATAGATAGAGATATATACACATACAGATATACATGATGTGATATGCATATATCACATCAAACCCATTATTTCACAAATGTTTATTAATATGAGATAAAAGTTAAAGTGCAAGTGAATTTAAACAAAGATAAAGTATACGAGTTTTTATTGTAAACTGCTTAAAATTATTTTTGAGAATAAGCATGTATACATTATTTATCAAAATCCGAATAGATTTGAATTATTGATTTCAATTTTAGAATTTTGAACCATGCCTTTAAAACACCCTGATTTTTCAAGAGGCTTTCCCAATAAAAATATAATATTCTATCATATATAATATCCATAACTCCTTCTCTATTTATTTCCTCCAGTAAATGTACTTACTTTTTTGTGCTTACATGTAATACAAATACCAATTCAAGAATTTGGGGTATTGTTTTAAACCAGAGGCAGGAAAATGTATTCTGTTAAGGGCAGAAAAGGAATTGATGAAATATTATAAAAAGAAAACAAACAAAAAACCTATCACTAAATTTGGTTTTATCTTTAATCCTGATTCCTTTCATCTTCATTTACAGTTAAAAATTGTAATTGTAGTAAACACAAATCTCTATTCAATAATGACTGAAGCTGAAAATACAGGAGAGAAAGCAGAAAGGACAAATGAAGAGGAAGTAAGTATTATAAGAATGGGCAAGAATTGGGGAAATATGAGAAGACTGAAAATGGTCAAAGAGAGAGATATAAACGAAACAATATCCGGAGAAGAGAGGAAGAGAGAAAGACAGAAAGATAGGCTTTGATGAGATAACACAGAATTCAATTCGAGGTACTTTATTTCCAATTAGACTTTTTTTTTGACTGTATGTGTAGCAGATAAGTTATCCTTGTGTATTTGTTTAGACTTTTAAAGGTGTATTGCCTCTTTACAACAGTAGGCATTAATGGGAATATCTTTCGAAGGTTTTCCATAAATCTAATCAAGTACAGATATGGGAAATAACTGGCCTTTCTCTTAATGGGTTGAGTCTGCATCTCAAACATCTATTCAATGTCATTATTCGATTATAAGTAAAGTTAGGCTAATTTATTTAATTCCTTTTCTGCATAGCCATTTTCAAAGGCCACAGGTAAATTGACACTAAATGAGGAATTTTGTTAGTAATTATTATGACATAAGACTTGTAAAACTCAGCTGAAAAGGTTCTGTATTGTCATTTATATTCAGTACCATTTGTGATTCTAGCAAATTGAAAAAACTTTCAAATGCAGATGCCTGTCTCAAGGAATTAACATTTATGCAACCTCCCAAATAACGTGTGCATTGAAATATCACATTTCAGGCAACAACTCATTTGGCATTGAAGAGGCAAATTTTTACCAAATCCCATTACCTTTGTCTTGACCTGAGTGTATGCCAAGAACAAAGTCAGAATCTTTAAATCAATGTTGGCATATCATCTTGAAGTTGATATGCTTCTCAACATCCTTTGATTTCTACACAAAAATTTTATTGCATTAACTTTTAATATTCCAAAGGAGTTATTAGTCTCTCACCAGCATAGCAATCGGATGTTGCTCAAAATTGAATATATTTGTTGATAAATCAGTTGTTGGTCTTTGTGTACTTACAGTAAATAATAATGATTCAGGGGGAAACCACTCTTTCATTCAGAGTTCTAGATTCCAGGACTAAAAACTATAAGCAGGAATCTTCCTTATACATACTGGCCCAAGAAACCTAGAATGTATTTATAAAATTTGTGCTTAGATATTTTACTGTCTTGTTTTTAAAATACTTATACAGATAAGATTTCGCTGTACATTCAGATCCATCTTCTCTACACTGATTCCTTGAAGAGGCTTACCAGCTTTTCAAAACCAATTTTCAAGGCTATTTCAGCTCCTGAACTGATAAAGCTCTTTCTTCAGCTTTGCTAGAAAGTGTGTTCTGTCCCAAGTTAAGGATGATTTCAGCTGTCTGAAATTGTCACTCACAATCCTGGATCATATTTTCTCTTGAACACACATGCCCCAACTGTTTGTAACAAACAACATCACCATTTCCCAACCTCATTGTCATTAAAGAAATTATTCCATGCCTAACCCATAAGGATATTTGCTCCTAAATGTTGCAACATCACATATACCCTCGATGATGATGTCAAACCTTAGACTGAAAAAAAAAATCACTTCAGCCTGGTTTTTGTGTACTGTGATTTTTTT
>CM052440.1:125030022-125110003 GCA_028533085.1 Varecia variegata
GTATAGTACTTATACCACATTTTATTAATCCACCCATGTATTGATGGGCACTTGGGTTGTTTCCACATCTTTGCAATTGTGAATTGTGCTGTTATAAACATTCAAGTGCAGATGTCTTTTTTATAGAATTGCTTTTTTTCCTTTGGGTATTATGGTGTGATGATGTTAAGGGCCAACAGCAAGAGTATTCCTGGGTCTTTCTCTTTACAATGTTGGATCTGCTCATCAGCAGAGTGAGTCCCTGCCTTCTTTGGGATGAATGGTCCCTGAGAAATGTGTGTTTTAGTTGTTTTCTTAACACCAACACTTTCCCTTTAATGAATTGTCAGGACAGGAATTGTCAGGGTTTTGTCTGTGTGTGAGATGGAATACCTCTTAGCTGCCCTTTTGTCGAGTTCTAGGGTTTTTGAAAGGTGGATTTTCAGAGTAGTGATTTCTCAGATTACAGCATGTTCCACCCTCCCTGCCTTGAGCATGCCAGCACAGCTCAGAGTGTGAGGAAGATTCTGTGCCAGCCGCAGCAGCAGCCTGCTTTGTGAGGCTTTGAGATCTAAATGAGATCTAGTTCCACCGATTGGGAACTCCTAGGTTACAGGCTGCTATGTATCGTTCACAAATATGAAGCTGCACTATTTTTGGAAGCTAACTTGACTCTCGGTAGTGGCATATTTTGCTGTTTGTATGTCATGGATCCTGGAACCCAAGAGTTTAAAGGAGCTAAGAGATTCTTGAGACAAATCCTGCAGAGCTCACATGACAGGTCACAGTCACACAGTCAGAAGTGGCAGCTCAGGGAGTAGGGACTGGACTCCTCACGCTCACTCTGAGTTTTGCTTAGTGGCATGTCCTTGTGTGACAGCAGGGCTCCTCTGCAGGCCAGTCATCGTAGCTCTCACCTGGGCTGAGCTGCCCTCGGGCTGAGGGGCTGCCTCCTCCATGAGAGCCCATGGTGGTACCCATGTTAGTCAACTCGGCTGCCAGGACAAAATACAGACTGGGTAGCCTCAGCAACAGACATTTGTTTTCTCACAATTCTGGAGACTGGAAGTCCAAGATCAAGGTTCCAGCAGGATTGGTTTCTGGTTCCTGGCTTGTGGATGGCCACTTTCTGACTGTACCTCTGTACATGTACACTCCCAGTGTCTCTTCTTAAAAGGGTCACCAGTCCTATTGGATCAGGGCTCCACCGTTAGGACCCCATTTAAGCCTAATTGTCTCCTTAAAAGTCACACTGGGGGTGTGGCTTTCAATTATGAACTTTTGGGGGGACACAGTACAATTGGTAGCAGTACCACTCATTAAAGTCCACAGGGAACTAACTGAACTAGACTCTATGTTGGGCAGCTTTATTTTGCATTGTTGTCTACCTGATGCAATTTCAGTTAGAGGCTATGCAGGGAACTTTGTTTATCAGGGCTTCTTAAATTGAAGCCAGAGTGTGCAAATTTATCTGGAGTCTCTGAAAGCTCTGGGACACCAGATAATGTATTTAAAGTAATTTTTGAATAGGTAATACATGAGCATGACATGGAATTCAAAAGGATATACAGTGAAAAGTATGTCTCCCTTTCATCCCTCTATCCTAGTCTGTAACTAGTGACTTTATTTTTGTACAGGTAGTCTAGGCATTGACAAGCAATCTACATGGAGTCTTTGTCTTTTTACACAAATGGTGTAGCATACTGTATGCCAAGTTCTAGCTTTACTTTTTTCACTTAATAAATTGCGACAATTATTCAGTATCAGTGCATATGGATCTTATACCTTTATATATTTTACATTTTATAAAAATCTGTTAAATATTTCATTATGGATATACCACAATTTTCTTGATGGTATCTTAGATCATATTTCTAGATTTTAAATTATATTGCTAACAAAAATACAAACTGGGTTGCAGTATCTGTATAAATATAATTTCACAGATGTATATACATATATATCTGTAGTCTAAGTTCCTAAAAGTGGAACTGCTGTGTCAAAAGGTATGTATGTTTTCTATTTTGATAGAAATTACTGTAGCGTTCCTTATCATGGTTTGTAGGAGAGGATTTTAAGAGGGTCTGAAATATGATAGAGTTTCCTGGAAGCGGGGAAACCACGCAGATTTACTTCAGATTATCTCTGTTGGCTCATGAATCTTTCACATTCTGGAATGTTCTCCCAGTTCCTTTCTGCCTCGTTAGCCCCAGCTCAAATTCTTCTCTCCTGTGATGTTTTTCCTGATGACAGCTTCTCTCACTTTTATACTTGGTCTGTGTTTGCTACACAGTGTTAGGAAATCTAATTGACTACAGGACTCTCTCACACCTTGCTAAACACAGTATTCTTCAAATTTAATATCTTGTGTATAATTCATGTTCCTATTTTGAATAAGTAATACATGAGTATGAAATGGAATTCATTTACTTTCTAGATGGTAATCTAGAAACCAGAATTTACCTTTCTTGTCTAATAAAAAGGAAGAACTTGTACATCCATACTTTATTCTCTCATTAGCTTTTTGAAGTAGCCAGAGCAGTTATTACTTGAGTGCTGAGATGAAGCTGAGATGAAGCCACTGAGACGTACTGGGGTTAAATGCCCAATTCGCACAGCTATCAAGTGGTCAAGCCAGGACTTTAGCCCAGTTTTAGCTATTCCAAAGCAACGTTTCTTTCTACTCTGTCATGGCACCTCTTAATCTTTAGTAATGCTGAGCATTTGATAAAGAGTTGTAGATTAATTGAACATAAATTTCCATCCAGGTGGTCCAGGGGAAAACCAGAGGGGTAACAGCTTTGAGTGAAAAATACTTCCTGCCCTCTACTCCAGAGAGCCTATCTAATGAATTATTGCATGCTTCTGTGCTGCTAGTCTTCAGGGAATATGGAAAACCTTTCTTCATTTTGCCATAGCCTAGATTTCCTCACTCTCAGACCTTACTTTTGGTCATGATGTCTTTTAAATGTGGTTTTTGCTGCGTGGCTAGCCACCACAATAAGGTCACTGTTCAATATTAGCCCCTGGCTTTGGTTTGTTAGGGCTGCTTAAATAGGCTGTGTGTGTGTGTGTGTAGCAGCTGCACAATCAATATTATAAATAACCCTCCTGATGATCTTACTCTCGCCTTCAGCCTGTGCCTGTGGTCAGATATGCACACAGATGGGTCCTCCAGCAGCCTCTCCTGTCATATCCTTTGCGCCTCTGCCTTCAAGACGAACTGTTAACTCCTAGAGTAGGGAAATCTGGCTACAGCTTTTACAGCAACACTTGACTCTCTTTAAGATCTTGTAGGATTTGGCTGAGCCGCTTTGGAGCAGGTATGACCTTGGATTTCCACTCCAAACATGGTTAATCTGCTGCTCTTGTTTTCATTCTTTCTGTAAGGAGTTCTCTTGGACGGACTGGAAGTGTGTGTTTCCGTGTGGCCTGTGAAAGTCTGCAGGGAGCTGAGATGAAGTGGGTAATTATTTGGAAAGCTCATACATTCTCAGATGCCAGTGGTAGCTATTTTTAGGCGCTAGGAGGCAAATTATCACTGTTATGCCAACAACATCCACACATGCAACTTTGTTTCATGCCAAAATGGGCCAGGTCTGTCGTTCTTCCTGGGCAGGATTTTACTCTGAGTGTTGCTGCCTTAGAATTCTCTCCCCAAGATCTCTTTCATGCCTGAAAGCCTACCAGTCCACTGGTTTCCCCCCAACCAGCCCCTGGAGGGGCAGGGTCAGGACTAGGGGAGAGAGGGGATGATAACTATCCTTCTCAACTTTGAGAAGTAATGGCACTAACATTTATTGAGATCAGCTCCTGGCTGAAGTCAATCTATTCAAGTAGCATGAAGATCTTAGGGAAATCGTAACAATTTTAATTCTCCAAGCCATGTAAACAAGGCCATATAAACAGCTGGGGAAGTCAGAGGCCTTCACCGTGATCAGGGAGGATCTGGCTCCAGTTGCACACCCCTGGGAGGGCCTACTCCAAAAATATGTCCCCCTGCCACTTCCACTGTGGTAGGCAGAATGATGGTCACCAAAGATGTCCCAAACCTGTGGCTATGTTGCCTTACATGGAAAAAGGGACTTCATCGATGTGATTGAGGATCTTGAGATGGGGAGATTATCCTGGCTTATCCAGTGTTATTATAAGGATCCTTGTAAAGGTGAGGCAGGAGAGTCAAAGATATGATAAAGGAAGCAGAGGTCAGTGTGATGTGGCCACAAGCCAAGGAATGTGGGCCACCTCTAGAAGCTGGAAAAGCCAAGGATATAGGTTCTCCCTCGCAGCCTACCCAAAGGAACACAGCCTTGCCAACACCTTGATTTTAGCCTAGCAACACCTATTTTGGACTTCTGATCTCTAAAACTGTTAGGTAATAAATTAGCATTCTTTTAAGCCACTAAGTTTGTGGCAATTTGTCATAGTGGTAATAGGAAACTAATAAATCCACCAAGATTGATCTTGACAGCCCAGGGAGGATGCATAATTCCAGAGAGCACTGTTTCCCCATCCTCTCCACACCCCGTGGATCCTGGGGAGGAGGACTGGTGCCATTGCAGGTGGTCGCCTGCTGCTCTGCTCCAGGGTGCCTCCCTGAACCCCTGTGCAGGAGGCGGCGGCTGTCCTGGCACTGCTGTTAGACCTCAGTTGGCCTCTCCTGCACCAGCCCTTGATGTGCCACCAAACTCTTTTCCACCGACAGGAAACAGACACCCTCCCCTTGTAGGACGGCCAACGTCATACTAGTCCCTAGAGTGGAAGAAAGAGAAGAATTGCTCATGAACATGCCAGCCCACCCTGTGAAATAAGTACAGTAATTCTGAGTGTCTCTTCTAATCGGCGGGGACCAGGGGAAGAGAGCCTTGTCATGCCCAGGAGAGCGTCCCTCACAGAGTTAAAGGTGGAGCCCTCTCTACCTGTTCCTCAGCTACTCTTGTCCAGCCATGGCTCCTCTCCTGCTAACAGCAACGGGAGTAACATGGTCCCGTTGACTGTACTGTAGCCTCCTTTGTGTCTCCCAAGCCTGCCCGAGAATGAAAGCTCTACTGCTTGACATTCTGTTTTATCTTCCTCTTTTCCCCCCATTCCCGGGTCTCATTATCCCTAGCAAGTTTGTCTTGAAGTTCCTATGTACTCAGATGGAAATTCTGAAGGCTGAAGGTAAGGTATATAAAAATACACACAAGTACGCTAAAATTTGATGTGATGAAAACTCAGAATATTACTACACATTCCACATTGTTTTATGATAAGGAATTGGAGTTATCAGTTATCATCAATAAAGTCTCATTGTCCTAAGAAGAAGCCAGGTTTACTGTATTGCATGTATTTTCAGAAAACATTTTGTATCATTTTAATAATGTCAATTCTTGAATGACCTTATTAAGATCTGGGCTATCTGAAGATAAGAGTGACATGATTCTGGTCTTCCCACGTTTTGTACAATTATTCTATCCTTACACTGGGAAAAATCAACCAAGTTTTTCTCTCCTCTCTAAATTTATCCCTTATTTAATATTATTCACATATAAATTATTGTTTTAAAATTTCAGTTAGAATATACTTCACATTTGGCAAGATGCTTTATCAGTTGCCCAGCAACCAAAACATGTTAACTCTCTTTCGCCTTAATTAGAATCTTATTTAAGGTTGAAGTCTTGACATTCAGAGCTGTATATTTCTAGTGAGGAAATCAAGTTTTATGTTTAGAATCTGTGGACATGGTTCTGAGGCTCCAGAAATTAATATTTGCAGGTGATCTTCCAAACGAAAGTTGTTAATGTGGCAAAGAAAGCTATCATTTTATTTCATGTCAGAGTTGTTTACAAAAGAGAAAGCAAGTGGTAATTTCCAGAGTAAGCATAGGGAAACCATTAGCACCGGACAACGGTACTCTGTGTTGGCTTGTGGGCAGCAGGCGGGAAACCTGCATTGGCCGTCAGAAGAGGCCACTTGCTCCTGGGTGTGTAGAATGCAGTCTGTGTGTGGGCACGTGTAAGCCAATGAATGTAAATTATAAAATTACAGTACGTTGGCGGGATTGTCTAGAATGAACTACCTATAATTTGGAACATTCAAATAGATGCTAAAAAACACATCCAAAAGAAAGAAAGAACAATTTTTTTTTTAACTTTCATTACTGGCCAGTCTTTTTATGCAAATATGTCCATGATTTCAGCAGCATGTCTAAGGCTAGTCTCTTTCTGAACAAGAGTTGAAAATGCTCTTAATTTCTCTGTTCAGTAACCTGTGACTGGCTGGGTCTTTCTAGAACCAGCCTAACTGTCAGCATTTACCTATAATTTGCTTCAAGTACACTCATCTTCAAAGCTAGACTGTAAATAATTAATAAGTCCATAATATTTGTATTTCATGTGGTTAAGGAAAAAAAACAAGGTGGAAGGATAGTGATTTGGTGCTTCAATTTATACATTTAGTTGTTATAATACCCTACTGGATAGATGCCCAAGGGTTAGAATTATTGATAAGAATATTTAAATGATTTTGCCTCTTCCTGGAAAATTAGTTTGTGCAAAATGGCAACATCCATCTGTAAGGTCATAATTTATCTGTTAGGAATCGGTTATTTCTATCTTTATAAATATTTGAATGACCTACTTATAGGCTTCCACCCACCTTCTTTTTGTCTTGGGTAAGTCTCCAGGCCTCAGTTTTCTCTCTTTGCAAAATGTGGAGGTGGATCTTGGTAAGTGCTCTCTGACTGGCTCCCAGAAGGAGTACTCTATGGTTTGTAGCAGCTTTTTATAGCTCTGTCCACATCTGAAATCTCTTCGGCAGTCAGCTCAATGTTGGTACTTTCTTTGTGTGAGCAGGATCCAGAAAACCATTACCAGCACCACAATGGTGATAAAGCCCTGCCTTTAGGTTCTACCTTCTTGTAAAGAGGCTTCTGGATCCTATTTTCCAACAAGGATGAGCTAGATAGTTAGGGGTCAAGCACAATAACCCTGGAAACATCCCTGACTCCAGGGCTTGTGGACTCCAGATCCTTCGCCTGCTATTTTAGAAGCAACCAGGTTTTACTACAATGAAGCTAAACTGCTACAGCCTGTAGCAGCATTTGCTGGAGGGGCAACCAAAATGCTTCAGATAACAACACTCTGTTTCTATTGTAAATATTCGTTAAAAACTACCAGTACATAGTTAAGTATGTGGAGTGTTTGGTTGTTTGTGATGTTGGCAGTACTGTTTTGCTGTTATTTCATATACATCTGAAAAATACAAATAAGAGACAGTTTAAAGTTAAACTTGGGGAGTAAAATCTTTCCATCACAAGATTACCATGTAAGCTAAGCCCCCAGATGATAGCTACATCTTGGGCTTCAAGACAATCAGTCCATATTGGAGCTGGAGAGCAGTAGGTCAGGAGAGAGGTGTCCCTGTCAAAAAGACAAATGGAACTAATGTGTTTGAGGAATATAGAAAAAGCAGTGTTTAGTAATCATATGGAAAAGATATAGTAGCATTTGGGGAAAAAAATAACAATGATAATATTGAAAACCAGGCAAATGAAAAAGTAATGCAATTATTAATTCCAGGGAAAACAAAGAGAAGGTACATAATTATAATATACTACCTGGCTCTACAGTGAATAGTATTTACATAGAATGACTATTGATCCATCCGATGAGGGATGAGGAGGGAAGAAGGAACAGCCATGAGTGTGAGTTAAGTCCTCATCTGACATGGAAGGATGTCAATAGACTATGTCAAAAATTAATAAATCAGGCCGGGCGTGGTGGCTCACGCCTGTAATCCTAGCACTCTGGGAGGCCGAGGCGGGTGGATTGCTCGAGGTCAGGAGTTCAAGACCAGCCTGAGCAAGAGCGAGACCCCGTCTCTACTAAAAATAGAAAGAAATTATCTGGCCAACTAAAACATATATAGAAAAAATTAGCCAGGCATGGTGGCGCATGCCTGTGGTCCCAGCTACTCGGGAGGCTGAGGCAGAAGGATCGCTTGAGCCCAGGAGTTTGAGGTTGCTGTGAGCTAGGCTGATGCCACGGCACTCACTCTAGCCCGGGCAACAGAGTGAGACTCTGTCTCAAAAAAAAAAAAAAAGTAATAAATTGGCTGGGTGCCATGGTTCATACCTGTAATCCCAGCAGTTTGGGAGACCAAGACAGGAGGATCCCTTGAGGCCAGGAGTTGGAGACCAGTTTGAGCAGCATAGTGAGACCCTGTCTCTACAAAAAATAAAAAAAAAAAAATAGCCAGATGTGGTGGTGTGCACCTGTAGTCCTAGCTACTGGGGAGGCTGAGGCCAGAGGATTGCTTGAGCCCGAGAGTTCAAGGCTGTAGTGAGCTATGATTGTATCACTGTACTCCAGCCTGAGTGACAGAGTGAGACTCTGTCTCTGACAAAAAATATATAAATAAAAATAAAATAAAATTGATAAACCAAGAAATATTACTATAAACGTATTATTTAAAAACATGGAACGAGATATGCAGGGAACTATCAAGAAGAGTTGGTGGTGAGTGCATCTAAGAACTACTGGTTTAAACATGTGAGTTTTGCAATGATGGAAAGGTCTTTTTACCTAATGGGAATATACATTATATTTGAGAATTGATTTTTTTTTTCTTTGAGAAAGGAAAAAATTCATTTCTAACCTTAAACAAGCCACCTAACCAGGCTAGGACTCATTTTCTTTCTCTGTAAAATGAAGGCATAGATGATGTCAGAGTAAATGATGAAACTCCCTTCTAGGACCTAATTGCCTGGTTCTGTTACTACTCCCTTTAGGCCTAGAAAACTGACAGAGCCTTTATTTCATTGTTCAGGAAGAGCAAGTTTTTATTGGCTTTTAAAAAGGGTAACATTGTTTCTTAAATCACTTTCTATAATTTACTTTAATATCAGTAATCTATCTATATAAGAGAAGAGCTGCATTCCCTGAGAAAGGTTTATATGCCTTTACCTTTTATTTTGCTTTTAAGTTTGGCTTCAATATTATTACCAAACCTGTAGACATTCCCTTTAAAATACCAGCTTCTTAAGTAGGAGGGATATTAACCTGTCTTAATCTTTTTTTTACAGCAATAATTGTACCTATTAGGCTAGCAAATAAAATCTGTCAGTAGACTGACTGAACAATGCTGCCTAATAGAAATATATTGTGAGCCATTTAATTTTAAAATTTAATTTAATTTTAAAATTTCTAGTAGCCACATTTTTAAAAAAGGGAAAGAGAAGCAAGAAAAATTAAACTTAATATATTTTATATAACTTATATATCCAAAATGTTATCGTTTCAACATTTAATATAAAAATATTTCATAAATATCTCAATATTAATAATTATTGAGGTCTTTTGTACTAAGTCTTCAAATTCCAGTATGTATTTTACACTGCAGCACATCTCAACTTGAATGCTAAATTTTTATCCAAGTTGAGATGAAAAAGTAAATTTCGTACCCAAGTTTTTGCAAGCATACTTAGAAGTTTTCTAATATTTGAACTGAGTAATGGTTTTAAATTAAATTTAAATTAGCTAAAATTAAAAATTCAACCCCTCAGTCCTACAGGCTACATTTTTAGTACTCAATAGCAGCATGTGGCTGTTGGCTACCACATTAGACAGCAAGCTTTATAGAATATTTGATAAATTCAGAAATTTCAGTGAGTACTATCTGCTCAATATCCAAAAAAATATCCTTCTCTTCTAAAGACAGAAATGGGAGAAAAGGATGCTTGACTCTCCCTTCAGATAGGCAGTTTGAACATTGTTTTTAGTAGCTATGTGGAACTACAAATATCCTCAGGGCAACTGGCATGACAAGGTATGAAATAAAAGATTCTAGAGCTACTTCCACTGAATGATTCCTTCTCTCTCTCTCTCTTTCTCTCTCTCTTAGTTAAAAATGGGAGGCACAAAATACATGTTCTTGCACTCAGTGTTTTCTTTCTATTAATATTTGTAAAACAATTAAAAATTAAAGAGTAATATTTAGGAAGCAGTGTAATGTCACTGAGGTATGAGCCATTGTAGCTAGTATTTAGGACATCAGAGAACAATGAAGAAAGAAAAAGAAATAGTTTTTGGCACAGTCTTAGTTTGAGTTTACCCAGAAGCAAGACTGAAGTAAGCATTCAGGGCCAAGCCATTTATTTGAGAGGTAGTTCCAGGAAACACCTGCTTGGGAATGCAGAAATGCAGCAGGGAAGGAAGGGAGCCAGTAGAGAGTGTGCTATCGAACAAGTTACCACTGTGAATAATGAAGCTTTATCCCACTGGGGAACTCTGGGAAATGGTGCAAAGAATGTGCCACGGGGTTAACCCAGCACAGGGAGGAGGGAGATGAGATATTTATACACCCACTGTTTCAGTCATCAGTTCAAGGCTGCTTGCAAGTGGTAGTAATTCCTCCTTTCTCCTGGCCCACACACAGTGATATTTAGTGGTCAAGAAAAGCCACTTAGGCAAAGAAATCCAGGTGCTGGCAGTTGAAAATCAGGACAATGTGCACTAAAAGATATGAGCTAGGGGACATTGAGGGGAATAGAAAGCATCTATTATAGATATTCTGTATTGAACAAAGGACAAGGAGGTGTGTTTCAGATCTTTGGAGCTTTTCAAATTACAAACTCAGTCTCTCATCTCTTGTCCCTATCCTAGACCTGAGATCCTGCTAAAAGGCATTCAGTTCCCTCTGCTCTGAGAACTACTGATGGAGACAATAAGGACCAAGAAGATTTATATATTCTGTTCACTTTCATATTAGTCTAAAAAGCTTTTCATACAAATGTTTATCAGAGCTAGTCCCTAGAATATACGTATCAAGCCACAGGACATGCAGTGTTGTTCACTTCTTTAGAGCTTGAGCACTGATTCTTGAGAAGCCCATTTTTTATCCACCAAGGGCTATCATCAAGTTCTATCCTGTTTTTGCTGCATTTCCTCAGTATATTAAAACAAGTGAGCATCCCTAATCTGAAAACCCAAAATGATATAAAATCTGAAACTTTTGAGCATTGACATGATATTACAAGTGGAAAATTCCACACCTTACCACATGTGATGGGTTGCAGTCAAAATGCAAGCGCCAACACAGTTTATTCAGCATCTCCGAGGGAAAAAAAGACCCTCTAAGCCCCATTGGGCTGTGATATATCTTTTCTGCACATGCTCAGATTCCCCCATGCAAGTATACCTGATAAGGGTAAGAAGATGGTACCTGTGCAAGCCAGGTGCACCAATAGCAGGTTCCCCATGATGTCCCACATGGTGTCAAGATCTACATGCATTACACGTGGGGTTTTTTGTTTTTGGGGGGTTTTTGTTTTTGTTATTGTTGTTGTTTTGCTTATTCCCTACTCTGTGGTGTAAAGATACTGTTGAAAATATCAAAAAGTCCTGAAGATACTCCTATAGGTAACAGTGATAAGAAAAATATGAACATTGATGTTTATCTGTAGTTCAGAAAGTTGAAGCTGTTGGAGAAACTGGACAGCAGTGTGTGAAATGTCTTACAGAAGAGTAGGTTTTGGAATGACCACCATATACAACCTGCAGAAACAGAAGGATAAACTGTTGAAGTTCTCTGCTGAAAGTCGTGAACAAAAAAGTTAATGAAAAATAGAAACACACTTCATAAAGCTAAAAATGAAGATCTCAGTCATGTATTGAAAGGGTGGATTGATCTGTGTCAGCATGAACTCATGCCACTTAATGGTATGTTGATTATAAAACAAAGATCTACTATGGTGAACTGAAAATTGAAGAGAACTGTGAATATTTAACAGGCTGGTTGCAGAAATTTAAGAAAGGACACTACATTCAATTTTAAAAGATTTGATAAAGCATCTGCTGATCACAAAGCTGCAGATAAATTCATTGACAAGTTTGCTGATGAAAATCTGATGCCAGAACAAGTCTATAATACTTATAAAATGTCACTGTTTTGGCATTATCACCCCTAAAATACTCTGACTGCAGCTGATGAGATAGTCCCTAAAGGAATTAAAGATACCAAGCACAGAATAACTGTGCTGGGATGTGCTAATGCAACAGACATCATGAGTGTAAACTTATGATTAGGCAAAAGCTTGTGTCCTCACTGTTTTGTTGTTTTGTTTTGTTTTTTTTAATATATATATATTTTTAGTTGGCCAGATAATTTCTTTCTATTTTTAGTAGAGACGGGGTCTCGCTCAGGCTGGTCTTGAACTCCTGACCTTGAGTGATCCGCCCACCTCGGCCTCCCAGAGTGCTAGGATTGCAGGCATGAGCCACCGCGCCCGGCCTCCTCACTGTTTTAAGGAGTGTTTCAAGTAGTGAATTTCTTACTAGTCCATTATTCTGACAAAACTGTATGAATCATCAGGGACGTTTTGTTGTTGTTGTTTGTTTCACAAACATTTTGCACCAGTGGCTCATGCTTACCACAGGGAAACTTGACTGGATGATGATTTCAAGATTTTGTTATTCCTTGACAACTGTTCTGCTCATCCTCCAGCTGAAATTCTCATCAAAAATAATGTGTATGCCATGTATTTTCCCCAAATGTGACTTCATTAATTTAGCCATGTGACCAGGGTTAGATCAATGAAGAGTCAATACAAAACACTTTCTTGAACAGCATACCAGCAGCAGTAAACAGAGGTGTGAGTGTGGAAGGTTTTCAAAAGGAGTTTAACATGAAGGATGCTGAATATGCTGTTGCTGATACTTGGAACACGGTGCATGCCTGGCGTAACCTCTAGCCTGTGACTATGTTCTGTGATGATAATGAACGAGGTGGTGACTCTGAAGGATTCTGTGTGTCAAGTGAGAAAAAAAGGATGTCTGACCTCCTTACATATATAAAAAATATGCTTTCAGAGTCCCTCAGTGAGCTGTAAGAAGCGGATATCAAAGAAGTTTTCAGCTTCGATAATGAGGCCCTAGTCGTTCATTCAGTGACTGATGGTAAAATAGCCAAAATGGTTCAGAGTCAAGGTGATCATGACAATAGTGATGGTAACGATGATGTTCACGCTACAGAAAAAGTGCCTATAGGTGACATGGGGAAACTGTGTGATGGGCTTATTGAAGGACTAGAGCAGCATGCATTCATAACACAATAAGAATCATGTCAGTTTGTAAAATCAAAGAGAGACTTCTAAGGCAAAAGCCATTGTTAAGGAGGCAGATGACTCTGGAGCCGTCTAATAGACTGTCTCCTCATCCCTGGAGAACCCACTTCCTGATCCCTTTCCTGCTACTGATGTATCTTCTCACCTAAAAAAATAAAATACAGTGTACAGTAACATTTTAATCAAAGCACAGCATCAGAGGTGGAGACTGAAGCCTGCCGTTGCTTGTGGTTGTTGTTTAACAGCTTATACAGGTATTCTTGTGATGCTCTTGAACTGCCTCGTTATACCCTTAATATGTTATTTTTTCACTGTATTAATGCTATGTCTTATTTTTTACAACTAAGTTCATATGTGTGAATATGTATAAGAAAATGTTGTTTATTGGTAGTATATAAATTTAGAGGCAGAAATGATGCCAAACAACCACAGATTGTCCACATGGGTGGCTGAGATGGTGACGCCTTTGTTTTCTCATGGTTCAATTTACATGAACTTTGTTTTATGCACAAAATTATTAAAAATATTGTTTAAAATTGCCTTCAGGTATGTGTATTAGGTGTATGTGAAACATAAATGAATTTTGTGTTTAGACTTGGGTTCCATCTCCAAGATATTCCATTATTATATGCAAATATTCCAAAATCTGAAAAACTCCAAAATCCAAAACACTTTCGGTCCCAAGAGTTTCAAATAAGGGATACTCAGCTTGTAGTTGGTCTTTTAACTGACCTTAATATTATTTGTTGAATTTATGGTCTATGTCATCTTACCATAGGGAAAACTATGTGGGAATTTCCGGCTTCTAGAAACCAAATTTTGAAAGAGATTTTCCAATCTGAACTTTTAATGAAGGGAGTTCTTCTACTTTCAAAGACTAAAGACAACTTATTGAATACTAAAAAGAAATGTAGAGATTAACTAAGTAATGAGACATTTAGTAATTATGCCGTAAATTTTGAATTCCAGATAACTTCTGCCAAACAAATAAACACAAATTGTGAGAAGTGCTTCATGCATATTTCCCTATTCCATGCAGTGGTGCAGAATAATATGCCATAAATATCTAGAAGTTCATGAGACCCAACATATCATGATTATTGTTTTTTAATTGTAATTCTAGGTTCTTGCCGTGTATTGTTAAAAATAGTTTAATGGGGGATAATTTTGATTTTTCTCAGTAGTTCAAAGCAAGATAAAATACAAATTTGTGTTTTCTTTTATTATGTGACTGTTTCAGACTAAAAATTATACAGCTTCTATTTTTCACTACCTTGAGAGAGTAATGTGAATTGGGCCTTTAATTGCTAACCTAGTGATGTTTATTTTTTACTTTGAAGATTAATTTTCTATTCATCTGCCTTAGAGTTTCCTTGCATTGACCAATATGGGTGGAAAGTTAACCTTTTGATGTTGCAGAAATGGCAACTTGCCCAGGTTGGGCTTCATGGTCCCCAGTTGTTTGCAGGGGTCCCTGCAATATTTAGGTGCTCTATGTCATCCAGAAGCTCATCCTTGCTTTGGGGCATGAGTGGAAATCAAAGTTAATGTGTCCTTCCCATCCTACCTCTTTTGGTCTAAATGCAGGTTTTACATTGTCTGGAATGTTTTAAATATTCATTTGGTAGATGATATTGATGATGATAATAGTAACCATTAACATTGACTAAGCACATACTGTGTTCTAGGTTGTTTATATGCATTCTTTCATTTAATCCTTACTCAAGCCCGGACTGGGTATGTTTAGTATAGAGTCATGGAGATAATGAACCTGCAGCTTCAGGGTTTAATAAATCTTTCAAGGTCACTCAGTGAGAAGTTATGGTAAATGATTCTGCTATTTAATTTCATTTGTGAGATTATTATCAAGAGAAGAAATCCTGGGGAATTTTGGTCTCTCTCAGTCTCGGATCCTATGGATTCCATTAGCTAGCTTGCTCCTTAATGATGAGACTTTTATGTATAGTTGACCCTTGAATAACACAGGTTTGAATTACATGGATCCACTTATATGCATTTTTTTTTAACCAAAGGTGGATTAAAAGTACAATATTGGTAGGCGTGGTGGCTCATAATCCTACTGCTTTAGGATATCGAGGCAGGAGAACTCTTGAGCCCAAGAGTTCAATACCAGCCTGGGCAACATAGCAAGACCCCATATCTACAAAAAGTTTTTTAAAAATTTGCCAGGTATGGTGGTGCACGCTTGTAGTCCCAGCTACTCGGGAGGCTGAGGCAAGAGAATCACTTGAGCCTAGGAGTTCAAGGCTACAGTGAGCTCTGATCCCACCATTGCACTCCAGCCTGAGTGACAGAGAAAGACTGTCTCTTAAAAAATAGAAAAGAAAACATAATATTCACAGGATGCAAAACCTGCATATTTAGAGTGTTGACTTTTTGTATATGTGAGTTCCCAGGGCCAACCGCAGGACTTGACTATGCTCAGATTTTGGTATGCATTGAAGTCCTGGAACCAATTCCTCACATATATACTGAATTGTATATTGGTTTTTGTCTAAACCAAAATTAGAATTTAAAATATCTTGCATATAACAGAAGGTTTTTTAAGCATTTGCTCTAATAAAAACTGACTCTAATGAAAACTGAATTATCGTAAAAATCAATTTAGTATTCTATGATTTGTTCTATTTCAGCCTGGACTCTATCATATCATTTTTAATCATTTGAAATTCTCACAAAAACTAGAAGATATTTTTGAGTCTGATTTAAATGTTACAAGAAATATGTTATAAGAAAATCCTATAGGTGGGGCTAGAAATACAATACCTTATTTTATATTCATCACTCCCTCTACAATTATCACAAATTCATAAAAAATTCTTCACACTTGTAGAATTGTAGGGTGGGAACATATATGAGTTTTTTCAAAAGTATGAGTCATTGATCATCTCATGTGGCTGAGGAATGACATCGGTGAGTTAATTAAGTTACTAGAGCCATTCCAAGGAAAATAAAATTAGCTATTGTTAGCATCCACTTTACAGATTTTTTGATCTCATAAAAGTTAGTTGTAATTGACTGTAATGACAAATCTGCACAGAGTGGATTTGGTGTGTAATTAAAATGCACTTCAGTAACATCTGCATTTGGCATATTTCAAGTTTGCAGCAGAGTATTGGGGGAGCACAGAGTAACCACTGTTTACCTGATAACTCAGATGCATCCTTAGAGGTCTTCTGGAGAAATCAAGTCAATTGGTTTGCACTACAAATTATCAGTTTGGTTTCTGAATGATAAATTTTCAAACTCCTAAATTAGTTCTACCATGAATTTTTTATCCTTTGGAAACTATTTTTATTGGTCAGACTAAGGCTGTGTCCAGACAACACACTTCCCATCTTCAACAAGTGTGGTAATACATGCGTTTCAGGAAAGGTGCATGTTTCAGGAAAGTACTAACTTTTCCCTAGGTAGACAAGGTAATAGAACACACTTTGAAGCCATATGGAATGACCGCTTACTCGTGGTCTAGGATGCCTTTAGAATTATATGTGTGAGACAGAAAGCAATAATTTCGTGAGATACAGACATTATTTTCTGAAATGTATGAAAACACTATGGTAAATTCTAATGTGATTCAAATAAGTAAAATTAAATAATTGACCACCTAAGAAATTACATGGAAGTATAATGTGGTTCAATGACTCTAGTTGGAAATTCAGAAGACCTGTATTCTTAGAATTTTTTTTGTCACTACCTGGTTATATGAGAGCAAAGGGCCAAAAACTTAACCCAAACTGCCTTTAGCAAAATAACTGTGAAATCCAAAAGTATGTTGACTTCAGATGTGGCTTGATCAAGGCTCAAATCATGTCATCAGGTTTTCGCCCTGATTCATGGCTCTCCTCCTTTGGTGCCAGCTCTATTCTTAGACTTTTGCCCTCCTGGTGCAAAAATGACTCCCACGGTGTAGCCTCACAAATGCTCCTGTGTAAGTCCAAAAGGGGGCCTTGGCTTTCCTCATAACGCAAATAAAATCCCTGTGTGTCCTGCCCGTACCTGAGCAGTAGTGACTGTGAGAGAGGGAATCACATCCATTGGATTAGGCTGTTATGGCAGCAGGGACTTGTACTGCATTGTAATAACGAGAAGCGGGTGCAGGTGCAGGCCGATTTGTGTATTTGGCAGTGGTAGGACCACAGTAATGGTACCAATAAAAGTTAACTTCTATATAGTGGTTTTTATATGGCAGGCCCTGTGCCAGGTGATTCACCATGAGTTACCTCATGAAATAATAGGACACGATATTTCCCTCTGGTGGGCATTTTGCTCAATGACTCCTGTGGTAACATCTCAGCTGACTGAGAATATGGGTAGGAAGGGATGTGTGGGGGAGGTTCCCATAAAGACATAAAGATATGAGGTCTTCATTTGAACAGAGGGGGAGTGGGTCTAGAACAGGGTGATATCAGGTGTTCTTTTGATGATAGTGATTATAATTTCAAGTGAAAACAGGTGACTTGTGAGATTTTTCTCTTAGTAGTGTTCACATAATCAAGTGGAGACATAGACAAAGCAAATTTTGTAGGGCAGGTTCCATAGAGCAAGGGAGCTGGGGGAGTTTTAAGAAGAGTTTGTTACTATGGGCCGTGTGATGTAGGCTGGGTAAGGAGAGATGTGAGGCCAGGAGAGGGCAGATGGATAGTAAGAAAGCAGAGCAGGTAATGGGTTGGGGGTACCTGAGCAAAGAGAGCTGGAGCAAGAGGAAGTGGCATTTGGAAAGTGACATCTTTGAAATCAGGATTCCAGAGGTGGTGCATTTTCCAATGGTGACAAGGTCCAGGGTAAGACAGGGAATGTGTCTGGAGAGGCCTGGAGGAGAAGGTTGCTGGAGGAGAAATTCCCACCTAAGGAAGATGAATGTTATGAGCAAGGAGCTAAGGTGGGGGATAGATGGTGGCCAAGAGAGAGGGAGAGAGGGTAATAAATCCAGGTGAAGAGAATCTTAAAAGATCAGTGGCTTTTGAAGGAGGATGTGATGGGGCTGGGAGCTATTGGTTTGGGAGTAGCAAGACAGATCATGCACACCAAACCACCTTCCAGCCCTGAGACATGTAGAATGTGGCTTAATTAAAATAAATTAATTTTTTTTGAAGTCTCCCCTTCACCATCTCTGCAGAGGCAGCAGTGGCCCTGGAGGGCAGCCAGATCAATCGAAGCAAGGAAGTGAAGGATCAAGGCGGTGAAGGGATCATTCCAAGAAGAGACCAAGGCTGTTAGGGAATTTATTGACCAGAGATGTTAATTTCCAAGAGTCACAAAGAAAGGGGTTAGGCAAGAAAATTAGGTTGGATTATGTGATGTACAGAGCAGTT
This sequence comes from Varecia variegata, assembly GCA_028533085.1. Lineage (NCBI taxonomy): Eukaryota > Metazoa > Chordata > Mammalia > Primates > Lemuridae > Varecia > Varecia variegata. The sequence goes on from CM052440.1 coordinate 125,048,443, forward strand.
GTAGCTCTAAGGATCTAGTGATCATTCATGATGCAGGAGGCCTGAACATCAGCAGTGCTGCAGGTCAGAGGTACATGGGCTCCCCTGAGAGGAGGCTGAGCATCCAGTGGGGTTGCAGACAGCCTCCCAAATGGGAGGACTCACTGGTTGCTCTTTGGCATGGGGGCCATCCAAACTTACTCATCTCTCTTCTTAATCTTCTGGAGAAACAAAACTGAAACTCCCATCTTGGTTTTCCCCAGGAAACAGGACCAGGCAGAGTAGCTGGTTCTATCAGGGAAACATGAGCTCACAGGCCAGGTTATCAAGACAACTGAGGAGTCCCACCATTGCTAAAGATAGTCCAAAATGAGTAGATACCACCTGAGAAAGAATGATTTTAAAATGAACCACAAATATTAAGTAAGGGGAGATTCTATGCAGCAAGAGCTAGAAGTTATAAACAAACAAAATATGGGAAATATTTAGTATGAAAAATACAATACAGTCATCCCTCAGTATCCAAGAGATTGGTTCCAGGACTGCCCTCAGATACCAAAATGCATCATACTCAAGTCCGCAGTTGGCCCTGTGGAATCCCCAGACATGAAAAGTCAGCCCTTTGTATCAGCATGTGAATTTTCCATTCACATTTGGTTACTGACTCAGAACCTGCCAATGGGGAGGGCTGACTGTAATCACTGGAAAAAATCCATGTAAGTGGACCCACATGGTTCAAACCTGTGTTGTTCAGGGGGCCAACAATAGTTTAAATAAAGAACACAATAAATGGGATAAAATACAAAATGGATACTGCTAAAAAACAACTTTATGAGCTGGAAGATAAGCTTAAGACATTCTTTTACAAAGCAGCCATAATGAATCAAAAGAAATTGTAAAAGGCGCAATGAAATACAATATACCTATAAGAATGGCTAAAATAAAATAATGATAATACCAAGTGTTGGCAAGGATGCTGAGAGGCTGGATCATTCATACATTGCATGTTTGAATGTAAAATGGTACAGCTACTCTGGAAAACAATTTGGCAATTTCTTCAACTACTGTACCACCTAGTAGTTGCACTCCTTCATATTTATCCCAGAGAAATGAAAATTTATATGCACCCCAAAACTTGTGTAATAATGTTCATAGCAGATTTATATGTAATAGCCCCAAACTGGCAATAAACCATATGACTATCAGTTGGTGAATAAACCATACTATACCACATTCCATACCATGGAATACTACTCAGCAATAAAGAGGAATGAATTATTGATGTACACCTGGGTGGGTAAGGTCATTGCACTGAATGAAAAAAGCCAATCTTGAAGGATTATGTACTATATAACATTCTAGAACTAACAAAATAAAGATAGAATATATATGTGGTCAACAGAAGTTAGGAAAGGGAAGAGTAGGGGAATTCATTTGTAGCAATAGAATATTTCAATATCTTAATTGTGTTAGTGATTGTGACTCTATACATGTGCTAAAATTTCATAGACTTATACACAAAGACATTTTAAAAAATCTATACATGTAAAAACTGGTCAAATCCAAGTAAGTTCTGTAATCTAGTTAATTACATTGTGCCAGTTTCCTGTTTTGATAATACACTGTAATTATATAAGATGATACCATTGCAGGAAGCTGGGAGATGGGTTCATAGGACCTCTGTGTACTTTTTTTGATTCTACTTATTAGTCTAAAGTTATTTCAAAATAAAGGTTTTTTAATGGGGGGGAATAAAGGAAATATGGAGGAAGACGAATAAGTGCCACCAATAGGATGATAGGAATTGCAGGACAGAAAAAATACAGGAGAAAATATTTGAATAAAGTACGATGACAGATGTTTCAATGAAAAAATGAAATACCTCAGATTGAAAGTATTCACGTATTGGCCAGCTCTGTGGGGCAACGGAAAGTATTCATGTACTACCAAATAACTGATGAGTGTTCATAAAGAGACATAGTGATATTTAAGAACATCAAAGACTATTCTCCAATATAACTCTAAAAGGTTACAGAGAGGAAGAACAGGTCATTTCCGAAGAGCAAGAATCATGACAACATCAGACCTTTCAACAGAAACAATAGTCTGAGCAGATACAACCACCATGATTACACATGCAGTGAACTGTACAAACTCAAAATGGCTTGAGCAGCAACTGACAGAACTTTAGAGAGAAACAGATCGGTCAACTGTTGTGTTAGACAATTTAACACACCCCCGTTAGGCAACTGATCAGGCAAACTTTACAGAAATATGGAAGATCTGAATATAATTAATCAATAAGTTTAATCAATGAGATGTGTATGCCCAATACAGAATAGGCAATATGTTTGAATATAGATGGAAACTTCACCTTGAAAATGGTGATTAAGGATCAATTTCAAGAGGTTCTGTTTCTTGACCATAATGCATCAACAAAAAAATAATAATAATTACAAATGGATAACTTTAAAAATCACATATGTTTGGAAACTAAATACATAATACTAAACAACCCTTGGGTTAAAAATGAAATCTGCTTCTCTGGAAATTTTTTGTCTTTCAGAGAAGCTTTTTTTGTATAGTTTTCTTCATTTAGGGCTAATGTTTATTAGACTTATTCTTAGATGTTTTAGGATGTCTGCTGCTATTATGTATAGATCTGTTTTTCCATTACATTTTCTAGTTAGGGCTTGCTGGCATATAAGAAGCTCTTCATTTTTCTATGTTGATCTTGAATCTTGTATTTTACTAAACAGTGTTCTAATTTCTTTTTTAAATGATTTTTTTTAAATTCCTCTCCCTTTTTAATCCAGTTCATACTCATAGCTTTATAAACCTGTGGTGGGTACTTTTTCACTTTGTATTACATCATAAGCATTTTTACCATGTTACTTTTGTGGTCATCACAATTATCAATTTTCAGTGAATGTACTATAGATTACTTATTTTACTGCTGTTGGATAATGAGTCATTTCAAATATTTTATTTTTTCACTTTTTCCCAGGTATATTGAGGTATAATCGACAAATTAAAATTGTATATATTTGAGTGTTCTCATCACCTACTTTGTTTCCTGGTTGTATCAGGCAGCAGCGATGGTGGACCAGGTGCCATCCTCTGTCATCAACATGGATTCCCCTCTTTAACTTCTGAGGGGGCCCGAATGGTCTTCTGGTTTTAGAGCAGAATTATCTTGCCTTTCACATACAGTCATGTGAGTCCCCAAATAATGACAGTGTGCACTCTTCCTCTTAGGACTTACCACTCTAATTTCTTTGTCTCTTTACACCAGGTATAACTTCTGCTTTCAATGTTGGCTCATCCTTGTCTTCTTCACTATGTTAACTGGAAAACTTCTGTTTTCTCCTCCATTTAATGTAATATTTCTGGATGATACTTGTTATCATGTTGAAGAAATTTCCTTTACTACTCTTCATAAAAATCAGGAATGGGTGCCATCCTCAACAAGTGGGTTCCTTCTCTAAGAAGGTTGGCTACTACACATCTCTCCATCTGAAGTCAGAGGGAAGGGAAGGTGGGATCTGGGGAGCACAGACTCAGTCCTCTTATGGATAAGTCCCTGGAGTGACAAACTCAATTCCACTCACACGTCCATGGCCAAATATTAATCACATAGCCACATCTCGCTGCAAGGGAGACTTTTCATGGGGGATCTTGGCCCATGCCTAGCTAAAACACTAATACTGCAGAAGAAAGAAAGACCAAATATTGGAGGATAACTCGCTACACAAGATACTTACATGCTTTATCCCTTTAATTTGTAAATATGCTAGAAAGCATTAACGTATTTTCTAATATTAAGTCATCTTCACATTCCTAGGATAAATCCCACTTGGTCATGAAGATTGTTTTCTTATATTGTTGGATTCTTATTGTGAGTGCTTTCTTTAGTATTTTTGCATCTGTGTGTATTAAAAATATTTGTTGATGCCAAAAGTAATAATAACACTTTACATTTATATGGTGCTTTGCAGTTTTAAAATCATTTCATATACATTCTCTCACTTTAAAATAGATTATAACCAGGAACTGACTTTTTCTTTAAGTACATATTAGGTATATAAATAGAAAATATCTATAAATGGAACAATGCAAATTTTTCTTATTATCTAAATTCTAGAGGGCCAACAGTGAGACTGAGATTAAAGTAAAGGTTAGAGGGAAGAAAATCATGCAAGGGATTGAAAAAAGGATTTCTGGTCACAGCAACCCAGGGAGGAATGCTATTATCGCCCTCCAAGATACACAGGGAAGAACAAGGCTATAGACTGTGAAATGTCTAGCATTGTGCTGGTGTTCTAGATATCCTATTAATGCAATGTTTAAACAACCTGGTTTGAATTTATGAGTAAAGGCTTTCCTGGTTATTAAACATTCTTTGGCTTTATGAACTTTTGTTTTGATTCCTTACTTATCTGCATATATCAAATTAGATCCTGGCAATTGAGCACTCCCAGGGGAAAAGGAAGCACTAAAAATACAGGATGCTCCTGCTGTCATCTGGCAGCAGGTCATGTGTGTCCTGGTCACACGTTTTCCCACAGGACTCAAGAGCTTTTCCAGAATACACAATAATTATATAACAGCAGCCACTCACCATTCACAAGTATAAAGTGCTTTTGGGAGGAAAATAGATGGTAGGCTGATGTAATTTTGCAAAAAAAGAGGCACTCAGTGTCACAGTAAACAGAATTCCTCAAATAGTAGGATCTCTTTGTAGGTTGTACCCATACAAAATGTGCTATTTTTTAACTCCTCTTCCCTGAGCCTTGGAGCCTCCCCCATGTCATAGATAAATAGTAGCTACTTAGGGCAGCATCAAACTCTGAGATCACTGCTGGGCTTTCGGAGCTCCCCCATGCTTCACCCCCATTTCTCTCCTTCCCTGCCTCCCAAAGACCCATAGAAGCAATTATACCGTAGAATACCTGAGAGAATCTGCTGGCTTCTGACACTGTAGCTGCACATTCCAAAATGAAGCAAAGATCAAGGAATTTGATTACTCACATCAGTGTGTGTGTCTCATTTGAACAACTGAGATCCTGAAATAGCTTTTGCCTTGGATTTTGTGCATTGATCAGAATGACAATTCATCTAAATCCACTTAGTACCATTTTGGGGAGCACCCTAGGTACCCAAATTCTTTGTGAACATTTCTGTTGGGATAAATACATATCCCCAGTATCACCTTTTGCCACACACGATACACAGACTAAAGCACACAGAGAAATATCCCAGAATCCCATCTATTTTTACCATAATCAACCCTAGAAATTTATTATGAATGTTGAAAATGAATAAAGCTGAAGTCCAGATGAATAGACCCTCCCCACTGTCATTTGTACTGTTTATCTTTCTGAGTGGGTGTTATTTAATACATAGGATGAAGGTGCAACAGTAGGACAAACAACACAAGCAGTGTAACTAAGCATTTAAGTTTAAAATAAATGCTTTAAAATAGTTAATTATACTTTATCCTACAGGAAGGCAAAAATGTTTTCTCAGGTCCCTGAAAATGGATGATGAGTAATTTAAAGCTTTGTGGAGATCAAAAATTTGTTTGCCTATTTTTAAAATGCGGAACTAGAGTTTGAAACAAGCTGTCCAGTTCCAGAGCCCAACTCTTAATTGTTAGACCCTCTGGTCTCTTAAATGTAAGTAGATAATGGGAACATTATAGGGGGAAAAATAGTGGAGGAAGATTTAGGCTACAAGATAGTAAGTATGTTAAAAGCTACACAATTAAAACAGCCTGGTACAGGTTCAGCAAAAGATGGGTCAACCTCATACACACAGAAACAAACAAACAAAAAAAAGTACAAAATAGACCCAAGTACATATGATAATTTAGAGGGGAAAATAAATTGCATCCTAATCTTCCTCCTTTCTATAATATTATAAGAGTTCAATAAATATTGTATTGTTATTAAATCACAGTTGGGTCCAAGATTTAAATGTAAAAAGTAAAACTATATAAGGTTTCAAGAAGTGATTTAGATGAGTATTTCTATAATCTTGGGTGAAAAAGAACTTTCTAAGCTAGATATCAAAACTGGAAGCCATAAAAGAATATATTAGTGAAACTTGACCACTATAACCTGTGAAACTTGTGCATGTCTCAGCATACAAAGTCTCATAAATAACCCCAAGATGCCTTCCTCAAAAGAATCTAATTCGAGAGCCTTAAACATGCCTAAAGAATATAAATAAAGGAATACGTGAAATAAAAAATTATGATTCTACGATTACTCCAATAACTCTAAAATAGCTGCAGTGCTGGGATGAGCCTCTTTAGGCCAGATTAGTCCAGTATGCAAAGAAGATCATGTTTCTCTAGAGACAAAACCCGCCAGCAGCCTTAATCCCTCACAAAACCTCAGACCACATGCAGCCATTAGCCGAAGTAGATGTGAAAAGAAAAGGAACATCAGAATTGTCAGTAAATTCTGCAAAGTTGAAATTCAAGCCCTCAGTTTCAGTAATTCCCAGAAATAACAGCTAAACCCAAGCACTCTCTGGCTTTATGATTTTGCAGTTGGACCAATGCAAAGATATTAAAAATTTTTTAAACATATAACTGATATAGCACACACAGACACCTTTGTATGTAGTTAGCTTTTAAAGTATTTATTCACCCTAAGTGAAACAGCATCAAAGAATTTAGGATTGAAAACCCTGCAAAGAGAGCAAGGTCAAGTGAAAACCTTAAGTAGTTCTTAAGAGACTTGCAACACCCTGAACAAATGTAATCTGGTAGTTCTTGCTAGCTGACTGACCTCAGCATGGGAATAAAGCCAGCTTTAAGCAGCTACAGCAGGGTTTAATTTTGTCCCAAATCTCCAACATTCTAATTGCAAATTTGCTCCCTCCGATTTATAGTCACCACAGGTATTAGAATATTTCTACGTGGACATAGGAGCTGTGTGCCCTAATCGTCTTGCATTGTTCTCTATGGATTTGAATTGGGGTGATCCCTGAGAACCTATCCTAGTGAAATTAATAATTCTCTTCCATGTGTCACACACAGTGACATGTTGGGTGGGCTCGTTTGAATCTAGTATCATATAATTTCTAAAAAATCCCCTTGTAGACACCCCAGAACTCCTCACAAGGAGGACAATAACTCTTATAACTCAGGCCCAAGAAATGTGCCACTTTCACTTCAAACTGTCCAAATACCAGGGGCAATGTGGTGGGGGTATTTAAGAGTGGAGTTAAAGCAGTCCTGGAATTAACTGTACTGCCTCCATCTTTTCTTTGCTTGATATGTGGTCACACAAGCTGTTTCCATTGAATTAGGTTATATAAGTAAAAAATAACTGTGGGACTATTATTGTATGTTGGCAAATCATATTAGAGCTCTTTAAGGCTGCTGTTCCCAACCCCCAGGCCATGGACTGGTACCAGTTCATGGCCTGTTAGGAACTGGGGCGCACAGCAGGACGGGCAAGCGAGCAAAGCTTCATCTGTATTTACAGCCGCTCCCCATCGCTGGCATCACGGCATAAGCTCCACCTCCTGCCAGATCAGCAACAGCTTTAGATTCTCATAGGAGCGGGAACCCTACGGTAAACTGTGTATTCGAGGGACCCAGGTTGTGCGCTCCTTATGAGAATCTCATGCCTGATGATCTGAGGTGGAGCTGAGGCGGTGATGCTAGTGCTGGGGAGCGGCTACAAATACAGATTATCATTAGCAGATTATCATTAGCAGAGAGGTTTGACCGCACAATAAATGTAAAGTGCTTGAATCATCCTGACATCCTGAAACCATCCCCCCAACTCCCCAATCCATGGAAAAGTTGTCATCTGTGACACTGGTCCTTGATGCCAGAAAGTTTGGCGCCTGCTGCTTTAAGAAATTCCTTTTTTTTTTTTTTCCTTTTTCTGGTTGCTTGGATACTCACTATAGAAGAAAATTGCCTTGGAAATGGTACACAGAGATCCATAACTGAATATTCATAATGTCTGTGTGGGGGAAAGGGAGAGAAGGGAGAGAACTCTCAGACAGATGGCATGAGACTGGGCATTTTACCCTTTTGCCATGGAGTGTGAAGTCCCTTTTCCTCCTCAGGGGATCTGTGGAATGCAACACATGACAGCAAACTGGGCTGTCTGGGAAGGATCCGCCTTTACCAGACCCAAGGTCAGTACTTTAGAGATGAAAAAGAGAAGAGCATGATCATGGCCTTGCTCATTCATGGTGCCAACGTCATGAATTCAAGTTAGGTTCTTCTCTCACATACAACATAGCAGCGTCCCTAGTCACTGAAGAAAGAGAAACTTTGCCTCAGTTTCTGGCTAGTAGGTCTTCCCAGCCTGGCACAGAGCTCTCAAAGGTAGTGTCCTTATTTGGTTGCGTGTTACTTGGTCCAGAGGCATCACTCTGATGCCCCCATCTTCTCCCCTGATCTTATTGCCTGTTCCTGCCCCTCTCGCCACAGGTGTGGAAGACATCGTGGCCATAATGATTCCCGAGCCAAAAGGGAGGGAGATAGTGAGCCTGCTGGAAAGAAACATCACCGTGACCATGTACATCACCATCGGAACCCGGAACTTGCAGAAATATGTGAGCCGCACTTCGGTTGTGTTTGTCTCCATCTCCTTCATTGTCCTGATGATCATTTCCCTCGCATGGCTGGTCTTTTATTACATCCAGAGGTTTCGGTATGCAAATGCCAGGGACAGGAACCAGGTGAGTAGCAAAAAGTTAAAAAAAAAAAAAAAAAAACTTTAAAAAGTGGTTACAAAAGCAACTTATATGATTGTATAAACTTTGCACATCACAGAAAATACCAAGACAAAAACAAAATTACCTATCATACCGCCACTCAAGATAAACACTGCTAACATTTGCTGTAATAGTTTTTCAAATATATTCCAAATACACTTATTTTGATGTTTTACTAGTATTGTTTAAAATGGAGGTCATTTGTCCCACACTGGCCTTATTTTTTTGGACAATTATTTCTTTAATAACCCACATAATAAAGGGAGAAAGGGGAAGTGAACTGAGATTATGCCAATAGTGTGAACATAATTTGGAAAGAGCCAGGATTTCCTCCTTGTGAAAAGAAGAAGAAAAGGAGATAAAAATTTAAAGCTATTTTAAAAAGCGATTAAGCATGTAATATACACATGGTATAAAATGCAAAAGGTATAAACTGGTATATAATGAAAAGTAATTGCCTTCCCATGTGTGTGTCTCAGTTACTCAGTTCCTCTGCCTGGAATATCTTCTTTTCCAGGGGTATTTTATGCACTATAAAGACATTGCTCGTGTGTGTGTGTGTGTGTGTGTGTGTGTGTGTGTGTTTAAATGATGGTGTAGTTAACTCTATACCCTTCTCCCTTTCTTCATATTGGGCACTAATTCACTTCAACACACAAGCCAAGCTGCCTTCTCATTTCTAATGACTGCCTAGCATTTCATTGTGTGTGTGTGTGTCACGTTTATTTAACCAACATCTATTAATGAACACATTTTCTTATTGAAAAAAATGTACACATGACACTTAACACATTTGTGAGTATGTCTGTAAGGTAAATCTTGGAAGTTGAATTGCTGGGGCAGTGGTATATACATTCTAAACTGTCATAGGTACTGCCACATTGCCAAAAAAGTTTGAACCCATTTATTTAACAGTATATAAAAATGACTGTGTCTGCATATCATCACCAAAAGAATATGTTACAGCTTCTTAGCGATTTGGTAAGTTAAAACTGATACCACTTTTTTTTGTTACAAGTAATGTTGAACATATTTTCAAGTACAGTAGAAAAAGTGAAGATTTTTCTGTGAAGTGTCTGCTTTTATCATTTGACCACTTTTCAATTGAATTTTTAGTTATTTTCTTGTGTATAAGCTCTTTATTAGTCAAGGAAATTAATCCTTTGTTGTAATATAGGATTCAATTTCCTCCTCAGCTTTTCATTGTCTTTGATTTTATCTGTGGTGCTTTTTGCCATGCAGAAATTTTTGGATTTTGCATAACTAAATTTATTAATCTTTTCTTTTTTTAAATAAATATTGTATATATTCGAGGTTTATAATATGTTATGGGACACATATAGATAGTAAAATGTTTACTATAGTAAAGCAAATTAACATGTCTATTATCTCACATAGTTTTCTGTGACAAGAGAAGCTAAAAATCTACTTATTTAATAAAAATTCCTAATACAAAACAATTTCATCAACTGTAGTCCTCATGTTGTACATTAGATCTCTGGACTTCTTCATGCTACGTATCTGCTACTTTGTGTCCTTTGACCTGCATCTCCCCATTTCCTCCTCCCTGCCCCTTCCCTAATAACCACTGTTTGATTCTCATCTCCGTGTATTTGACCCTTTTTAAAAATCAGATTCCACATGTGAGATCATGTAATATTTTTCTTTCTGCGTCTAGCTTATTTCACTTAGCATACATCTTCCAGTTCCATCCATGTTATGGCAAATGTCAGGATCTCCTTTTTAAAGGCTAAATAATATTTCATTATGTGTGTGTGTGTGTGTATATATATATATATATATATATCACATTTTCTTTATCCATTTGCCCATCAGTGGACACTTAGGTTGTTTCCATATCTTGGCTGTTGTGAATAATGCTGCAGTGAATATGGGAGTGCAGATACCTTTACAAGGTGGTGACTTCATCTCCTTTGGGTATATATCCAGAAGAGGGATTACTGGGTAACATTCCATTTTTAATTTCTTTAGGAACCTCCATACTGTTTTTATAATGGCTACACTAATCTACATTCCCACCAACAGTGTATAAGTGTTACCTTTTCTCCACATCCTAGCCAATGTTTATCTGTCTTTTTGATAATAGTCATCCTAATGGATATGAGATGTTAGCTCATAGTGGTCTTAATAGAGTTTTGCATAATAAGACTTTTCTATAGGCCAAGACTACAGAAGAACATTCTCTCACTTTTTCATCCTTGACTTTTTAAATTTCACTTTCATGATTAAATCTTTAATCTATAGACAACATATTTCAGTATAAAGAATGAAGTAGAGAGCCAACATTTTTTTTCTTTTTCCAAATGGCCTACCATTTTTTGTAACTGGCATTTATTGACTAATTAATCTTCTCCCCATATGTAGTATTCCCATTTAACATATATTAAATACTTATATACTCTTGATTCTATTGCTGTGCTTTTCAAACTGTACCATTAATCTGTTATTCATACTCTATCTAGTACCATATTGTTTTGATTACCATAGACTTATAATATTTCTCATAGGTGTTCATGCTAACTTCCTTTATTGCTCTATCTTCTTATCTTTATATGACTTTAGAACCAATATATCATTTTTAAATTTATAGAATAATGTAGGAGAAATTTATAACCTATGATGTTGAATCTTCCTATCCAAGTATAGTATGTTTTGCCCCTTATTCAACTCTTATTTTTATTCTCAGTAGCATTTTTCAATACTTGTTAATCTTGGACATTTTTCTTATGTTTATTTTTAGGTATTTTATTATTATATTGCTATTATAAATTAAAATTCTTTTTTTCATATAGGAAGCTTTTATTTTTTACATTATTAATAGCCCCATTATTGCCTTAATAATACTAATTATAGTATTTATTATATGCAAGCATGTTGTAAGCATTCTCTATGTATATATTTACCTACTTAATCCCCTTAGTATCCCTATAATAGATTATGTTGTTGTCCTCATTTTACAAATGTGGAAACTGAGCACAAAGAGGTTAAGTAACTTGCCCAAGGCCACACAGCTAGTTACTAATAGAGCCAGCAATTAAACCAGCAGCAGGACTCCAGAGTCCATGCTTATAACCACCACATTGTAGTATCTGTGATTGTTTGTATTAGTTTCTCAGAATTATGCTAACAATACCCACAGTCAGTGATAACTTCTTTCAAATTTTAAATATCCCCTTTTTTCCTGTTATCTAATATCCTTGGTTTCTACTTCTGGAATAACCTAAAGTTAGAGTGAACATGTTTCTCTTCATTCCATATTTAACGGGAACATCCTCAATTTAATCAGATTGTTTTTACCATTTCTCCATTTTATTATTTCTCCATGCAGTCTTCTATGTCAACATATATATTTTATCATGTTATAAAATATATAATGTCAGAAATGTCAACTTATTCCTATTTTATTAAGAGTTTTTAATCAAAAATGGATGTTTCATTTTAACAAATGCCTTTTCAATAGCCATGGTCTAAGTTTTCTCTTTTGAGCTATTAAAAGGAATGGGCTATATTAATAGATTTCCCAACATGAACCATCCTGAACTTTTGGTATATACTCTTCTTCTAATGTGTGCTAGATTATATTTGTTAGCATTTTATTTAGTGTATTTATTTTTTACCTTATATTCACATGTGAAATTTGTCCATTGTTTATGTTTGTATCATGTTTAGGTAATGGTTATACAGCTTTATAAGAAGAATTTACAAACTTGCCTCCATTATCTGTAATCTAGAGCTGCAATGTCCAACATGGTAATCACTTGCCATGTGTGGCTATTTAAGTTAAAATTAATTGTAATGAAATAAAATTTAAAGTTCTGTTCCTCAGTCACTAGCCACAGTTCACGTGGCTACCATATGGCAGTGCTTATATAGAACATCCTTATCAGTGCAGAAAGTCCTCTTGGGCAACACAGCTCTAAAGCATTTTAAATAGCACCAGAATTAGCTGATTCTTAAAGTATTAGCAGAAATTTTTCATAAGTTAATAAGGTCTGAGATGTTGTTTGTTTTAGGAGGATGGCTCTTCTTTTTCTATTTATTTTATGATAACTGATCTGTTTAAATTTTCTGTAGCTTTTGGAACAATTTTTTAAACCGTTATTTTTTTCTGATTGTCAAAATGATATATACTCATTTTAATAAATTCTGGCAATCATAGGAAAACACTAAAAGAAAAGATAATTCACCCATAATGCTATTGAATTGCTAACAATTGAAAACATTACCTTTCAGGTATTTTAACCCCCTACATATATATTCAGTAAATTGTCATTTTATGTGTGTCTATGTATACATGAGACACAAACACATATAAGTTTTATGTTCTACTTTTTATTAAATGGTGACCATTTCCCCTGTCATTAAATAATCTTCAAAAACATGATTTTTGTGGCTATGTAGTAGTCAGGTTCCACCACTTACCAAAATGGAAAAGTTATGTAATTTATTTGTTAATTTTCTGAACTTAATGAGAATAAATATACCTTTCTCTTTTTTTTTTCTTTTCATTTTTCCTTTTTCCTTTTTCTTAATGAAGGGTCTCAGACAAGATTTATGCCATCTCCAGTATTTTTCTTTTTCTTTTTTTGGGAGATAGGGTCTTGCTCTGTTGCCTGGGTTAGAGTGCAGTGGCATCATCATAGCTCACTGTAGCCTCCAACTCCTGAGCTCAAAGCGATCCTCCTGCCTCGCCCTCCCAAGTAGCTGAGACTACAGGCGTTGCACCACATGCCTGGCTAATTTTTTGTAGAGACAGAGTCTCGCTATTACCCAGGCTGGTCTCAAACCCCTGGCCTCAAGCAATCCTTTCTCTTTAGCCTCCCAAAGTGCTAGGATTACAGGCATGAGCCACTGCACCTGGCCCTAGAATATACCTTTCTAGGTCACAGTGAGGATTAAATGGGTTAATGTATATTATTTTTAAAGTTGCTGTGCATTGCACTAATCACTTAATCAGCTTTCAATGAATGATATCTATCATTACTCTCATATAGACTCCTTGATGATAAATCTAATTTTCCCACTTTCATTAAATATTCTGAAATTTAAATGCATGCAATTTCAGTTAAACTCAAGGCAGTAAAATGGATGTAGAACCAACATGTTCAGTTAGTTGAGTTAATTATTTCAATCATGATTTCACTTTGTGCAGGCAGATATAGCTTGTATGACTGTCTAGGCATATGCATACTCTCTGAAAAACAAATTGGAAGGAGATGGTATGGAAGTGGCTCATGATGTTTAAGTTTTTACTCTGATCTCATTTTATTAACTTTCCTTGAATTGCAGAATGTTATTAATACCATCAGGGTCACTCAGTGAATTGGGATCATGTTAAAAGTTAACACTGTTTCCTGATCAAATGGACACCATACTTTAGCCCTTTGTTGGATGAAATAAGTACATATAATTTCCCATAGAAAAATATTTCTCTTTTAATGGACAATGTTCCACTCCATTCAACAGAAAGTTACAGCTGTGCAAGCTATAGCTATAATAAGCATCAGGTTAACTTAAATCATTTATTTTTATTAAAGCATTATTGGCCTTTAGAAAAAGTGACTGTCAGGTTAGATGTAGGCTCACAGCCTGAAATGGAATATCAAATTGATTTTACCTTGGCAAAGTATCCAACCATTCAGGTATGTGAAAGAGGGGCTGAACTTGAATTACCCAGCTGAGCACCTTAGTTTCTGCTTGACTCTGTGCAGATCACAGTTAAAGGAAAGTCACCATATCAACATCTCACACAGCCTAATTGTTAATAACTCCCCAATTTACTCTCAGGGAAGTCATGTGCTTACCACATATATGAAGGAAGGAGAGGGCTCAAGGATACAATTAGGTCAACTTTCATAGCATGTGCTGAAATGGAAAAGACAGAGAAAGAAGAGATCCAAAGGGGCTTAGAATCAAGAATTTGGGTTGGTGATATTAAATTTAGAGACTTTGTAGATACTGAAGCAGAGATGCCAGGTAGGTATTTTGATATACAAGTTTGGACCTCAGGAGAGAAGACAGAGCCAGAGAGAGCAGTGTGGGGCTCGTCAGTATACAGATGCCATTTGATCATCAGGACAGCATGAGCTCACCTGGGGAAGGGAGGTCAGAAGCCTGAGCCTGGGATACTCTAATGTGGCCTCACCACCCACCCACCCCCATCTCTTTCCCTTGATCATATAATTTTATGTATTTGTTTCATTTTCTTCTCAGTTCTTACCACTATCTGAAATTATTCTCTTCTTGCCTTATACCTCACCTTGCCAACACACGCGGGCGCACTGAGGGAGTGAAACGAGGAGGCTGGCTTGCAGAGACCCAGCACGGCCTCACACGCCATGGCAACCCACTGCTCCCCTGTTCAGGGTGAACTACTCTGCAGCCACCTTCTGCACTCGTGATGTTTGTGTCTCCTCTAGCCCCACCATCTTCCTTGTGTGCAGCCTCTTTGGGACCTTGGTCTGTCAGATGGCTTGTGTGTGCCTGAGTCCAGTGACTGATTGTTTCAAGCTCTCTCTGCACAGAGCTCAAGGAGGTGGATGGACTCCTATTTCCCATTCCTGAACAAGCCCTGTGACATTTTAAGCCTGTAGAGGCATCTCATATGGGTTAGGATATAGGTCTTTCCAGAGCACACACAGGACTTTGGGGGAGCCAATTTCTGAATGTCCCATTCCAGCCTCATCTCCAACCAAGCCCGGAGTACTCTGTTACATAATCAGACATAAATCTGATGCCCTGGGAAGCTAGGTGAGGACCTGGGATCCAGTCAAGGTTGGGGTTCCAGAGCTGAGACCACTAAGAAGTGAGTAGAGTTTGTATCTAACTATGGTTTGGGTGCAAAGTAGAATCAGAGGCCTGGGCAGAGCAGGGCCACAAGGCAAGAGGACAACCCAGTGTCGTAAGTGCACAGGATGGTGTGGAGTGAGGAGCCGGGTCAGAATCATAGGGATAAGAACTGCAGTCAAGCAAGACAGAGCAAAGCAGGGCAGGCGAGGAGAGTAAGCTGAGGGAATGGTGCTCAGGGGAAGGAAGGCGTTTATAGCACACTTCCACTGGTTAAAGGAGCAGGGCACTAGTTAGTAGAAGCTCCAAGATGGAATGAAAAGTTCCAAGCCACAACCCACTGTTAAGAGAAGGAAGGCCCCATAATGCTTAGGGAAAATGTTTTACTGGCCATTTAAATGCATGGTGACCTTTAAATACCATGGTGACCTTTAAATACCATGGCAGACCTCTCTCTCCTCGCAAGCCCTGATGATGCTCCTGGATGAGTACTTTAAGGCAATAAGGAGATAGCCCATCAGCACCACTAGTGTGGACTTCTACCCTGCATAGCATGAGCACCCTAGGTCAGTCCTAAGGATCCACGTTCCCAGAAGGGCTACAGGCGGGAAACCACAGTTGTAAGAATTGGGAGGCAGAGGGCACCTGGCTGTAATTCTACTCATGTATTTGAGAATGTTGATTGCCTAATCGCAGAATCATAGTTTTTAGAACTAAAAGGAACATTTGATATAATGAACTTGGGAGAGAGAAATGTTAAGTGGTTTTTTCTCAAGGGCATACGACCGGATTGGCGATTTCAAGTCAAAGTGGTTTCCTGTAGACCGAGCCACCTTGATGACAGCACTGAGGTACAGAGACAACCCATGGGAAGAGTCACTAGTCCCCACCTTAGTCACAGCAGTAAAAGGAGGACCCCCAGACCACTTGACAGTGAATGCTGGCCCTGTTGACTTTGGAAGTAAAGGTCGATCGTTAAGTCCTTCCTAGTACAGCCATTCCTCAGTACTCCCAGGGAACTGGTTCCAGGACTCGCCCTCCCAACCCCCTGCAGAAACCAAAATCTGCAGATGCTCAAGTCTCTTATATAAAATGGTGTAGTATTAATATTTGCACATAACCCATACACATCTTCTCACATACTTTAAATTTATCTCTAGATTACTTATAGTATCTAATACAATGTAAATGCTATGTAAATAGTTCTTATACTGTATTGGTTTATTTATATTATTTTTTATTATTGTATTGTTATTTTTTTGCTTATTTTTCCCAAATATTTATCTCTGGTTGGTTGACTCTGTCAATGTGGGACCCACAGATATAGAAGGTCGACTGTATCTGGTTTAAGATTCTTCACGTCAGGGGGCTTCACAGAGGATGCTAAGGTTCATCTTCATTCTGCCCATCTAATGACCTGCCGTCTAGTGACCTCTTCTGTACCTTTGGGGTGGAGGCCAGATTCATGACAGACTCCTGAATCTGAGCACCAGTGTGTGTTATAGACAGTTCTTCCCCCCGCCCCCACCACCAGGAGGTCAAGGAGGCATGTGCCCGTTAACCTCAAATGTGCCACTTCTGCTGCCATTCACTAATTCTTATCCTACTTACGAAAACCCTGATGGATGAGAAAGCAAACCCAGCAAGCAGCATTCCTGCCATGGCCATGGCTGGTAAGCCTGTCTTCTTGTGACACTCTGGGACACTCTCACTGCCTGCTAGGACAGCCCGTCTCAGACACAAGGACTGGGTCTGCATTCTGAAAACCACACGACTCCCAATAGATGGTAGCTATTTCAAATATGGGAAAATCAGATAAACTAAGCAGAGTTTTCATAAACAATATTGCCTTTGAGGCTGATCCAAGGAAACCAGACCTGTTTTGATTTGTTTTATGTGAGGCCGGGTAATGACATTCAACAAAGTTTTCTTGACAGATTTACTTCTCCCTGAGGATACCTTTCCCTATTTTTTTGTACATACATGGCCCATGGCCCTTTGATTTCTTTTGTACATACTGATGCTCAGGCTATATTGTAACAAGAGAAATAACAGAATTTAAAGTAAACTTGAACTTCACAGAGAAAAAGAGAAGGGAAAGGAATATACCAAGTGTCAGCCACCAAGTGTCAGCCACCAAGGAGACAGAAGCATTTCTGTCTCCTAAAGAATTAGAACTGAAATCGTCCCTGAAACTGCTTTAGAAGAAAGTGTAAAGCTCTCAGGAGAACAGAAAGGCAAAAGTTTATGTCATATCCATGCAGTACTCAGTGAGGTAATTAGCCCCTGGATTACTTTTTATAGATAAATAGTTCAGGTCTTGAAACATTTTTGTCTCCCTATTCTGTTCTGTATGGGTGAAAATCATGAGCTGGTAATGTGGGAATTGACATGACTTTACATACCTTATTTTATTAATAAAGGAGAACTGAAGACCAGAATGTTTAAGTGACTTGGCCAAAGTCACACAGTTAGTGACAGAAATAAGACAAAGAGATAGATCTTCTAACTTCCAAGCCATTGCCTTCTCCTCTTCAACACCTCCCACAAAAAAAAAGAAAAAGAAAAAAATTTATTTTTAATCACATCATGAGTGTACAAAGAGTTTTAAGTCATCGTTTTATGAGGTCATCATGGCCAGCAAAATAATCAAATTGTTCTAGATTTATGGATTTGTGGTCTATATTGTGGAAACTGATTGCACTGGCTGTGCAATGATTTCCATTGTATCAACCAAGCCTGGAAGGATTATTATTATATATTAGAGCAAGTGAGGAGAATTTCTGAGTCACTCATAGCTACATGAGGTTCCAAATGACTGAGACCAACTCTGTTCACTTTGACAGTGTCCTCCTTTCACCTAGAACATGGAAATGATTAGTTATCTTTCCACTTGTTGATGGTGAAGATGATAATGAACATCGTTGTAAAATACAGCTGTTAGAAAAAAAGGGCAAATATGATACAGAATTAACCAATCAAATGAAATAGGAAGAACATAAACTCAGTTTTGATGCTGTGTTTTGGCATATATATGTTCCTGGGTTGTTTTTGTTTTTAAATCACCTTCACTGCATTTCTCTTTATAACACAGAGCAGAGGAAGGGGAAAGTGTCTTATTTTTCTCAGTTTCTTAAATATTTAGATCACTATTTTATGTGTCTTGGGTTGAATTGAAGTCTTTTTATTATTGTCCTTATTGACATTTATGTAGAACTTTGTCCTTTTAATGCATGGGTCACAACACTTCATGTGGAACCAGCAAAGACCCTGAATAGCCAAAGCAACCTTAAGCAAAAATAATAAATTGGGAGGTATCACTTCACCAGACTTCAAGCTATACTACAAGGCTACAGTAACCAAAACAGAATAGTACTGGAACAGGAACAGAGACATAGACCAATGGATCAGAACAGAGAACCCAGATATAAAACCATCCTCACATTGCCACGTAATCTTTGACAAATCAGACAAAAACATACACTGTGGAAAAGAATCCCTATTCAGTAAATGGTGCTGGGAGAATCAGATAGCCACATGTAGAACACTGAAAGAGGATCTGCACCTCTTACCACTCTCAAAAATTAATTCACAATGGATAACAGACCAAAGAATTTATGAGGAAGACCCCAATGCCAATCATACCAACAATAAATATAAATAAATGGGATCTGATTAAATTAAAAAACTTCTGCACAGCCAAGGAAACAATCACTAGAGCAAATAGACAACCTACAGAGTAGAAGAAAATATTTGCATGCTATACATCTAATAAAGGGCTAATAACGAGAATCTACAAAGAACTTAAATCAGGAAGAAAAAAATCAACCCTATTAAAAAGTCGGCAAAAGAGACAAACAGAAGCTTTTCACAAGAAGATAGACTAATGGCCAATAAACATATGAAAAAATGCTCAACATCTCAATCATCAGGGAAAATGCAAATCAAAACCACAGTGAGATATCGCCTAAGTCCAGTGAGAATGGCTTTTATCAAAAAGTCCCAAAACAATAGATGGCTGGTGTGGGTACATAGAGAAAGGAACACTTACACACTGTTGGTGGGACTGAAAACTAGTACAACCTCTATGGAAAGTAGTACGGAGATACCTCAAAGAAGTAAAAGTAGAACTACCATTTAATCCAGCATTCCCACTATTGGGTATTTACCCAAAGGAAAAACAAGTCATCTTAGACACTTGAGCTTGAATGTTTATTGCAGCACAGTTCACAATTGCAAAGATGTGGAATTAACCCAAGTGCCCATCAATACATGAGTGGATTAATAATGTGTGGTATATGTATACCATGGAGTACCACTCAGCCATAAAAAAAAGTGGTAAACTAATACGTTTTGTAACAATCCGGATGGAACTGGAGATCATTCTTCTAAGTGAAGTATCGCAAGAATGAAAAACCAAATATCACAAGTACTCGCTATTAAATTGGAACTAATCAATCAACACTCACATGCACATATGGAAGTAAAACTCAACAGAAATCAAGCAGGTGGGAGGGGGAGGAGAGGGAGGGTAAATTCACACCTAATGGGTACAATGCACACTATCTGGGTGATGGGCACACTTATAACTTTGACTCAAATGGTACAAAAGCAATTTATGTAATCAAAATTTTTGTATCCTGATAATACTTTAAAATTTAAAAAAAGGAACAAAAAAATAGGAATAAAATATAATGATGCCTCTTTACAAGTATACTTGCATTTTTGCCTTAGAGCCATATTGTTCAACTTTGGCTTAGAGCTACCAATATGTACAGAAACATGGTACAAAAAAGAGAGAGAGAGAGAGAGAGAGAGACTGTGGGGTGAGATAGAAACATCTCCATTGAGCACTGGTCGGGATTAGCTTTAAGGTGATTTGTACAATATTCTCAGCATAAGAGCCTATGTGAAAGATAGAGATTATAACAGTCAACTACAATCTTTGGGGATAAAATATTTTTGTAAACCTAAAATATTGTAGAACTGTAACATGTTACATGTTGTATAAGTTTACTTTTGAGAGCAAAACCTTCAAATGTTCTTTTTAAAATTTAAAAAGATCTTTAAGGGAACTTCTGTAATCTTAAAAATTATTTTCAGGAAATCTAAGGTCTGCCCTTTAGTATTAGTAGCATGATCTTGTGTGTAAGGAGATTAAGTGTGAATACTTGCTTTTGGAGGTATAAATAAAAGCAATACTTAATATAAAAAAATTTTTTTAATGTTAGCTCTGTTAATCTTAGTCCTTCAAATGTGTTTTGCAGCTGCAAATCTGTTGCAGACCAAAGTACATATACCTAAGGAGATTAATCATGGAGAAAACTCACAAGCATACAAACACACCATTGTTTTCCTTGATAGACTAAAATCGAATTCTCTCCGCACTCTGTACTTCTCTCAGTCTTCCTCATTCCCCTCTTGTTGCATTATTGCAGGGCTCATTAGGACAGTAATTTTCTCTATCAAAAAAAGGGGAGGCATGATATATTATTCTTGAAATGGATGATGGTGGTTACCCAGGTGTTTGCTTTATAATTATTTGCTAAACCGAACATTATGGTTTATATTTTTTTTCTATATGAGCATTCATACATATACATAAAGGAAGTGAAATTTGCATATGAGCATGTGATGGCATAGGATGGAACAGACCAAATTTAAACCTAGGTCTACTTGAGCAAATTGAAAGGATTATACAAGCAATAAACACTGACTGTAAAAAAGAGGAGATGAAGTTTATTCCAGCTACTCCAGATGACTATCTCTATGTCACAAATTGAGTGGCTAGAGTGGCAAATTACCAAATTACTAAACTTTTTTTTTTTTTTTTTTTTTTTTTTTTGCTAGTCTATACAGCTGTAACCTGCACTGGAGAACTGTAGGGCAGGATCTTTCTATGTCATATGCCACTTGCTTGATACTAGGCGTGAAGCTCTGTCATAGACCTCAGTTAGTAGAGTCACTTTGTGCAGGTACCACTGCCCCATCTCTTCCAGCCATCGTTGTTAACATTTATGCCGCCTGTGCATGACTTCAGAGCTAGCTGCCCTGGTTTATTAAGTACTATGATAAATGAAGTCAAGAATTACACATCTTTATTCCTAACAAGTAGCTTTTCTTTTTTTTCCAGCGCCGCCTGGGAGATGCAGCAAAGAAAGCCATCAGCAAGCTCCAAGTCAGGACCATCAAGAAGGGGGACAAGGTAACAGCCTCTTTTCTTTTTGATGAGGAGCTATTCGAAGAAGCTCCTAACAGTTCTGATAGCCAGGTAGAAGAGAGGGAAGGATGGGAAAGGGAAATACATACTAATAATTGTCCTATAAGCTACTGTTACTTATACTCTTCTTTATTAAATTTAAAGCAGTTTAGAAAATGCATACAATAGGATAATAAAATATCTGGATAGAAAATCAGAGAAATGGAAAAGTAACTATACAAAAACATAGATAGGACCAGGATAAAATTAGTAAACAAGTGCATTACCTGAAATGTATAATAGAAATGGATCCCAAATTTAGGTTGGGGTTTTCTAGCAGCCAATGCAAAGAAGGAACAATATTCAAACAATGTTTAATTACCTTATTCCAGCATCCCACAAGATAAAAACAAAATGGTTGTTCCTGATATTATGACCTGAGAAAGTTTTTCCATGAATCTTTGCAAGAAAGACAGCATTATGTGCTGAGCTGTGTTCTCCACTTAAGTCTACAGTTTAAATGCAGGAATTATATTAAATCCCTCTGAAACCTGGTATTGAGAACCCCAAAGTCATTGCAACAGCCTGCCTTACTGTAGAATAATCGAAGAAAGCCAAAAGGAGGGACAGCAAAGTAGTGTATAGTCCAGGCTTCCAGGCCCCCCATCCCCCAGAAGGTTTAGAGAAATGGATGACAATATGTGGGTTTGCAACTCCTTTAGGGGCATTAGAAGGAATTCACAATTCCACATGTACAGTTGTCTCTAGTCTGAATAATTGGTTTATCTCACAATTTATGTGCTATTATTAATATTTTTCAACTATGTAAAAACTGGGCTTTATAAGATAAAATTCATTTAAAAGCATGACCATATTTAAAGTACATTGTGGTCATTACTTTCCCCCCCTCAATCAGAGAAATAAAAGTACAAGGACTGTTACATAAGCAACATATTGTGAGGTATTAAAAGAGATTTATATACTTAAAAAAATTACAACCACTATTTTATGTTTGCATTTATATTTATTTTATAAACTAGATCCCAGAGGAATGGATAGGTTAAGTATAATTCAGGTATTTCTCCATACATATTATTTCTCATCCTTGAGATTTTGTTATGTCACCTTTAATTATAATTAAGAGCAGTATCAGGAATGGCACATTAGAAAACGGTTCTCCTCACAGAAGCACTTGCAGTGGAACCTAGAAACAGAAAGTAGAAGTTAGAAGGAATGGAAACTAAGCCAAGAGATAGTAAATTATTGATTGAGAAACTGGCACCAGGACTCTTGTTGAAAGCTTCACTCCAGGCAAGCTCTCTTTGGTTTGTTGTTTGGGTATTTACACAAGAGTTGAAGCTAAGAAAGTAGGCTCATCTGTGCTTCCTCTGTTGCAGGAAACAGAGCCCGAATTTGACAACTGCGCCGTTTGTATTGAAGGGTACAAGCCCAATGACGTTGTCAGGATCTTGCCCTGCCGGTGAGTCACTAGGCTGCCCACTTTGGACCGGGGCATGCGTGGAGCCTGCCTGCTTAGCCTCCTGGCTTGGACCTACTGGGCCTCGCCTGCCTCAACATTTCCGTGTGTACATTGCAAACAACCAAAACACTCTTGTTTTTGTATAACCTTTGTCCTTGAAAACACTTCGTCTCATTAAATTAGAAATATTTATTTTTCTGATCCTGTTTGCATCAAAGGAAGTTTACTGCTTTGAACTAGAACCTCATGATACAGAATTTGATGCTGTGTGGCCTCCAAGTGCAAGTTTTCTTGAACAACAGATCTATGATGTTCCAAATCAATTCTGGCTTTTCTAGTACTAGTTTAATTAAAATAATAAACTCTTAAAAATATTTTGTGAATGCTCATGAAGGGCTCAGCAATCAGATTATGGTCAGGAGTAAGCAGGAAGCCAAAAGCAGATTCCATTCCCTATTATTTTTTTTTTTTACTAACAAAAAGAATACAAAACTCAAATTCCCCAAAATTCCTGAATCTAGGGGAGGATGCCAGCATATGTAATTGGGAAAACTCCCCAGGTGATTCTCAGATAACCCTAATCCTTCTTCCTAATTGAAATTTACTGTTAAGGTGTCTGAATTTTTTTAAAAAAATCATTAAAATTAAATAAATCTAAATAATTTAAATAAAATGTTCTAAAGTTGCATAAAAGCCCTTCTCCTTAATTCAAAACTCTTTTTAGTGTTTTTGCCATGTGTGCAAGTGTCCTAAAATCAAAATTAAATTATGCCTTGATGAAAAGTTCTTCAGGCCGGGGTGTGTTGACTTACACCTGTTAGCCCAGCACTTTGGGAGGCCAAGGCAGGAGAATCACGTGAGGCTAGGAGTTCACGACCAACCTGGGCGACATAGCTAGATAGACCCCATCTCTACAAAAAAAAAATGGCGGCATGCAGCTACCAGGGAGCTACCCAGGAGGCTGAGCTAGGAGGATCACTTGAGCCCAGGAGTTCGAGGCTGCAATGAGCTATGATCGCTCCAATGCACTCCAGCCTGGGCGACAGAGCAAGACTCTGTCTCTTAAAAAAAAAAAAGGGTTCTTAATTTAGAAAGATTGGCTTTAAAAATTCTTACAAACTCTAAAAGTAAATAAAATAGAAAAGATATACCACAAAGATATGAAACGATCCATTTGTTCAAGAAACAAAATATGCCTTTACAGAATTGGTTTATTAATAATCCCCAAAATGACAAAGAGGCAACAACAACAACAAAAAAAAGACAAGATACTCAAATAGATGCAGAAACTCTGAAGGGGAATAGATCTTAATTGAAATACTCATAGGCAAATTGACCATTAGGAAAATAGGTGTTAGGAATGTATGCCCTGCTGGCCCCAGCCAAAGCCTTCAAGTATGATTCACTTTGCCGTAGTTTGTGGATGCCTCACTATCCCCAAGACAAAATCATACATCAAGACCACATGGAGATTTGGCAGTTTCCTTCATATGAGGATGCTGTATAGAAATTCCTTCTAGACATTATACTTAGTGTTTATTTGGTGACTTCCAGAAATACTGGCAAAGAACGGCAGTCTGTGAACTACAGACTGTGAACTACTCTCTGGGTAACATCTTTCATCTCTGCACTATTTTATTAAGTATTTTGCAAAGCCTGATAGTTATAAGCAAGTAAAGTGCTTTCCTTTAATATCCTACTTGGAGATTATTTACACCCAATGAGGATACTACTAATAAAAAAAATATGCAAAGCCAATTAAAGTTAAATAGCTACTTTTTCCTGGGAATCCAAAGAACTTCACAAATGTAATTAAGAAAATCTGTTTTTAAAATTACATACATAGCATTACTTTAGCTCTACAATTCACAGACTATAAAATAATTTATTCATTTAGAGTTATATCATGAATAAATTTCCTGGTAGTACACATATATAATTGCTGGAGGCTCCATAATATCCAAGCCATAGATATACCACAATAATTTTCCATGTCCTTTTTTTAGAACATTTGGCTGATTTCAGTTTTTAATTATGACAAAT
Source organism: Varecia variegata (assembly GCA_028533085.1). Classification (NCBI taxonomy): domain Eukaryota; kingdom Metazoa; phylum Chordata; class Mammalia; order Primates; family Lemuridae; genus Varecia; species Varecia variegata. The sequence continues at coordinate 125,073,705 of CM052440.1, forward strand.
TACATTAATGGTATTTAGATTTTCATGATATATTATTCCAGATCTCCCTTTACAGTATATTTTTTAAATAGTAACCGAGAAAAAAATAGCATTTTAATATTTAACACACAAAAAAAAATTTAGGAACTTGCATTTTATTTACATCAGTCCTTGCTGTAGACTAGTTCATTTGTCTTCAGATTCCTCCTTTTTTTAATAATTGTTTTGTTCTCAGATCATTCCTTGATTTGTTTTGCTTCCAGCTCCTTACTGTCCATCTAATTTTATTTCCTTATTGTGGACCCTGCTTTAAATAAAAAAATACATTGAACATTACCAGACACACTTATAGTTAATTACTGTTTGATCTTATACTAGTCACACATATCTACTCTTTGAATAGCTCATACATTTTTTCCATACTGATTTTGAAATCATGATATTTTTATGCCTGTTGTTGGTTTGTGCCAGACAGTTTGCACTAATGGATATTATCAAACAAATGCACTGGCATTTGCTTTTTGCTAGATAATTTTCTCTGGGGTATTATTAAGCCCTTGCTCCTATGAACTTCATAGATTCTCTTTCCCATTATTTCCAGGCTGACTCATCCACAGAATTCTTTGCATCTCCTTGTAGTAAAAACTATTTCACCAAATGTTCCAGTTTATCATCTTCCCTCTTTCATACTTTTTTCCTTGGCCTCATAACTCCTGACATACTGGGTACATCTCTTCTCTGTCGTTTCCGTTTAGGATGTCTTTCCAAATCACGCAGGTATACTCTTGTACCACGACTCTTTCAAAATCATTCTGTTTGTTTCTCTCTGAATCCCCTGAACAAATGATGATGAATTATTATAAAACTTCTCCTCTTTATCTGTAGTCATGGTGATTATTAAAGTTAAGTCATGCGCATACACACCTACCATTTCCCCCTCATTCTTTCTTTACCCCATCCTTCTCCAGCACACAAAGGCGAGACACCCCCCACCTTCGCCCCCCGGGTGAGCCTGACGTGTACACCCAACTTGAGGTGCAGACCCACAGCGGCACACAGAGCACCGCAGCGTCAGACAGCTCTAACTTCTGTGTTTTGGATTTGATCCTAATACACCACTAAGGCATTTTCCAAGACACTTTGGTTTTGCTACATCATACATATGCCAAAGTACGCATTATACTTTATTTTAGGGCTGGTTTTTGTGACTCAGGTTAGCATTTGCGATTATAGCTTTTAGCCACAAAAGATATTTTATTGAAGTTTTATTGTCTTCTCCTGTGCAGAGATTAAATTAGGGTCTCTGATTCTTCCATGGCTTTTATCCCATGGTGTCCCTACTATTCTTTAAAGATTTTTCAGGTGTCTATTTAACTACTCAATTTCAAACACACAGTGTCTCAGAAAGAATATGAATTCCTTAGGTAAGCCAAAAGTCCTTGTTTGCCATTGTTTTTAAAGCAAAACAGTACCTGCATCCTTTCCTTATGTGCCTGTTAAATTCTTTTCCATCTCTATTGCTATAGCATCTCACTAATTTGACAGTATGTTAGTTTCTGTTAATACTACCCCCTTTTCCTTTGATTTGGTAAACTCTTCTGCTCAACTGAGGAAAAAACTAAAAGCTGCCTAGTAACAAGCAGACCCTCATGATAAACTTTTTAGTAACTAAATTCTTCATTTGGAACAACATTTTGTAGCAACTCTATGGAACCGTGGGAAATAGGAAAGATGAAAAGCTAAATGGCATGAGCCATGCTCTAAAGGAAATAGTCCAGTGGGAAAGACAGGAGTTTAAATAAATAAACAGGATATGGAGGGGTATGTGCAACAATAATGGCAAAAGGTATAAAAAATTTGGAGGAACTAATACCAGGCACAAGGAAGTTAAAAAAGGCTCTGCAGAAAAAAGTAATGTCTTCAAAACTTCTAGTAGTGTTTTTTTTTTTTTTGTCCATTACATCCTCATTATAGAAAACTCCTAAAATGGATAAAATATTTAAATATCTGCCTAACTCCCTCATGCAGGTGTAACTATTGCTAACATTTTTATATATTTCCTTCCTTTCATTTCCTATGCCTATTTTTGCAAGTTTGAGATACTACTGTTAGTATCATTTAGTATCCTGCTCTTTTCACTTACATTCAAAGAATTTATTATAAATAGTATTAGATTATTTGTGCCTCGTTTTGACCATTCTTTGGCCTCTGACACTATAGGGAGAAGCTGATCTAGCTCTAAGTTGCATAAACCAACCAAAGACCCTGGGATGTTGGTGCTTGTCACACCTGCTCGAGGGTCAGAGTCTTTTCATGGCCCTATCAGAATTCTCCACTGAGCTAGAACAGAAATGTGCCCTGGCCCCTTTAGCTTATTTCATCATAATCCATTGGTGAGCTGTTTGAATTTCCCCATCCTACCCCACTATAGAAGGCGGAGAAAAACAGTTTCTCATATGTATAACAAGTGCTTGGACTGGTTATGGAGCCCACAGAGGCAGTGTGTCTTGCTGACTTGTTATCGTCAGAGTTGGATGACAAATAAAATCCTCCAAAACTCAGGTTATCATCTTTGGTAAATGCTCCCCAACTTTTAACTTGTTCATAAACAAATTACAAATTGAGCTTCTCTAATCCAAAAATATGGAATCCAAAATGCTCCAAACTCTGAAAGTTTTTGAGCATCGACACAATACTCCAAATGCTCCAGTGAGCATTTTGGATTTCAGATTTTCAGAGTAGAGATAATGCAAATATTCCAAAATCTGGAAAAAGTCCAAAACACTTCTGGTCCCAAGCCGGGATACTCAACCTGTACTTATTTCATAAATAGGGTTTCCTGGAATAACTCCAGGACCAGTGTTGTCCATGCTGCCAGGAATTAAAGGAGGTCTTTTGATTTTGGAGCAGGGGGAGGTGGTTGAATAAAGTAAACAACCAATGACACCTACTCTGAAATAGTGCTTGTCGAAAAGTACTGCCCGCCTGCCGATTAACATCTGCATACTCCAGCCAATTCCAAACACAGTTAATGGAGAGCAGCCTCTGCGTCAGGCTCCGTAAGTGGCTCTAAAGGCCTAGGGTTTGTTGGGTTCACTCTTTACAATAGGATGTCAGTTTTGCCTGAGAAAGATTATATGTTAGATCAGATAATCCTGGAGTTATTTTTTGGTGTGTTTTTTTTTTTTTTGGTAAACATACAATTTACCTTTTTAACCATTTTAAATGTACAGTTCAGTGGCATTAAAGTACATTCACACTGCTGTGAAACTCTTGCCACCACCCAACTCTATAATGTCTTCATCCTCCAACATGAAACTCTCAATCCATTAAACAATAACTCCCTGTTCCCCAGTCTGGAGCTTTTTGTGTGTTTTATTTTTAATTTAGGCTTGACTTTTATTAACAGAAGAAAAGGTCCATGAAGAAACTTAGATTTTGATTCAAGAATCCAGTTAAAGTTGGCTAATTAAAAATTGTTTTTTACATACTCTAAAACCCGACAAAGAATGATAACCCTAGATATTTATATTATGTTAATATTGCTGTTGTTACAATACTAAGGTGCTGTTTCTCTTATTATTACTAGTACTATTGTGTGACCATTGCTAACATCATTACCACCCTTGCTTCTTTCCTGGCTTCTGCAATAGCCTTCTCACTGATCTCCCGGCTTCTACGCCTAGCCCTTAATTATTCATTCTGATAGTCTATTTTTAATTGTCAAGCTAGATTAGCTGGACTCCAGGTAATTTTTCAGCGAATACAACTTCAATCTCATTAAATATGTCAGAAGTGTGACTAAAAAAAATTATTCTTCAGGAAGATTAATCGAAATGTCATTTTGTCCTTCTCTTTTTTAAAAATGTACTTCTGTAGCAAGATAAATTCACAAAACAACTAAAAACATGCATTATTTCATATTAACTCTCTACAGGAGAATCGAGTTGCCTAGTACAATTACCATCACTTTTATCAGAGATTCCGGTAAAACGCAATCTTAAGAAACTTGCCATTGTGTCTCTTGTTAGGATTTTGTAGTCTGACTTCTTCATGGGGACGAATCAGAGCAGATCATGTACGGAATAACTGTATTTCTCCCAAGCAAGGGGGATGTTTTTATACTGTACATACTGAATTGTGATACTGTCTGGATTTTTTCTGTTTGTTGATAGAAAGCTAAGAGCCCAATTTGCAGCCTACCCATAGCCAAAAGGTATTTTTTAGCCTCATCTCTGACTCTATTTTTGTCTCTGTTCTTTTTCTCTCTTCTTTTGCTTTTGAAGCATCTCTTTAGATATTTGCATTTTCTAAGTCCCCTTAAGCCCTTTCTCGAATAAACTTGTCTTTTCCATGTCTTTTGAAAGTTTCTCAATATCATTTTTAATTCATTTATAATATCCCACATCCCATAATTTATTTGCCTTACTCTTTTTGGATGCTTACATTGTTCCCCACATGCACTTTTTCTGCTATTATAAACAAGGCTGTGATAAATAGCTCTGTGGATAGACCTTAGTTCACGTTTTAGATTATTTCCTTGTTTCCAAGGTTATAAATTTAAATTGCCTAGTTATATTCTATTAAGTTGTACTTAAGGAGTTTTCCAGATGGTCAGAGCTCAGAACATTCCAAGCAAAGCTAACTGTGGGCAACCTGGGATTGTTAGAGTGCAACGCACGTGTTGTATTGGGGCTGGAGAGGAGGCCACCCAGATCATTTAGGACCCTAAAGCCCAGCTGAGGGACCTGGATTATAGCATCACACACAGCACAGTGGCAGTACTATGGCTCTAAGGGATCTGACTGGAGACTATTGCAAAGTCCAGGTAAGAAATTCTAGAGGCCCAAATTGGAGTGCTGGCACTGGGATGTGGAGAGATGGACATATTCAAGAGAGATCCAGCAATAAACCAGCATGACTCAACATTTGGAAGGGTTGAAAGTGGCTGCCCATTTCTCAAGTTGGTGGCTGATGGATACATCTGTATTTATTTGCATTTAAAACATGCTCATGTTTTGGATATTATAAGATGGAAAAAAACTCAGTAGCTTGTACACCATCACTTAAAAACCGTAACACAAGGAACAGATTTCATGCACTGAAAGGAATTTTATCACTCAAACAAAACACTTGAGGGAGGGACCAGCTTTAGCTTATCTTTTTAAGCCTTTCTTTGGAAAGTTATCCAGCCTCAGAACATTCCTACAACTGAGTCACGTAGGCAAAGCTCCATTTTGGATAGATAACTCTGTGATTCTATGTGTAAACAATATGTCACCCTTCCTCTTCCCTTTTCTCCTTTTTAGGAATGAGGCTAAATTTCTGTGCCAAGAGCTACTCTTTTTAATTTGGGACATAAAATATAATCATATAATTTCCTTTTTTAAAACATTTACAACATAAGGTACTCGTGGCATTATTTGAAAGAAATTTAAACCCAATTATATATCAGACTAAAAATCAAAAACAGAATAAATGGTTCTTATTAAAGTACAGTACTAAGTAATAGTGAAAGGACAAGTGAACTTTGTACATATAAATTGGGACCATAGATACCCTGGCTTGCAAAGGCACTTCTAGTGGCATTTTAATGTCTGAGCCAGATAGAACCTAAAAGGGATAGGCCTGGAGATTTGGAAAAGGATTTTTTGAAGGCTATTGAAAAGTCAAAGCCTAAATGTGGTCTACTTATTTCAGTGAATTCTTTGGAGGTCTGTTATGTACGTACCGTGTGTCTGCAATTGACAAGATGCTCATAAATCATCCCTGTGCATCTAACCAGGCAGCCCACTGCTTTTCTTTCTCAGTTGATGTGACTGATACATATTTTTAACATGGATCTAATTATTAACTGACTCCTCAAATACTATATTCCATGAACTCCTATCCCCAAGGAGAGGTGGCATTTTCCCCCTACCAGAGAAGGCGCTCTGGGAGACATTTAGTGTAAAGTGCATGCAAAACAGTAGAGGAATCCATTAGTAAAAGTTTCTGAGCAAGCACATATCCTAAGGCCCAAAGGTGACTTGCCTCCCAAAGCCCAGCCTCCTTAAAATCAAATAGTGACATTTACTGAGCTAATGTAAGTGAGAACACAGTGCCCCTACACCAAAAATTGTCTTATTAACAGTAGCTTGAGCCTGACGGGCCTCCTTGGAAGGTTGTTTGTTCATTATGTCCCACAGAGCTACCTTGTCCTCTAGATGCTTCCAACCAAACCCATCTGGGAAGTTCATGGCCTCCCAAATCTCTGAAGTAGGATTCATGTCTTGGATCCTTAATGACAACTGAAGGTAAAATCCAAATTGGGCTCTTATATTCATTTGTGAACTTCCCTTTTTGGGGGAGGAGGGGGGGCTCTCATTCACTCTCCCTGCCAGGCATGGCATGACTGTAATAAACAACATGACATAAGGAAGAATTATAACCTGATGTAAAGAGGAACATCATTTTAATACTTGAAAATTCAAATACTGATATTAATAAAAATAGATACTAGCCCCTTAAGATTTCTAAACCCAGGGACCAGTCTGATTTTAAGATGAGTCAAATGAATTGTATGTCTGTGTGGACAGAAAGTTCCAAGCTCTTTATAAGTAAAAAAAAAAATTTACAAAATGCTGTAATGTGATCAGGATTCAGATTATGAGTCCTATAACTCGTGAAGTAGAAAACAAAGGGGCACTTTTCTAGCCAGGCAGAAATGGCCTGTCCTGATTTTACCCTGCCGTGCCTGTTACATATGCTTGATTAGGAACAGATTTTTTCCAAGTTCCTTTTTTCTTGAAGAGAGTGATGAATATTGGCTGGTTTTCATAAAATCTGACTTATTCTTTTATGCCTATGTTATGCAAATTAGATTATTGGACATTCTATTTTTTTATAGCCATTTGTTTATAGATGTGTTCTTTATAAATAACTTTCAAGGTTTCATGACTAATTGTGGAAAATTTTGAAAATAAAGAAAAGTATAAAGAAGGAAACAAAAATAATCTTACTACCCAGAAATAATCATTATTAATATTGGTATATTTAGTTGTTATGATACATATATATTAGCTTTGTATATGTATACTTTTAAAGATTGTAGAGTCAAGCAGTTAATACAGTTTTTATTCTACTTTCTCATTTAACATTAAAAAGTAAGCATTTTCCTACAACTTTAAAAATTATTTAAAAATATTTTAGTGGTTACATAGTAGTCCATTATTGGAGTTTATTTAACTACCTCCCTATTGTTCAGCATTTAAATTGCTTCCAGTTTGTCATCATTATAAAATCATGACCTTAATTATTTATGTATTTTTTTCTATATTTATCCCTTAGGATATTTCTAAAAGTGAACTTACTGGGTCAAAAGTGATTTTAATGGATCTTGAAAAATTTTGTCCAATTGCTTTCTTGAGGATGGTAATGATTTACACCTCATTAGCAGTATATGAGAGTGTTTATGTTAGCACTCCCTCAGAACCATGAAGTAGGACATTTTTAAAGCATCTTTCTCATCTGATAGCCAAATATCAAGTAGTTTTCTATATCTTTTATTTCTCTAAGATATTACTGTTGACTAACACAGGCTCTTTATATATCATATTATATCTAATTTAAATTGTCATTGATTGTAAAATGTTTCCTAATTTCAGATATGTTAAAATGGGGAAAGGGATGATATGACCTAAATTGATAAAATTAGATATTAAATATTTTTAACATTTTGTCTTTATATTTTGTGTAAATGATTTTTTCCTCCTTTAAATGTTTTTATTTTGTTTTTATAATGCTTTTTGATTAACAATTAAAAAATTGTTATAAACTTTATGAATTTTTATCTTTCTGTTTTTATCCCTTTCTCCTTATTTTAATCCTTTCCTGTCAAAGAAATAAGATAACTGATTAATTAGCTATACTTTTCATATTTATCTGAAAATTTATTCTGGTGTATAACCTCCTGCTCAATAGTCATTGTTAATGAAAACAATTTTTAAAAAAAACCATTCTTTTAGGAATATAATATTACTACTCAGCAAAATTAAAAGTTATATAGTGTGGTAGAAGTTTCAAATGGCACAACCACTTTGGAAATCTGACAGTTCTACTAAAGTTAAATACACATTACCCTGTGACCTAGCAATTCCATTCTTGGATATATACCAAAGAAAAATGAATGCATATGTTCACAGAAAGATATATACAAGAATGGCCATAGCACAGTTATTCATGATAGCTCCCAAATGAAAACAACACAAGTGTCTAACAACAGAAAAATCTGTAAACAAATTGGGGTATATCCATACAATGGTATACTACTCAGCAATAAGAAACAAGCTACTAAGTGGCAGGTTGTTTAATTTCCATGTATTTTTATAGTTGTGAGGGTTCCTCTTAGGATTGATTTCTAGTTTTATTCTACTGTAGTCTAAGAAGATACATGATATGATTTCAATTTTTAAAAATTTTCTGAGACTTTTCGGCCTAACATATGGTCTATCTTAGAAAATGTTTCATGTACAATGAGAAGAATGTATATTCTGCAGTTTATGGATAGAATGTTCTCTAAATGTCTGTTAGGTCTATTTGTTCTAGATTCATTTAAATCCAATGTTTTTTTGTTGATTTTTCTGCCTCAGTGATCTGTCAGTGAAGTGTCAAAGTCCCCCACTATTATGTTGCTATTTATTTCATTTCTTAGGTCTAGTAGTATTAGTTTTATGAATCTGGGAGCTCCGGTGTTAGGTACATATATATTTGGGATTGCTATATCTTCTTGTTTATTAATCATTTTATCATTATATAATGATTATCTTTGTCCTTTTTTTTTTACTGTTACTGAATTAAAGCCTGTTTTTTCTGATATAAGTATAGCTACTCTCACTTGCTTTTGTTTTCTATTTGCATGAAATATTTTTTCCACCCCTTTACCTTGAGTCTATGAGACGCTTTATGAGTTAAATGGGTTTCTTGCAGACAGCAGATATTTGAGTTGTGTTTTTTATCCATTCCATCAATTTATATTTTGGGGGGAGGGGGGACATTTAGACCATTCACATTCAGTGTTACTATTGGTAAGTGAGATGCTGTACCAGTCATCATGTTCTTACCTAGTAACTTTGTATTCTCCTTGTGTTGCTAGAGCACTTTTGAGCATTTCTTGTGGGGCAGGTCTAGTGGTGACAAATTCCTTTAGTGTTTCCTTGTCTGGGAAAGCTTTTATTTCTCCGTCATTTAAACTTAGTTTTACAGATACAAAATTCTTGGCTGACAGTTACTCTGTTTAAAAAGACTAAAGCTGGGACCTCAATCCATTCTGTCTTGTAAGGTTTCTGCTGAGAAGTCTGCTGTTAGTCTTAAGGGTTTTCCTTTGTAAGTTACTAACTGCTTTCATCTCACAGCTTGTAAGATTTTTATCCTTCACTTTGACTTTGGCCAGACTGATGACCATGTGTCTTGGTGATGTCCTATTTGCACCAAAATCTCTGGGATATAGAAAAAGCAGTGCTAAAAGGGAAGTTCATAGCACTAAATGCCTATGACAAAAAGACAGAAGGATCACAAATTAACAACCTAATGTCACACCTCAAGAAACTAGGAACTATAAAAACAAAAATAAACCAAATCCAAAGCTATCAGAAGAAAAGAAATAACAAAGAGAAGAGCAGAACTAAATGAAATTGAAACCAAAAACAAAAAAAATACAAAGGATCAATGAAATGAAAAATTGGTTCTTTGAAAAGATAAACAAAATTAATACTCCACTAGGTAGATTAACCAAGAAAAGGAGAGAGAGTATTCAAATAAGCTAATCAGAAATGAAAAGGAGACATTGCAGCTAATACCAAAGAAATAGAAAATATCATCCAAGACTACCATGAACACCTCTACGTATACAAACCAGAAAATCTAGAGGAAATGGTAAAGTTTTGGAAACAAAACTTCCCAACCTTGAATCAGGAAGAAATAGAAATCCTGAGCAGACCAATTACGAGTATCAATATTAAATCAGTAATAAAAAAATTCTCCCAGCAACAAAAGCCTAGGACCATATTGATTCACAGCCAGAATTCCACCAGAACTGCAAAGAACTTGCATCTGTCCTACTGAAATTGTTCCATACACAACATCAGGAGGAAATCCTCCCTTAACTCATTCTGTAAAGTCAGTATCACCCTAATACCAAAGCCAGGAAAGAACACAAAAAAAAAAACTACCAACCAATATCCCTTATGAACATAGATGTAAAAATCCTTAACAAAATACGGGTAAACCAAATCCAACATCACATCAAAAAATTAATTCACCATGATCAAATGGGTTTCATCCCAGGGATGCAAGGATGGTTCAACATATGCAAATCAATAAATCTGATAAATGACATAAACAGAATTTAAAAACATATGATCATCTTAATAGATGCAGAAAAAGCATTCAGTAAAATCCAGGACCCCTTCATGATAAAAATCCTTAAAAAACTAGGCATAGAAGAAGCATACCTAAAACTATAAAAGCCATATATGACAAACCCACAAGTTGAATATATTTCCCCTAAAAACTGGAACAAAACAGGGTACCCTGTCACCACAACATAGTACTGAAGTCCTAGCCAGACCAATCAGGCAAGAGAAAGAAATAAAGGATATCCAAACTGGAAAAGACAGGATCAGACTACCTCTGTTTGCTGATGGTATGATCTTATATTTAGAAAATCCTAAAGACTCCTCCAGAGACTCCTAGAATTGATAAATTCAGTAAAGTCCCAGGTTACAAAATTAATGTACAAAAATCAGCACTTCTATACACTAACAGCAGTCAAGCTGAGAATCAAATCAAGAACTCAGTATCTTTTATAATAGCTGCAAAAAAAATACCTAGGAATATATTTAATCAAGGAGGTAAAAGATTTCTGCAAGAACTGTATAACATTGATGAAAGAAAATGTTGATGATGAAAACAAATGGAAAAACATCCCATGCTCATGGATTGCAAGAATTAATATTGTTAAAATGTCCATACTGCCCAAAGTGATTAACACATTCAATGCAATTCCCATCAAAATACCAACGTCATTCGTCACAGAATTAGAAAAAGCAATCCTGAATTTCCTATGGAATCAAAAAAGAGCCCAAATAGCCAAAGTAATCCTAATCAAAAAGAATAAATCTGGAGGCATCACATTACCCGACTTCAAGTTACACAACAAGGCTATAGTAACCAAAACAGCATGGTACTGGTATAAAAGTAGACACATAGAACAGTAGAACTGAACAGAAAACCCAGAAATTAAACCATGTACCTACAACCAACTGATCTTCAACAAAGCAGAGAAAAATACACACTGGAGAAAGAGTGCTCTATTCAATAAACAGTGCTGGAGAAACTGGAGAGCCACATGAGAAGAAGAATGAAACTGGATCCCTGTCTCACCATACACAAGAATTAAGATGGATTAAAGACTTAAATGGAAGACCTGACAACACAGAAATTCTAGAAGAAAACTTAGGAAAAACTCTTCTGGACATTGGCCTAGGCAAAGAATTTATGACTAAGACCCCAAAAGCAAATACAAGAAGAACAAAAATATGAAGCTTGATTAAATTAAAGAGCTTCTGCACAGCAAAAGAAATAAACAACATAGTAAATAGACAACCTACAGAATGGGAGAAAATATTCACAAACTATATATCTGACAAAATACTAATAACCAGAATCTACAAGGAACTAAAACAAATCAGCAAGGAAAAAAAAAAAAACTCCAAAAGGCATGAACATACATTTTTCAAAAGAAGATATACAGATGGTCAAAGTATGAAAAAATGCTCACCATCACTAATCAGCAGGGAAATACGAATTAAACCACTTTACCCATCAAATGGCCATTATTAAAAAGTCAAAAAACAATAGATGTTAACACAGATGCAATAAAAAGGGAACACTTTTACACTATTGTAAATGCAATTCACACAATGTAAATTTACACAATGTAAATTACTATAGCCTCTGTGGAAGATAGTATGGAGATTCCTCAAATAACTAAAAGTAGACCTAACAGTAGATCCAGCAGTCCCACTACTGAGCATCTTCCCAAAGGAAAAGAAGTCATTATGTCAAAAAAGACGTCCACTTGTGTGTTTGTTGCATCACAATTCACAATTGCAAAGATATAGAATCAACCTAAGTGCTTATCAACTGATCAGTATATAAAGAAAATGTGTGTATATATGTGTGTGTGTATTTTATGTGTTTGAATACACACACACACACACACACACATGGAATTCTAGTCAGCCATAAAAAAGAATGAAATAATATCTTTCACAGCAACTTGGGCAGATACGGAAGCCATAATCCTAAGTGAAGTGTTTCAGGAACAGAAAAATGAATACTCCATGTACTCACAATTGGGAGCTGAGCTATGGGTATACACGGTCATAGAGAGTGGTATAATGGACGGTGGAGACTCAGAAGTGGGGAGGGTGAGAGGAAGGTGAGGGATCAAAAATTACCTGTTGGGTACAATGTACACTATTCAGGTGATGGGTACACTAAAACCTCTGATTTATCACTATACAGTTCATCTGTATATCAAAAAAACACTTGTACCCCCTAAATCTATTTGAATAAATAAATTGTAATAAGGAATTTGATAAAGAAGCAATTGATGTATATATATCAAGGCACAAATGAATCTGAAACACAATGTTTTGAGTAAAAGAAATCAGGCAAAAAAGAATATGTACTTTATGATTCCATTTATATGAAATTCAGCAACAGACAAAACTAATCTATTGTGACAGAGGTCAGAATAGTGGTTGCATGGCAAGGAGTGGGTGCCGATTGGGAAGAGCATGGGAGGACTTTTTGGGGTGATGGAATGGTGCCCATCTTCATCTGGGTGTTTTGTACATAAATATACACACCCTTAAGGAATCATCAAGCTTGCTTTAGATTTATACATTTTATTGTATGTTTTACTTTGTTTAAAATAATGGAAAAAAATTTTAAAGTACCAAAGAAGCTATGCTATAAAATTTCAAAAACAAGAGTTCACTTTGTATGTTAGTCAAAATTACAGAATAATTTCAAAGCTTGCTAATGGTGTTTTCTAATCATTTTTCTTTGATTGCTTCAGACTTTTATGTATACAACATAGCATGTGTAAACTGCCAATAATTAGGTATCACTTAATTAAGGGATTAAAGGAAGGAAACATGAAAGAAGATGGCAGTGCTGATAAATGCTGTCTGATGTGTTCATTTCAGTTGTCTTTTCAGCAGAACAAATGCTGCCTTAGGAAAGAAGTCTTGCACTGTAATAACCTTGTTAAATATGGCATTCTGGCTTCAGATGTCCTGATCCCCAGTATATTAATCAAGTAGACACACAGGATAAATGCCAACCGGCTTCCCTGCCCCAGCCAAATTATATAATTAGACCAGAGTCAAGTTCTAAGCACAGAGCCTCCCTCCACCAGAACCCCAAGGAGTGAGCCACGCTATAAAATAAGGGTCCTACAGTTCCCTCCTAACTTGTATTCCCAAAGCATTAATTTCTTCCACTGCAGCTTAAAAAGATACAGTGTCTTCGGGTTGTTTTATTTTTGTTTGTTTGTTTTGTTTTTTGGGTTTTTTTTAGTTTTGTTGGTTATTCTTTTGTGCTATTTAAATCCAATACAATGGAGAACTGGGTGAAATAAAGGGTTGTTTATTATAATGCTTTAACTCTGAAAAGCACTCTACTGTTTACAAAGCACTTTTATATATAATGTCTAATTTATATTTCCTAACAGCCTATAATGTAGATAGGGCAAGCACCATTATTGCCCCTTTCTTTTACTAAAAGAAAACCTTAACTCAGAGAAGTGGGTCACAGGGCCCAAAGCAAAGCCAGGTTTTCTGACTTTTGAGCCAGTGCTATTTCCACTGTGTCACTGGCTGTGGAGTTGATACCTCAGCCACCCTCATCCCTGCTCAGGATGAGTGTATAGTCAACTCTCTGAGGATATGGTCGTGGCTAAAATTCTGCCTCAGAAACCCCCACCTGACTCAAAGCCAAATGTCTAAGAAGCCCAAGGAAACGAAACCAAATCTAGCTGAGCTTGAAGGAGTTTACTTCCTCTCCACAGTCTCTGGATTTTATTTTCCAAGCTTGTCATTGTGGGTCTGAAAACAGTGACCAGTAATTTACTTAATTTATTTTGCTGCATTCTCTCTGTCTGTCTGTCTCTCTCTCTTCTCCATTGGGTGAAACTGCTATCATATTGGCTAGAGTATGGGGACTGCTGGTTCTCTGTGTGACAGGTCTCTTTCCCTTTTCTTCTTTCTCTTTCTCTTAAATGACGTTTACATAACCTAAATAGGGGAATCATGGAAATGGAGTTTTTCATAATTGACTATTTCAGAGCAAACCCAAGAGCAGAATTATCCCCACAGCAAGGTGCTGGGCCAGTGGGATGGAGTATGGGGGAGGGGACAGGAATCTACTTGATCAGCACCAAGCACCAAAGTGGGGACTGGACAGCACCCTTCCGAGGACTTTCTGTATAGGAGACATAGAAAGATGAAATGATACAGAAGGAAATAACTTAATGTTGAGAAGTTCATCATCAGGAGGACTAAGAGAATTTATGGCTCAGGTTCATGGGATGATTTCCTCACCATTCATACCTCTTTCCTACGCAGTCCATCTAGATTATTTCAAAATACTGATTTGGACCCATCTCTTCCAACTTTATTTTCTGTTCTTACACTTAAAATAGCCTCCGTTTTAACCCAACTGAGTTTCCCATACTTGTCATGATATAAGTTGGGCATCCCTTATCCAAAATGCTTGGGACCAGAAGTGTTTTGGATTTCGGATTTTGGAATCTTTGCATTGTACTTACCAGTTAGCATCCCTAATCCAAAAATACAAAATCTGAAATGCTACAATTTGAACATTTCCTTTGAGCATCATTTCAGTACTCAAAAAGTTTGTAATTTTTGGATTTTCAGATTAGGAAGACTCAGCCTGTACTTCCTTTGTATCCCGACTCATGTAAATTCCTTCTTTTTGGATTTCTTTCCTCCATTCTTCACACTTTGAAGATCTTCCCATCCTGTAGGCTGTGCAGAAGGCCTTACTAGAGGCCATAGCTTCTTAAGTTCTTCACAAGGTAACTGGTCCCTCTGCTGCACTCTGTATCAGTTTACTTGTACCTTCGTGTGGCCTATAACTTGAAGTCTGGTAAATTGATGCCTCCCAATTGTTCTTTTTGCTTAAGGTTGCTTTGGCTATACAGAGTTTTCTCTGGTTCCATATGAAGCATAGAATTATTTTTTCTAGATCTGCAAAAATTGATGTTGGTATTTTAACAGGGAGTACATTGAATCTGTAGATCACTTTGGGTAGTATAGACATTTCAACAACGTTGATTCTGCCAGTCCATGAGCATGGGTTTACATCCTCTGCTATTTCCTTCCTCAGTGTTTTGTAGCTCTCCCTGTAGAGGTCTTTCCCCTCCTTAGTTAAATATATCCCTATGTATTGTATTTTCTTTGTTACTATTGTGAAGGGTATTGAGTCTTTCATTTGGTTCTCAGCTTGACTGTTGTTGGCATATAGGAATGCTACTTATTTGTATACATTGATTTTGTAACCTGAAACTTTGCTGAATTTATTTATGAGTTCCAGTAGTCTCTTGGCAGAATCTCTGGAGCTTTCTAGGTATAAGACCATATCATCAGCAAAGAGCAAAAGTAACTTTGCATGTAACATTGCATGTCAGTTAAAATAGTTAATATTGCTATTATCCACTGAACACTTACTAAATAAGCACTTGATAAACAAACACTTAATCCTTACCACAGTCCTATAAGGTATTTTACTAGTCAGGATAGGCTAAGCTTTGATGCAGTAACAACAACAAAAACAACCCAACTCTCAGTGGCTTAACACAACAACAGACTTCTTACTCATGCTTTGTATCTATTGTGTATCAATAGTGTGTGCCTACTCGTGGCAGTTGGGCTGACAAAGCAGTTACCACCTCAAACATTGTTAATTGACAGGTCCACGTTGATGATTAAATGCCATGGCTTGAAGTGAAATCAGTTATTTCTCTTCATAATTTATTGGCCAGAGTTAGTCACATGGCCATAACTAACACCAGGAGATCTTGTCATCTTCCCATGTGCTGGAAGATGGAGAGCTGGCGTATTGGATGAACAGTATCAGTGAGTGCGTGAGTATTATCCTCATTTTATAGATGAAGAAACTAAGGCTCACACAGGTTAAGAGCTTGAAACTGGAGCACAAAAACATACATTAGGAAAGAATAAAAGTTTGAATACCGCCAACTACCCCCTTACCAATGATAGCTTGAGGAGGGAGAGAGGAGTGTGCAGTTGGGAGAAAACACTGACTGTAGGATGGAGTTTGCATCTTAGCTCTGCAGCTTACTAGCTCTTTGGAGAATTTACTTTAACGAGCTTCAGCTTTCTCCTCCATGCAACGGGAATGATAATTTCTTCCTCAAAGGGGATATTATGAATTAATTATGTCTGTACCATGCCTGGGACATAGTAGGGATACAATAACTGGTAGATATTGTCTGTATTAGTCATTAATTAAAAAATCACTTTTACTTCATTGACAATTTCGCAAATAAGATTCAGAGGCTCTGAAGAAACATTTCATGTACCCATAGAAGCATTGGATATCTTTTTAAAATAGTTAATGTTGCCTGGGAGTATGGGATTCTTGGGAACCTGAGTGACTCACATTCTTTAATAACCATTTCACCGAGGAGAATGACACAGCCTGCCTTGGTGCCACAAGGAAAACCACAGGATGCTAATCTCAGTTGCAGGCTGGGAGGCTCTAACAGGCCCACAAAATTGAACGACATATAAAGGACAGAACAGCTGCCTTCCTTCTCCAGCTGAGGGAAAAATATGTCATTTAATTGGGGAGAGAATCACACATGTAGGTGAAAGAACAGAAAACAACAGTCAATAGATGTGGAAATTAGTTTACCCTGTTTTGTCATTACTGCTAAAAAATGTGAGAACTTATAACCACCTCAGCATCATTATGCAGTTGTCTGCATTTTCTTTTTTCAGGGGTTTGAAGAACTCTCTTTAAAATGTTTGCTTCTCTTTGGTGAATGAGCAAAGAGAACAGTTTTGGGCAGCGCTTTGTTGTATTTCCAGACTGTCAGAATTGTTAAGAGGTAGAATACCTTCTCCCGTTGTTCTTCTCTGTGTACTTTCTCATGCAGTGCTTGTTAAAACATGGGAAGGGACAGTGCTCTGTGTGAATCGTACAAATAAGATGAATTGAGGTTGACTTGCTGAGATGTTTACTAAACTGTTGGTGCATCTCACTTAATTCCAGATTCCTTCCCTACTCCTTTGTTTATTTATTTAGCCTAGTGACTTTTATTTTTTTTTTTCCATTCAGGAGAAAAAAATTGTTTGCACACACTTACAACTTCAACTCAAATTTTACAAAAGCGAATTATGTAACCAAAACATATGTACCCCCATAAAATTCTGAAAAAATAATAAGGCAGAAAAAAAAGTGTTTGCAATCCCAATGATAGGAATATAGTTTTCATATTTGATAGTCAACATGCGAAATGCAATGCTAGAAATAAATGAATGTTAGTTGATAATAGCCTGACTGCCCCATGTGTCATTTCTGCACTTTTTTGCCCTTAGTTCTCCCTTTCATTTTTTTTTTTTAATTTGCAGTTACTTGCTTTCCATGTTAGAAAAGGTTACACTAAAGAGTGGAAATATAGTAATCACATAGTATTTAAAAATTAGATGCAATACAGTGGCATTAAGAAGACTGATGGTAGTTTATAATTAAGGAGAACCAGGACTTAGTTTTAAGCTTTGTGAGCATTATTTCCTCCCTCCCTCCCTCCCTCCCTCCCTCCCTCCCTGCCTCTCTCCCTCTCTCTCTCTCCCTTTTGCGCACCCATGTGCGTGCACAGACAAACACACACACACACACACACACACACTCTCATTCAGTCACAAACCCCATTCCTGTCAGATAAAACTTCACCAATTTGGAGCTGAGTCTTGCAGAGCTCAGGTAACTTGCATAAGATTGAAAAGCCAGAAAACAGTGGATCCAGGCGTGCGACCTTTCGGTGGCGTTTCCTTAGTCGTTAATGGGAATCACTGCAGGACTGTGGCACTGCCTGGAAGGGCCGGACCTCGTCTTATTCATCTTTGTACCAGCTCCTAGCACAGAGCAGAATGGAACCAGCGGCTGACGTCACTGGTGCTATGTTTTAGGAAGATATATCTGGCAACGATGAGTGGGCTGAAGAGAACAGGAAAAGACGGGCGCATGGAGAGCAGTTTAGATGCTCCTGCGGTGATACAGAGGAACGATGACGAGCTGGTGAAGGACGGAGCAGCGCTGAGAAGAAAGCGAGGCCATGTGACAGCAATTCGGGAAGAGCCAGTGAAGGAGATTTAATGGCCATGCGGAGGCGGGAGGAGTGCCAGGTCCTTGGATAAACGTCCGTCTGGTCACGCAGCACATGTTTCTTGAGCAACTGCTGTGTGCCAGGAGCTATTCTGGATGCTGGGGACGCTACGGTGACTCAAGCAAACAAGGGTTTTGCTCTCGTAGAGCTTATATTCTAATTGGAGGCTATATTGGTCAGGAGTCTCCAGAGAAACAGAACCAGTGGAGACATATAGAAATAGAAGTAGCGGTGTAGATACAGAGAGATTTTTCAAGGAATCGGCTGATGTGATCGTGGGGTCTGGCAAGTCTGACATCGGCAGGGCAGGCCCACAGGCTGGAAGCTCTTGGGCGGGAGCCGAGGCTACAGTTTTGAGGCAGAATTTCTTCTCAGGGACAGCTCTGTTTTGCTCTTAAGGCCATTCAAATGATTAGGTGAGGCCCACCCAGATTATTAAGAACAATCACCTTTATTTAATGTCAACTGATTGTCAATATTAACCACAGCTACAAAACACCTTCATAACAGCACCTAGATTGGTGTTGATTGAACACGTGGATGCTATAGCCTTGCCACACTGACACACAAAAACTAACCAGTGCAGAGGCGATGCAAGAATGACCAGTGCATAGAGGAAATAACCGAGGGCGTTTGAGGATAACCGGCAGCTACTGTGGATTGGAACCTCAGGGAAAGCCTTCTCGGCTTTGGTAGATAGATCTCCATCTTACAGACGAGGCAACACAGATCGGGGAAATTGCGTGACTGGTCTGAGTGTCGAAACAGCTAATGATGCCGTCATTCTGACTCCAGTACGTGTGCAGAAAGCACAGCGGAGCCCTGCCTCCCAGGGATGGTCAAGGGGACCAGAGTATTTGCCTTTTTCCCAGGAGCAACACCAGCTGGTGAGCAAGTTCAGATTAGGAACTTGTTTCCTAGGTATAGAGCCTGAACATAGGAAGGTCAATATTGTTTTCGGGAAGTATAGGAGTGGCTTTATCCAACTTGAGTGCCAGACACTCCCTTCTCGTTGTTGCTCCTCCCTCCCTCTGCTGCGCTGGGACTGGCCGCCTCTCAGTGCCCAGCTCTGGGCTTCTGCGGGAGCCATTCACTTCGCCTAGAACAAACTTTCACACCCCTCCCCACCCTTCCCCTTATGTGGACAATGTCCGCGTAGCCCTCTGGTTTCAGCTTTGCTAGGCAAACCTGAGCACCAGAACTAGGATAAATCTCCCAGTTATAAGCCCCTCCCTCCCAAACTCCCTGTTTTTCTAATGAAGAACTTAGCGCTGTTGCCACTCAGTAGTTTATTTATATATAATTTCACTAATGTCTGCCTCTCCTGCTATACTCCCTAAGGAAAGGAACCAAGTCACTATCATTCTCCGTGTTGAGCACATTTCTTGGTATATATGGTTTGTTGAATGAATGCATGGATAAAGGAATGAGTGAATGAGATATATACCTTCGAAGGAGTAAATCTGCAGGGCATCCTAAACAATAATCTGGAAATATAACAACACATCCTGGTAGCCTCACTTCCTTTTTCTAATCCCCAATCAAATCATATCCTAAATACAGCTAATCCCATCCTTGGCATTTGAGGTCTTCTTAATTTCAATTTTAAAAATGGTACTTACTGAACTCTTTTCTCTAATTTGGGGGTAACTTTTTAAGCATTTGAGCCCAAAGCTCTCTAACACAAAGCAAGTGAGGATTTTGGAACAGTTAGAACAAAAGAAGTTGAAAGTGAGAGAGCAGGGTAGAAATATTCAGG
This sequence comes from Varecia variegata, assembly GCA_028533085.1. Lineage (NCBI taxonomy): Eukaryota > Metazoa > Chordata > Mammalia > Primates > Lemuridae > Varecia > Varecia variegata. Next base: position 125,093,927 of record CM052440.1, read on the forward strand.
AAAAGTGCCCCACTGAGAAGAGAGAAAGAGAGACCCAAGCATAGACAGAATGTCCTAAGGAAGGCCTCATACTTAAGACAGACAGTTCTCTCTCTTCTTGCCCCAGGCAGGAAATTTTGACTGCTTCTGCCTGTGGTCTGGAGTTTTGAGAGTAAGAGGAAAACCTGCGACTCAAGCAGCTCCTGACGTTTCTGAGTGGGCTCTTGCTATCCCAGTTGAGAGAAAGTTCAGTTAGGAAGCCCTCCTGCACCTAATAAATGCCCCCCCTTCTGCCACGTGGACGAAGGCTCCCAACAATGGGCACATGCGAATGGCGATATATTAGAGCACATCACCTGTACAAACAGTAACAGTCAACCACAGTGAAACAAGCCAGACTTTCGCTCTGGCTTCTGATTTGACAACCAGCAGCCGTAACAACTTAAAGTGTCACTTGTGTTATTCAGTGCTTCCAGGAGCTCTTTATCTCTTTTGTGTCAGACGCCAAATATTAGGAGAAATCATCCTTTACCTTCCACTTATCTTCTGATTGTGGGAAAAGAAATTCTGAATTTTTAAAACAGCAGCATCATGAAGTCATCCTGCAAGGTCTGTACAAGTTCCCCCACTTGCATTCTTTCCATTACACATTCTTCCCATTGAAAAAGAGAAAAATCTTTCAATTTCTACTTTCTCTACATTTACAGAAACTTGGAGGACTTACTTGCAAATTATACAGGACATTCCTGGGATCCAGACACATTTGAACTAATATCATCATAGGATTTAACAGGAAACACTTGGCCCAGGAGTTAGGCGTTGGAGGTTCAAGTCTTGGCTCTGCCACGGAGCAGTAGCGTGACCTTGGACAAGTTGCTGGGCTATGGTGGACTAGGTCGTCTCTGCACTTACCACCGCTCTAAGATGTATGGTTCTCATTGCAGGCATCTTTTCCACAAGTCCTGTGTTGACCCCTGGCTTCTAGATCATCGCACCTGCCCCATGTGCAAGATGAACATTCTTAAAGCCCTAGGGATCCCGGTAAGCACAGCACAGCCTTACAGCATCGTAATGTCTGTCTTTCTGCGTTGCCCCCAAGGCAGGGAGAAAACATCCTACCTGGATTTTCTATGTCCCCTCTAAGTCACATAGCAGTTGCATCATCTTAGGAGGCCCCGAGAGAACACCTGTGTCTGGAAACATTTGTCCTCTCACTTTTTCTCAATCTGAGGACATCACAACCCTTTCACCACGTCTGTCATATTTGTGAGTCAGAGTACAGCGTGTGCAGCCCATCGGCTTCTCTTCTGGGCTGCGGCAGGTGAGGGCAGGTGGGCCACCAGCAGAGGCATGACAGGCCAGTCATACATTGCCCACCTTTTGCATCATTGCCCCGGCTCAGCCATGAGGGAGCTCCACATGCCACACTTTCCGGCATTGCCCCACAGTCACCTGGCTTTCAGAGGGAACGAGCTCCTCCTAGCAATGGGAGGGGAGGACAGTGGCTGAGAATAGGGCTCACAGCCTCTGCTTCACTCAGATCTCTGGGGAGACCTTGAGTGCACAGAAAACCAGAGCCACTGAATCCTAGCACTACCATCGGGCTGGTTCCCTCAGCTACATGCTTTCTGAAGTTTAGTCTCTCCCCCAGTACAGAGAGAATCCCGCCTGCTGGCTTGATGCTCCAGGGAAAGACTTTCCCAGGACTGTATCGAGTGAAGCCCGCAACCTGGTGGGTGGGAGACACCAGCTGCTGTGAGTTATCCCCTCTGCACAGAGGAGGGCAGGAAGCACACAGGCCACCAAATCCGAGGACTACACAGAGCGATGTGAGGAAGCATGAGGCCCTGTCTAAAAGCAGCCAGGCAAACAGCATGCAGATGCCAGCCTCCTCTGTCCCCTCCACTTTGCTGCCACCTCCCTATTGTCACTCCTCACTACTAAGGACAGAGAATAAAGAGAATGTTAATAGTCCCAAGATGTCACTGAAGAAGGAAGGATCAGATCCCATATCAAAGGTTTTCTTTAATGCCAAAGGGCTAATTATTGTAGGAATATCAGAGTGGCTCTGTTGGAGGGGGCACACTGAAGCATTACCCTGAATTTTCTACCCTGTGCCAGCTGTCTCCATGCCAGCTGTGTGCTGATTTACACAGCTGATAGTCCAAACACAGATCAACCTGTGCAACTATAGCTTTGAGGTAGATTTTTAAGACAATGCATTAAATTTTCAGACCAGAGTCATAAATACATAATGCATTCAAGGTGAAAATCAATTGCAAGTGAGCATGAAACATTAGCAAAAACCCAACATCTCTACCAGATACTGGTGACTTAAAAAATTGTACTTGGTTTTTGTACTTTTTACATTCTGGCTATAACTTACTTTTTCAAGGGAGGGGGAAATGTGTGTATGTGTGTGCTTGCATGTGTGTCTATGGTCTGAAAAATCTAGAATCCTCACAATTCTCCCAATCCAAGGGAGACAGTTGCATCATTTGACCTAGTTTCTATTGCTCAGGATATTTTCAGAGATCGTATGTGTCAGTCCCACTGCTCTCTGGTCAGGACAATGAAACCAAACAAGCTCCTGTAGTTAAATTTTGTACTAAATAGCATTTGACTCCAGACTTTCCCACTGGAGATATAACTTCTCCAGAAGCTACTCGTAAATGAGTTGCAAATATTTCTATTAATTATTTTTAAAATAGAATTATTTGGTGGCCTTTTGGCTTGTTTCCAAAATTAGTAACATTTTAACTTTCAGCAGCTGGGCATTCTGGTCATGGTTTGATGCCTATCAACTCTGGAAAAGGATTTTTCTTTTCACACTTGACTCTTAGAAAAATAAACAGCAGTAGCATCTTTTGGATTTTGCCAAGAATTTTTAAAGGCCAGCTGAACAAGAACACGACACACATCCAAGCTCGCCCTGCAGAACAGAACATCCTCCATGAAGAATGAGGCACGTGTCATGTGCTACTTCTCACAAAGCACCAAGGCATATGGCTACCCTCTGTGCCTCCCAGGGCTTTTCTGTTTTTGTCCTAGAGAATGACAAAGTCAGAATCTGGGAGGAATTTGGGATGTTGTTCCATTCCATCCTTCTGCCATTGGGTAGCACTATGCCTAAATTATACCAGCGAGATGACTTCTATTCCATTCTCAAAACTTTCCATCTCATTGGGCAAGCTCACAGCCTTCTCAGTTAGAAAACACTTCCTATATCTAACCCAACCCTTTTTAATGCAGCTTAAAGAAATCATCTTAGAATTTTTCCTGTATTCCTTGTACTCCATTTCTTGGAGAAGAAATGAAAATTGAAAGAAAATTCAAAGAAAATTGAAAAGGGCTTGCCACTCTCTCATAATGGATGTCTGTTGATACATTATCTCTGTATCCCTTATATCTGCTCAGTTCTCAATAAATTATAGCCCTCAGAGTCTTGAAGGTGCCAGTCACAGAATCGTATTTACGAATTTCACCTGATTCCCCTTTGAATGGTGTCAACTCGTAAACAACTTGGTTATTATCCTGAACCACTAGATTATACAGGTGGTATATTATTTTGGGGTTTTTTTGTTTTTGTTGTTTTTCACTGAGTGTCCTTGTGCCTGCCTGTGCTACAAGACAAATAAATTTCAGTTGAAAGCCAAGAGTGAGGGACATTTTCATTTTGTAAGTGATTTCTCTACAATGAGCTGAAGAATGAGAGCATAGCTCACGGATCATGAAACTCCCATAACATTGGATATCTTTGTCCATTAAATTTTGCCCAGAGAAATACAATACCAAGTTGAAAGGAGGCAGAGTCCTTTATAACCAGAAGTGTTATTATCCTTTTATCTACATTACAGTGCTTCACCTTCCTTTCTATACAGTCAGATCTAGGTGTCTTTGAAGGATGACAGAACAGTTTCATTGAATTCTCGAAGGTACCATATAACCTGAGTCTTTCATATGCCAGCAAACACCCTCTCCTATCACTATTATCCTGATATGAATAGGCTGATGATTATTATTGAATAGAAAAATCCTGTGTAGCTGGTGTGTTCACAAGTCTCTAGCTATGTAGCAGTTGCCTTATTTGAGGAGTTCCCCATGCTAACCTGAATCTTTATGCTCATGCAGAGTTCACTTGTAAATAGCATTTGACATCTTTTTTAAAACATTATGATTATGAAGTATATAAATGGGGTTTCTTTTCAAAATATTATTCTATTTAATGAACCATGTAGAGTGGATATAAATCTGTTGAGCTCTGAAAAGTTGGTCTAGTAAATATTATATCCAAGCCAAATTATTCATGCTCAGATCATTGACAGTCTCAGTGAGCTGATTAGCTCTTTCACCCCCTACCTGCTCTGTTAAAGATATGACACTTTTCCTACTGGCCCAAAACTAAAAGCAAAACATACAGTGCATCAAAATTGAGAAATTACATAAAATGAAAGGACAATGTCCACAACCAGGATCAACATTTTGAAAAATATGTCAATTGTTATTGCATATAATCGTATTCAGGTGTTTATGGCTGAAAGAATAACCACAGTGCCCCCCTTGTGAAGTCTTTTTCTCCCTGATACCCCCTACTCAGTTGGTTTTGCTTAATAAACATCTGTACATAGCATATCTTACCTTTGCACAGAACTTTATAGTATTGTATCAAATCCTCCCTGAATTGATCTAGGGCAGATACTAACATGCCCAAGTTTTAGAGCAAATATCTGAGACTCAGATACGATTTCCAAATCAACACTTACTGAGCACATAATAATTGTTAGTGGCACCATTGGGGGTGGGGGATGGAATCCAAAATCAATATGGTATGGTTGCTTCACTCTGCAATGCACATGGCCCAGCAGAGTGAGGCCAACACATTAACAGATAATAACCATGACAGCATGGGAGAAGTGCCACATAAAATGCTGCGGACATTTGGCCTAGGAATTAAAGGGTGAGTGGGAATTCACCAGGGGTTGGTTTGAGACCTTGGGATGGGAAAGGAAGGGTGACCTAGGACAAATGTCATCCTGAGCAGAGGGAAAGCATGAGGTCACGCACTGGAACGAGGGAAGGTGTGGTCTGCTCTTTGTTTCCAAAGGCAGAAGGTGAGGCCAGAAAACTAAGCCAGGGCTCGACTCTAGGGCATCTGCTCTGTCACACAAAGGAGCGTGGACTTCCTTCCTTAGGAGAAGAGGAGAATCCTACCTGTGCTTTTTTAAAAAAGAATGCTCTGGTGAGATAGTAAAGACCAATAAACTGGAGACGAGATTGCAAGGAGGTAGGGAAATGGGTAATGGGGAGAGAATGTTCACAAACACACCTGCTCGTGTCCAAGATCACAGTCAGTAAATCTAGTAAATTTGGTGAATTGGTCATTCTAGGAACCGACTTTTGACAAATTGAGTTTCAATGAATTGGCTCACTTCCAAGAGCTAAAGAAGGCACAAAGAAGAGAGAATGCAAGGAAGAAAGAAATGAGCTGAATTTGAGGAGTTTGTGGGATGATGGAGATTTCCCGCTGCCTGTTGGAAACCTGGGTGTGGCAGTCAGGAAACTGATTTTACATGGCTTCAGAGCAGAAAACTAGGGCAAGCATCTAGCACTTGGGATTTCTTGCTTTGTGCTCCGTAGGAGTTCATGAGTTGTGGGTTTTCTAATAAACCTCGAATGCAATATTGTGATGTTAATTCAATCAGTGTCAACCCAGAATTCCCCTCACCTGATCGTGACCATCACGTTCTGCAAACATTGGGAGTGTAAAACCACATATTTATCATCTCTCTGAAGTTCTGACTAGAGCAAAAAAAAAATCACAGCTATTCTTGATAGTTCTTAAGACCAGACCCCTCCACCACCACTTTTTAAAAATAATTTTTATGAGTTCATGTAGAGACGTAACAACTGAAAGTAATTTTTAAAGCTGTTTGTGGAAGAGCTAAAATATATTCACTATGGCTTCAAACAGCTGAACTGAAACCAAACAGTAAAACTTGCGAAGAAGATTTTGCCCGATAATAAAAGAGTCCAATGCTGGCCAAAATGGACTGCCTTGCAAAGCAGAGAGCTCCCGTTGCTGTGTTTTTCAAGGGCAGCTGTCGGTGATACCAAGGAGGAAAAAGAGTCCTGTAATGAATGGGTGATGGAACAAGATAGTCTCACCCTAGTTTTCACATTCTAAGACTTTAATTTAGAGGATTTGACTGATGGATGACTAATTCCATATTAAGGATATAGGAATATTTTTCTATAACTGGTTTTTGGCTTATGTCTTTAAAAGAATAGATTTACCCTGTGCTTTTGTGTGTGTTTGTGTGTATGTGTGTATCTTTAATGAACAATTTATAATGACTCAGATTCTATCCCCCTCCCACTCTCATAACACTAGTATATTTGTAAACAACGTATGAGTCTTTGGGGATAATTATCAGGCTGCCAGCTCTGCCCAAGGTGGGGTGTTAACACTGTATGTAAGCAAGTGCTATCTTTATAAATAAATACCATGTATTCCCCCTAAGTAATTATTTAAATGGGTAGAGATATTACTACTCCTGGATTTAAAAATTTATACCTAGATCTAAAAGGAACCTTTGGAAAGAAAATTTTGGGAGATCTTTTCATGTTAATGTTACAGAAACTACATTTGGAATCTTTTCAAATAAAATGGCTCAAAAGTGAATAGTAAAGAACTTATTTTTTACTGAGACAAAATATTTAGGCTGTAGACATTTCATCTCCCAGTTGACGATGTGCACTAAGAACAGGTCCTCTTCTACCCCCTCAGCCCAACGCCGACTGCATGGACGACTTGCCCACCGACTTCGAGGGCTCTCTGGGAGGGCCACCAACCAACCAGATCACAGGTGCAAGCGACACGACAGTCAATGAAAGTTCAGTCACTTTGGACCCTGCTGTCCGGACTGTGGGAGCCTTGCAGGTGGTCCAGGATGCAGACCCCATGCCCCAGGAGGGAGAAGTTATCTTTACTACTAACAGTAAGTTCTGCTGTGTTTAAAAGTGCCATAGCCAGCATGGCTGTTGCCTCTTTGGAACTGGGAAAAGATACCTTTCCTTGAGAAGAAGAAAAAAATTGAGTGAGTGTATCATTGCCAGGTTTAACAGTCATGCCTGTCAGGCCCTTAGAAGCGCAGCTCTTTCCAGAGCCAGCAGGGCAGACAGGGGGCCTGGCTCCGTGTGCTCACACACTTGCCTGCCCACACCGCAGCACTGTGCACTCTCCATGTCCCCTTCCCCATGGCACCTGAGGCAGGTAGTGTTGTGGGTTTGGCCTCTCAGACTGGAGGGCAGGTGAGAGAAGCAACCCCAGGGATAGTCAGCAGGACTGGTATAAGGCACAACCCCACTCGCTCATGTGTGTGTGTATGTGTGTGTGCACACGTGAGTGTGTACATGTGTGCGCTTGAGCCCTCCTAAAAGTGCACGCGGCCATATGAGCTAGTCTGGACCACGTGCATGAGGCTGCTTTCCTGTTGCTCTAGGACTCGGATATAAGTGGCACCTCTTTAGATGGTCATTTTTGCAGTAGAACCTAAACCCCTGTATACAGTAGCCCTGCATATTAAAATATCTTCTGGATATTTCCCCCCCATCTCCTGCATAGACAGTCACTAAATCCTGTTCTGTCTTATGGTAATTACCATAAAAATATTAAAATGCCTGTATTAGCATCAGATTGAAGCAAAAATCTAAAGTACCTATTATTCAGTCCAATATAGTAGAGATAAAAGCTTCAGGAGTTCTAAGAAAATCAGCATGCAAATTAACTTAGGTTTAAGCTTAAAAGAGTGGATAGATACTGCAATTTTTAAACAAAGTGTGTTTCTTTCTCTTGATAGAAGTAACCTATTCACTATAGGAATTTGGAAATATAGAGAAGCAGATTGAAGTATTTGGGGGTATTTCCTTTCAAGTTAGTCTTTTTTTTTTTTTTTTTGCATGCTTGTGATTTTTATAGAATTTATAAAATCATACCAAAATGTAAAGATATGAATTTTTCTGAATAAGAAACAAAGAATGAAAAGAAAATCATTCAGGGTGCCACTACCCCAAAATAATCACTCTCAATCATTTGGTCTATTTCCTGATAATCTTTTATGATATAGTTGAGATGACCCCATAGGGTTTGAATATTGAGTATCATAACCATAATATTTTCACACGACCTTGACAGAAGGTAACTTGAAGAGGAACTTGGTGAGAAATACCTGCCCATGCAAGGTGTAATAGTTTTTGATAAAAATATTTTTAACTTCAAAACCTTGACATTTAGAGGTATAAATATTAATATATCAGTATTGAAATATTGACTATTAGGCATTTAAAAGCTCCTGAAAATGGATTTTGAGCCCTTTGTTTTGAAGATCTAAGCTGGTGATACTGTCCAACATTAACATTTTTTGTCCAATATTAATATAATGCAAGCTGCATATGTAATGTCAATTTTTTGTGACCACACTAAAAAATTAAAAACTAAATGGGTGAAGTTTATTTTAATAATATATTTTATTTAGCCTAATATATCCAAAATGTTTTCCCTTTTTTTTGTACTCAATCTTCAAAATCTGGTATGTATTCTACACTTACAGCACATTTCAGTTTGAACTAGCCACATTTGAAATACTCAGTAGTCACATGTGGCTAGTGGCTACTATACTGGAGAGTGTAGTTCTAGAATCCCAGTAATTTAAATAAAAGAACCTTAAAAGTCATTTTATTCTTACCAGGAGAAACTTCTAATTTTTACCATGAGAAAATTGTGGCCCAGGGCAGTAAATGTCTGACTCAGGTCAAGTAAGTTCTTAAGTATACAAGATGGTCTCATAATTTTTCCATTTATTGGACCTCACACCTATGACCATTAGTGACCTCAATCAAATATATTGGAAAGCCTGATAAAGTTTTGCCAGCAGTTGAAAAACATTTAAGGTATGAGCTTTGTTTGAGCTCCTAAGAAACAAATCAAAAATGGATCATTATCCTTGCAATAGAATTATTACTTGATTTTCAAGAGAAAATGTGTCATCTGTCAGATTTCCTGTTTTAAAGAGTGGCCACATACTTCATGAATCTTAGTAAAGCCCAGATAATGGATGAAAAAGCATCTTAATTTAGTGTGGATTAAATTACATCTAAAATAAAACAGATGTAAATACATTGTAGGTTAAAATACATCCAAAAATAAAATGAAAATTATGGTCTGTATCCTTGTAATTCATAATCCCTAAGCTGTTTTTGCATAAAATAGAGTGTTTGGGTCATAGCAGGCATTCAGTAAATATTTATTGAATGATTTGAGGTGAAAGTATTCAAACTAAGCTTGAAGCAGGGACCGCTGTTCACAACAGAAGGGAAAAATGCCAGATAATCTCAAAGGTAGGTATTGGTAAAGTTGAGATGAAGAAACAAGAGTGGTAAGACCACATCTGTAGTCTTAAGACTAATGGTATATATGAATATGGCTAGAGATATCAGTTTCTTGGTACAGAAACTAAATTTTTCCCACAAAATATTTTTCCCAGACCATATATTTCTGATTAGTTCCATTCATTGAGATTTAACAGATTTTTCCAAACATGACCATTCCAATTCAATGTTAATGGTTGACACTATTAACCAAATGGCTATGACTCCTTCAGAGGAAAACTCTCTGCTCTGTACAGGTTTTAAATTGCCTAGTGCCCTACTCAAGTAAATTTTTAACCAATAAATGAACAAACACAAATGCATGACTAAGTTGAGCAAAAAGATTCAAGTTCTCATCAACACTATTGTAATCAACTCTCTATTGCTGTGTAAAAATAACGTCGATGTGGACATAAGTGTAGCTGGGGATACAATAATGCTATAAATCAACAATAGATAAAACAGTGGAGGTTGGATCTGACTTTTCTCCAAATTAACCTTTCCCCTCCTCATACCTCCATAGACCCAGGAAATTACTAGAAAAGGAAGAAATAAACACAATAGTAGCTAACAAATAAATTGCATCAACTATATACCAGGCACCCTGTTGAGACTTTTTCATATATTAGCTCACAACAACCCTATGAGGTAAATATTATTTTTATCCTCATTTCATTGATGCAGAAAGGGAGGCACAGAGAGATTAAAGTAACTGACCAAGGTCATAAGCCAGTGACACATGGAGCTGGAATTCAAACCAGGCCACTGGCTCCAGGGCCCCACACTTAACTACGCTACTACACTATGCTCAGAGGATGAACGGGGGAGAAAATTAATATAATTGCTCGCTTCTCATTTAGTTATTCATTTCCTCCATTTTTCTAAATCTCTTAAATGATCAAAAATGTGTTTAGTTCCTACTTGCACCCTCTTTCCAACCTCTATTCTTCCTTTCCTGGCAAAGTGACTGGTGTGCAGTACATCAAACGCATGTCAAAGTCATTTCAGCACGCATGGGGTGAAGATGTAGAACAGATTGCCTTTAGAGTGAAGATGGAAAAATCTGGCATCAAAGGATCATCTTCAGCTCCCAGAAACAGGAAAAAAAAAAAAAGACAGAAAAGCATTCACAAAGCCAAGGAAATCCAAGAGTGTTGAAGTCTGATGTTGGGAGAAAGACATTCTCGTATGCATATTTTTCTGTTCCTGACATTCCATCTTTTCTAAATTCACGTGGCAGTCCCAGATCACGGTGTTTCTCCTCCACCTTTGTGCAGAGGGTCATTTGTATGAATGCCCAACTTTCACTCACCAGTCTTTATCTGCAGGCCTGATCCTGCCAAAAACACACTTTGCCTTCTGACTCCCCAAGCTCAGGCTGCAGATTGTTGGGTTTGCTTCTGCAGGGGAAAAAATGTCCTTACAACCAAAGGGAAATACATCTAAACAAACAGCCCTGTGTGTTTAGAGACTCCAGAGAGAACCTAAAGAAAGACACAAAAAATTTCTGATGCCACATCTCAGGAGTATCTGAAACCTCCCCTTTATTTTTCAAGGAGGTTATTGACATCAGCATTCATTTCCTCATTTCCCTTATTGAGTCACTACACAAGTTACCCACTTGTCCCTCCTTCCACCTCAAACTAGAAGGAACCAACAGTCAGCCCGTGGCAAGGGGGAGGGGACACACAGAAGGGACGTGGTTTGTGAGGTGTAGTCATCCCTCAGTACCCACAGGGAACTAGTTCCAGGGCACCTCCCCACCCCCCCCAAGATACCAAAATCTGAGGATACTCAAGTCCCTTATATAAAACGGTGTATATTTGCATATAAGCTGCGTACATCCTGCGTGTATACTTTAAATTATCTCTAGATTACTTATAATACCTAATACAATGTAAATACTATGTAAATAGGTCTGCATTTTTTTCTTTGCATTATTTTTAATTATTGTGTTATTTTCTGTTGGAGTTTTTTTCTGAATGCTTTTGGGCCTTGGCTGGTGGAACCCAAGGCATGGGAACTAGCAGATGCGGGGCCATCTTTGTTTTGGCTGCACTGACATTAAAATGTATTGAGTGGGTGTCATATTTGCCTCCCCCTGGATGAAAATTTCAGCAGGAGCATGATTTCCTGCTTAGTCTTAGGTAACTGACAGTTCTAAGAGTTGCTTTAGGTCCCAAACAAAGACAATTTTTTTTTTTTCTTTTGCCTGCGGGCCCTTTCCTTTGTAAGTCCTACAGCTCAGGACAGACGGATCTCTACTGCCTACTCAAGAGGCCTTCCACAGCCCCTGTGCCTCCAGCAGTCCCTTTGCAGCCCTGGTCCCCTAAGGTCCCCTTACCCCTCCAGGAGTGTCTTTTGCATAGGGCCCACATTGACCTGTCCAGCTCGTTCTCCCATGTGGCCACCCGCGACACTCACATGTCGCCTGCTCTGACAGTCCTCTTCCAGGACAGCGGCTGTCTGCAGGCTTTGATCCCACGCAGGTCTTGGGCCTCCTCTCTCAAGACTGCAGGCAGGAAGGAGACCTGAGTCCACAAAAGTTTGAGTCAATCTTGCCAAGTCCAACCTACAGGGAACATATTTCAAAATCCTCTTAGGGGCTCCCTTGCAGTAGCCCCTCACAGGCTTGGGGTTGGGAGGCAGCCCCCCCCCAACTTTTCTGCCACTAGAGGGTGGGGTTTGGCTTGACAACGTTCTGTCCGTGGACAATGTCTGTACCACTCCCCCCTCTTCCCTCTCCTCCTTTCTCCTTTTCATTGCTTCAACATGGGTGATGGGGTGACAGTCACAGAACAGGTTCTCCTTCGTATCCCTTGCACGCCGGCCACGCGGAGGGGAGCAAAGGGGGGTGGCTCAAGGTGGGGGAGTCTACCGTGCTGCTTTGCCCCCCACATCTCTTCAGTAGAAACTGAGGCAGGAAGAGGCCCACAAGCACAAAGGAGTTAGTTCCTGAATGTCTTGATGATCTTCACCTGAGGACCACATGCTTCGCCAATCTCTCTAAACTACAGTCGCTTTTAAAAGAACCAGAGATAGGTTAGCCTTTTTGGAAAGAATGAATGTGCTCATACTTTTCAAAATGCACTCACGAGACAAAATCGTTAAGGCACAGCTGAAGCTGCAGCACAGGAAAAGTTGTTTTCGTGCCAGCTCTAACACTTAGCCACTGCAGCCACCCAGGAGCTCTCCTGGGACACATACACCAAACTAATTATGGAAAAAGCTTCCAGAGAGTTCATTCAGAGACTTGTATTGCGTCTCTGGAATGAGTCGCTTTCCCTGATTTGGGGAACTCAGCGTATAACTTCTCTGGGGATCCGTCACTCCTCAAGATGCATTCGCTTAAAAAGTGACATTCATTCTCATATTTTTTAAGTTCCATGTTTATTTAGGGAGCAATTGATGAAGCATTCAGAACATCTGTATTAAAAACTTTTAAATGCCCTAGGCCTGCCCCAGCTACAACCTGAACATAAAACCAAGAGAAAGAATGTGTGTTCAGGACTTTTTCAGGGAACCTCTGTGATTCAAGACAGCTGAGAGAAAGAGGAAGGGTTGGCATGAACATCACATTTCCGTTTCAGATGTGCAACCACACTTTGCTACGTTTGCAAAGCAGCAATATCCAGGTTTTATGTGACTACAAAATATCCTGGTGCATTCAGAAATAAGCACATCTAGATAAATCATTCCAGCATGTATGAGGGAGGTGCTAGAGTGAGTAGTCACATCTGCTTTTTTGACTTGCACTAAAGCCTGAAATGGCAAAGTAGCCGCCCTTGACTATGGAGAAATATGCCGACTGGAACCAACCATCAGAATGATCTCCCTGAGTGCCTATAAGATTCACATTAGCCCTGGCAAGATGATTGCTTTGATTTGTGAGGATATTCCATCGTGGCAGACAAAAGAATCAGCCAGCCATTTAAGATTTTAGACCCCACTGTCATCTCCCCTTCAGGAAATAGTTAAGCCACAGTGGACTACTTCTGTACAAAATGAAGCATTTGCAGATTGTGACACTGCTCCAAACAGTCATCTCCATGTCTCTTAATGTGCTAGGTCCCTGGAGCAATATCACCTCCTTGCTTCTAAGCCTTCCAGCTCAATGGCAGCTTCAACAGAGGGACAGCTGTTCTGAAGAGCAAAGATCCTTGCAATAAACACGCACCTTGCTCATCAAGCTTCCCCACGTGGCAGCTGTCCAATCCACAATCCACGGGGTTTTCCGTGATAGCATTCCTTTTCCATTAAAAACATTTGCCAATCCAAGAAGCCCACTCAGGGCCAGACCCCCAGGGTTTTCCTGTCTTGTGCATCTGGTACCTCTTACAGGAAAGATTGAGGATGTGCAGATTCACAAACAGCCTGTGAGAAAATTAATCACTTTAGACCACAGATACATTGCCACTTGGAGCTCTCAGCCTGGTTAAGACACAACCATTCACCCAGAAGAAACTTGTCTTCCCGAACGGAAGAAACTGAGCAAGCAGATGAAATCTGTTCATTGGTGGGAGATTGTCTCAGATGTTCTGAGTTACTCATGGATAGCACCATCTCCAATTGATTAATTCCTCACTTTTGGTAAGTGTTACGGCTCAGTAGCTGTTACCAGAGTGAGCCAGCGAGGGGCTGTTGGACAGACCTGTACTTTACGAGACGTCGGCACACCATGCGTGGGTCGCAGCAGCCAGGCAGCAGCTGATGGCAGGAAACACGACCGCAGGTCAGCAATTTTCCCATGTCTGAGCCGAGGCTGGTGTAAATAAGATAACGTTTCTGTTTGCATTTCAATTCTAAAGCAAGTCATGGGGAGGCTCCATCATTGAAAGATTAAGAAAGCAGGAACAGCTGAAAATGCCTTTCAGCTGACATAAGAATTGGCTTTGCAAATTCAGAGTCGAGCAGGGATAGGGAACCTGTGGCCTTCTGACTTCAAAATTGTTCCTTTTTAAACACCAAAGGAGGCAAGAAAAGCCTCCTCTTTCTCTGCTGCACCCCTTTTAATAAAAGGATTTGTTCTGTAAAATTTGGATTCGGGCAAAAGGCCGCACTTAAGGACCTAGAAGGCCACAACTTCCCCATCAAGGGAAGTCCAAATATCAGAAGTAAAATCCAATGTTTCAGTAAAAAGAACAGCATAACTACCAGAACTGGAGCTACTTGCAGCAAGAGGATACTGTGGAAACACTGCTAGCCAGAGGCAGGAAACTTGGTCCGGCCTCCCATTACCTGTGTGACCTTGGGCGGGCAAGTCACTTACCCTCTCTGCACTTCTGTTAGGCAATTGTGCTAGCCAGTGATTTCCAAGATGCTCTCCAGGTCTTTAACTCTATTAAAGTTAGAATCCCTGTCATAGTACCTCTCCAAGTCTCCCTAAGAAAAGCTCAAGATCCAGCATCCTCACTTATAAGCCCTTCTTGCCACCCTTCTCCTTCCAGCACCACTGAGCCAACCTAGCAAGAGCTGTGTCCTCCGCTCTCTCCCTACACCATGTTTTTTAAGACTGTAGAGAGTCGCTGTGAGATCCAGCATCTGCCCATCTTCGTATAAAATGAATGGTCGAGAAGACTGGGTGGAGGAGGCCAGAGCAGTTAGCCTTGGGTCACAGCTGTAGCCTGCTCTTCTGGGATTCCCGTATGCAGTGGCCCCTGGACTCAGAACATCACAGCCCTCTGCATCCAGAATGCTCCTAAGCAGTACTCACCTGGTTCTTACACAGCCTTTTGTGTAGATTTTAACAATAACTGTGATGGTGTGTCATTTAAACCAAAATATTATGCAGAGCAATTCTTCTCTAGTCTCACTCTGTCACCCTGGTAGAATACAGTGGCATCATCATAGCTTACTGCAACCTCACACTCGTGGGCTCAAGCGATCCTCCTGCCTCAGTCTTCCAAGTAGCTGGGACTGCAGGTGTGCACCACCACGCCCAGCTAATTTTTCTATTTTGTGTAGAGATGGGGTTCTCACTTTTGCTCAGGCTAGTCTCAAACTTCTGACCTCAAGGGATCCTCCCTCCTCGGCCTCCCAGAGTGCTAGGATTACAGGTGTGAGCCACTGTGCCCAGCCTGTTTTACTATTGATGCTAGACAATGGGCAAACAATACTTAGGAAAAAACCATTGAGTTTCTTCAATAGAGTGGTATAGGTGCAAAGTCCGTATTTATGTATTTGTGTGTAGATGAATACATAGTATGATGTTAATGTTCAGACATCTGTACATACAATTTTTGCATATTCATAATACTTTATATTTTTACAGTAAATACCACATATATTATCTCATTTTCTTCTCTCAGGAAACGGTAGGAAAATAAAAAATTAAGCAACCCTGTGACATCATTTGGAATTGGTATTATCTCCATTTTACAGTGAGGGTGCTGAGGCACAAGTGCCACGTTCAGAGTTCTTGGTCCCAAATCAAGGAAGAAAATTCTGTTCAACCAACCCCAATTCCAGGTTGGTCTGTGCTTTATGTAAATCTATTCATGAGTCCATCAAGTAACTTTAAAGGAAATTAGTAATAATTACCTAAGAATAGTTCCAGTTCGGCTAAATATTTTAAAACTTCACTTGTCACCAAAATATTTAAGCTCCAGACATTTAATTAAGGATTTAGTTTAACTGCTTAACAAGTTGAATACTAAAAAGTAAATTTCTTTC
>CM052440.1:125110503-125134226 GCA_028533085.1 Varecia variegata
TTAACATTCCCTGCAAAAATGTGCTTTTTACTGAAAATCATGCCCTTGGATGGCATACCTGGCTTCAGAAAATGTGAACCAAATTTTAAAATGTTTCCTTTTTGCATGCTACCTTTGTATGTTTGCAACATACTGGTATATAGATTTGTTTTATAAGTCAGTGACTTCAATTTTTACAGTAAAATTACGTCTCAGTGCTCAAGCTAATAACTTGAGAAGACCCTACATTCTTTCCACTCTGTTATGCCATTCAAGCCCTTACCATCTCTTAACTTTGATTTTTGCCTCGGCTGCCATTTCAGTCTCCCTGTGTCTGGTCTTACTATTCTGCTTCCTGGGTAATCATTCATAGAAATCTGATTTTGTCATTGTTTTGCTGAAAACATCATTATTATCTGTGGGTTAAAATCTCCACCTGGCTAATCTAACCAAACCATTAAGAGTCTGGCCTCTGCAAGCCTTTCCCTGATTTCGCCCCACTCACACCTAGCATTTTACACAGATGCATTTTAAGCCACCTGTGGTGGCTCCACACTATCCTCCTCAACTTCTCCCTCCACCTGCCGATTCCTGTGTATCCTTCAAGCATGCCTCCCCTGCTGTATTCTCTGAAATGTCTTCTCTGCCCCTCCAAGCAGAATCTCGTGTTCCTTCTACAACTGCCTCCATCCAAATAGATCTCTGGTACAATTTCTTGAGAAATTGCCTGTTACTCCATGGAATTTATAGGTCCTCAAAGGCTTTAGGCTGTGGCTTTTCACCTTTAGCTTCCAAAAGCCAGCACAGTTTATGGCATCCAGTTCGATTTAATAAGCATTAGCCAGATGAGTGAATGAATATGTTGAATTTTAAGGGAAACCAACAGCAGTAATAGAAGGTGGAAGAGAATGTATTGCAGTACCTATTTGTCTACCAATAAAAAGATAAATGTGTCTTACAGGGATATTCAAGCTGGACCAAGGCACCAGCAAACGAGTCTCCTCATAGCCAGCCCCTCTGGGACGACAGTGTGGCCCTACCCCTGTGTGACAGAGGAGCACAATGTTAAACTGGTCCCCCTCCACAAGGAAGGAGGGAGACTAACGCCTTGTAGAAATGCACTGATGATTTATTATTTATCATTATCGATATTGTACTACACAGCAGAAATGGGATTAAAGCAGCAGAGAGAGATGAAGTAGCAGAAACAGCAGCAAAGTGTCGTGGAGAAAGGCTATAACCACTGTCTAACTGTGCGTCAATCTCTGCAAATGCCCTGGTAACGTCATAAAGCCAAATGCTCGGAAACTAGTGCAGACCCTAAATGAAGCTGTTCATTTTTCTTAATAACATCAACACAACTCTTATTATTTTATATTAACCCATGATAAATAAAGATGACCCTACTGTGAGGAAAATGCAGGGTTGAGAAAGGAGTCAGACAGATCTGGGCTCAAATGCTGGCCTGGTCACTTACTCGTTAGCTGTGGCCAGCTCAGTATCTCTGAGCTTCAATTTCCTCATCATTAAAATTGTCAAACTAAAACGTACCGCACAGGTTTGTTGTGAAGATTAAATGATCAATATATATAAAGAATCCCTGGCTAGGTTCCTGCTGGTCAGTAAATCATGTTACCTCTCCCC
Organism: Varecia variegata; assembly: GCA_028533085.1. NCBI lineage: Eukaryota > Metazoa > Chordata > Mammalia > Primates > Lemuridae > Varecia > Varecia variegata. Next base: position 125,112,127 of record CM052440.1, read on the forward strand.
ACACGCCACCTCTTCATGAGAATGACCATTGGTCAGACAGGTCACAAGTATATATTGATGCAATTGAAATTTCTTGACATAAAAATATCTACAAGGCACCTTTGTCAGATAGATTCAAAAGCGTATCTCCAAAGCCTAGTAGCTCAAGGTAATATCCTAAACCATCTGCGTGTGGGATGAAAACTGACATCACCTTGCTCTTCTTCGATCACCAGAATTGCTTTAGTTCCTGAGCCAGAACTGTGTGCTTGCTTGTAGTTATTTATCTTTTTCACTAATTGATCATTCGAGTACTACTGAGTTGTTAGCTGCAATTTATATGACCATGACCTCATATCAAATAATGACTGTCCTTACACCACCACTTTACAGAGAAACTCTCAGGTTATCGGCACCATCAGTAGTCAGCCCATCGATCAATCAGCAACCCATTAATGTCGATTCTTAGAAAGCTGTAATTACCCTCTTTCTACACATGCTCTGTATTGGTTATATTCCACAGATGGTGGCCCTACCAATAACCTTAGCATTTTGAGCATGATGACCTATAGACAACCAATCTGTGGATAGACTAGTAATTTCGTATTTGCTAAGTCATGATGTTCTTTTTGTGTTTATAAGTTGAACCTCAGGGGACAACTTGGAGCAAAAATTTTGGAAATATCCATTGGTATAAAACTCCAAATTTGCAGTAAATAGGTTCCCCATACACATACATAGAAAATCTACTAGGAGACCTTTTTAAAATACAAAAGTATCCAGGTCACTGGCTTCTTCTGTGGTGGTCCTTATTGCAGTTCCTTAATCCCTTTAAGGGAATGATTTCCAGGGAAAACTTGTGGAGAAAAGAAAATATATTGTGGTTTAGCCAACTCTCTCCTCCACATGTACACATGACACGGCTGTGGTTGTAATCAGTTAGGACACTCTTCACTTTGTTTGGGTAAACCTGAGAACGCCAGGATGGTCGGGAGGCTGTCCTTCCTCCTCACTCCAGAGGCTTCCCATGGAGCACACAGCAGGATGAGCATCAAGCCAGGGGCCCTATTCATATGTTTGCTCATGCATACATGCTTGCACACTTACACACACACACACACCACCACCACCAATCCTCGGGGCCTTGGCTCATCATTTAGAATTGCTGGATGTAATTAGATTTTAGGAATTTCCAGGAATTATTCTCAGGCAGAGGTAGCCAAACTGGTGCCACACATGACTCTGCCTGCCTGCAGGTGAGTTCTGTTTGGTCCTCAGAACACTTCTGATAAAGTTCAGTTAGGAGCCAACAATTAAATATGGCCAAGTTTTACATACAAATCTGAATTTTCCATTTGGAAAAGTTGAAAGATGCAGCAACCCTGGATCTCATTCCTTTATGGTGACACTTAGCTCGACCTGAGCCGTGGCAGCCCTTTGGAGACAGCATGTCCTCTGCAGTTGACTGAAGCCTGCAGCCCCCAATTTAGGGATAGTTCCAGGGCAGTAGTACTTCCTTCACATGCAATGATGTCTAAGAGAAGATGCCTATTAATCTCATTTAGAATACCTATTAAATCTCATTTTAAAAACAAAAGCTATTGGTAAAATCATGTAGTGAAATAGTGTAGTGTGCCTGTTAGCCAACAACATACATAGTTAACATTGGTAACTAATGTTCACAGCAGGGAGGAACAATTAGTAGATTTTTGTAAACTAAAGTTCCATCAAAATTTTTTTGTCAAACAAATCATTCATTTTTATAAATAAAGACTTATGCCTTAATCAGAGCTGTCAGCACAAAAAAGTACTGGCTGCACTTAAATTCCTGCTGTGCAACGAGAACAGTGGAATGAATTTTTTAAAGAAAAATAATACTGCTACTGTTATGTAAATAAGGAGTTAATTAGAAAATAGAATTTGAAAATTAAAGTTCAAGCAGGAGCTCAATGGATTAAAAGCATGTCTTCTGTGTTAAAATGTTGTGCAGTGGGATACGTAAACACTTGCATACACAAGCCCATGCATGCATATGTAGAAGTATCCACACGTGTATACCAAGCACACACATGTACCTACCTGTGCACACAAACCTATACACATGTTCGTATATGCATATCATTTGTGGCATGCTTACATGTATAAAGCGGTACTTACACACATGTGCACATCTGTGCATTTATATAGCGTACATGCATGCCTGCACATATACCTACAGATTCCTTGGAACCATCAACTTTATGTCACAGTAGTTAGCTATGTCTCAGCGGGATAATTGAAATTTCTGGTCATGACTCTCATGATTACTTTTGAAAATGAAACTATATTTTCAGTTTAGCTCATAAGAGAAAGAAAAATTCAAAAAACAAGTGTATGCAAAATTTAGTTTCTTCAGTGGACCAAAAGGCTCTCCAATATCTGGAAAAAGCAAATGTGCCCCTACAAGTAAGGCAGTTCCTAGTTTGGAGTATGGGTATCATGAATCCTAGCATCCAAACCCTATGACAGAACAACACCTTATGACCAAAAAAAATTGTATGTGTCCATCCACACTGATTATGAGTTTTATCTTCATCAGGGAACATGATCCAATGGTAAAGGCACTGGAATGTGAAGTGTGGGTCTTTGTCAGACAGCAGAGAGAAGTATGGAAATTTCCTGTCCCTAATTTATATCCCTGAAAATAATATAAGTTCTTGGTAGTAAAGCTAAGTCAAGGCCTAGCCCTGCCACCTGCTGCCCATGTAACTTTGAGCAAATGCCACAACCTCTCTGTACCTCTATTTCCTCATCTGTAAAATGGAAGTAATCTATAGAATACCTACCTCATGGGATTAAATGTAACGCAAAATCCTTAAAAGAGTGCTTGGTCCATAACACACATTCAAAAAAATGTTCACTCTTGTTATTGTGTAAAGGAGAAGGTGAAGGGGTCTCACATTATTAAATATATACCAAGAATATGAGCCAAGAATCTTGCAGAGAGCTTTACATATTTTATTTAAGCTTTACAATTATTATCACTCTTTTGTGTCTAAGAAACTGAATTAGAGAGCAGTGGAGGAGTCACATCAAAGATCACACATAAATTAAATGGCAAAGCTGGAGTGAGAGGTCTCTTGTCACTCTGATCAAAGCCCAGGCTGTTTCTCAAGTTTCTCAAACCAGAGTTTCTCAAGTATGATCTGAACACCCACCTGATCCCTAAGCCCTCCCCTAGATCTGCTAAGTCACAACTTTTAGGGATAGGCTGAGAATCGTCATTTTAATCAGGCTTCCGTAAGCAATCCTTTCTAAAACCAGAGTTTGAAAACATAAGCCACTAGACCCCAGAATGCCCACCCAAGGAGAACAGGACCCAGGACAACTCACACATTCTAAGTGTTATCTTATTCCTACAGTTCATTTAAATTTTATCTGTATCTACCCTGATATTAATTTTATTCAAGGGTACTGGAGTTAGAACATTCTCTTCAAACTAACTTTACCTGTTTCTTATTGACTCAACTTTGAGAATTTCCCATCTGAACACTTTAGTGCAATTTTGTGTGCTTGATCCTTAGATGGATCTTTTTAATGGGCCCACACTTTCTATCCCTGCATATATTAAAGATGACCACTGGATCCTTGTAATACTGATCCAACTCCCAAAAGAATATCCATAGAAAACACAAGTAGGTTTTTATTTACTCATGCCTTACTTGTGATCTTCACAGAGATTTAATACTAGCAGCCAACTTTGCTGTATGGGGCAGAAGGCCACTGACTTTTTATTGTTACAATAATTGCTCCTTTTCTCATGAAACATTGCAGACCTGATATGTGACCTACACGCTTGGTACAGGCATTCACTTACATTTTTAGCATAAGTAATAATTCCAGAATCATCTACTAGAAAAAGGAAGTGCTTTCTGTAGGAAAAAAAAATACTTTGAAAATCTGAGATACTAAAATAAGTCCTTGAACTGATAGAGCAAAAGTAAGCTTTGAAAGAATTACAGTTGGTTTTCTCAGATGTGTAATTTTACTGAAGAGCTCCTTGGTATCATAAAATTAGCTACTGAAAGAAAAAAGTCAACAAGGTTACATTTTATAGTTCCTTTGGATTCACGGCAGCTAAGATCTGCAACATAGAACTAATCAGTTGCTAACTGCTAAGCAGAGCATCTTCTACCAAAGTTACAATGTAGAAAATATGTTACTGGGAGTTTGATACTTGGAAGGAGATAATTATGGTAGGAACTTTATCTTTTTTTGTTTTTATTTTCCTATCTTGATGAACAGTTGCAGTTACGGAACCATGGCTTAGCTCTCATAATGTATGTAACATATTATGTAGTCAAGTATGATTTTTCCTCTGAGGCATACATATTGTTGGGACTTTAACTTTACATTGATTTATATCTATGTTTGTGACATGCTCTCTTCTACTTCCAGGGCTATCTCAGTGCCTAAATATGCATCCTCCTCTTACAAAAACCCTATCTCTAAAAACAGAGCAATAAAACGGAAATATATACTCACCTCTGATGCTGGAATTACCTGCAGAGTTTTAGGGGAAAAATGTTCAAACGGTCTCAGAAATCCCAATCGCTTACATGCTACCGGTGCCCCCTGACCCTCTTCAGGAGGTTTTCTCTTAGAGAGAGTGAAAGAAAAACAAAGGCAACCTAGGACTTAGTCTCCAGAGGGTTAATGAACAGGCTCTGCAAAGGTCAAGTGCTCAAGGACCTTTGCTTCTTTTTGCCAGGCTTGCAGATTCCCAGGGGTGAGGGCGTCTTCGCTCCACTGGGGTTCCCTGAATTGAAGATACTCCCTTGGTATCTATGGAGACTCAGGCAGCTCGGCACTAGATGAGCAAGTTATATGTAATTTGAGGATTTATGGCTTTTTAACCACTCTGCACCATATTTACCATTATTGACAAAGCATCCCACTTTACAGGAAACTGTAGAAATAGTTTCAGGCAGCTGTTCTTTTGGGGCAAAGTAATAAAAAATATTTGCAAGCAGGAAAAACGGGGGGAAAAAACATTGACGACTGCAAGGTAAGATCTATTCAGCACTGGAGCACCTACGATTTGGGATGTGGGCCATGCTTGTGTCTGCAGATTTTTTTAAAAATACAAGTTCAAAATGTGCGTTGATTATGTGCCACTGGGAAATATTGGCAAAATGTTAAACACAGCATGCAGTAATCAAAGGCAGGAGCTATATCCTAGACAAATATTTAGGATTACTTGTCCTAAATATTTGTGGGGTTAAACAAGTTACGGGGGACTCATTATAAACATCAGTAATCATTCCAAATAGCAGCAGCATGATCATTTTATTAAGAAAATCAAAATTCTCAATCTACATGGGCCACATGTTGAAATGACTTTCTGCTGTGTAAAGGTCATGGAACATATTAAGAATAACTAGAAAAAGAGGACATTATAAAACATTCTGAAAACATAGAGAAGACCTCACCAGAAGTTAATGTGGAAGTCTATTTCGTGAATTAAACAAAGCCATTTTACCAAAGATTCTGGGATTTAAGATAATATTTATTAATGCCTATTTTGAGCTAGGGTGAAATTGCCCCTCCTCTGAAGGAATTTTGATTCTAACAGATGTAAAACAGATGTGTACAAAGTAGAACTTACTTTGCCAAGTGCTATTTCTTAAAAATAGGTCTCATTTGCCAGATCTCCTAAAATCTTTGTCTACATAAGGGATTTGTATAGCTTTCATTAGTTTAAAAGAGAGAGAGGAATGATCACTCTTCGGCTGGCAGAGGAAATACTACGACCATAGCCCCCATGTTAAATTCCAGGAACTCCCGCTGGGCTTGTTCAGGGAATTCGGCCTTTTGAACACATATTGAAGAATATTAGGGTGAAATGCCTCTGTCTTAGATTTTCCATCCTTAATATTGGAAAATTGCTAGTTTTTAAGTCATTTTCCTAATTCTGTGTTTATCATGGACAGTGTTCGCCCAGTCTTGATAGTCCAACTGTAAATGGTGCCTTTTCAATTCCACTCACCTCTTCATTTTAAGCTTCCCAAGGTCACTGGCAGAACAACTGCCTGACTGACGCCCCCACCACTGCCATCTTCAGGGACAGAATTCCACACAGGTAGTCCCTCTTCTCAGGGAGGTGATGCAAGTCCAAGATCAGGGTGCCAGCATGGTTGGATCCCTAGTAAGAGCACTCTTCCTGGCTTGAAGATGGCTGCCTTCTTGCTGTGTCCTCACATAGTGACAAAGAGAAAGTGAGCTCCAGTGTTTTCCTCTTTTGTAATAGGATGCATAGGATTCTGGAACCATTAAAGAGAAACAAGGAAACAGAAAATGGTCTTAGAAAGTACCTAGTAAAATGGAGTTGGAAAAAGCAGGAATGAGATTCCTGGCCCATATAAATAAATGAAACCCTTGGGTTTACTGTGTAGTCTAGAGCCTATTTTTCTTCACCTATTCTAAGGACTTGCCTTTTGTGATGCACTCCACATAGTATCAAAATCAACAGTATGAGTCCCCTTCCCCGGTGTTTTTGCGTTTTAACGATCAACATGATTTCTTTAGCTTTTCCCATTTATTTATTCAGTACATTTAAGTGATAACTTTTCCATTTCTTTTATTTGTATAGCTTTGGGGATACACTGTTGGAAAATAAGCCCCTGCCCTCTGAGACATTACAATCTGCTCTACGTAGGAGAAAAAACATCTATGGGTGCAATACTTCAGTGATGAAATAAGGCAGTGCTATTAATCAGGTGTCTGAAATCTTGTGGATCACGAGTGCTCTTCAGACAAAGAGGGGCTCTTGGCAGGCAGCTCTATCCCCAGACCCTTTACTTTAGGGCACACTTGGCTGCACCCCTCCCCAGGAGGGAGTAACCTGCCTGGCCAAGGAGATCAGCCACCCAGAGTCCCTAACCCACTCACTAGAGATAGATAGCAAGATGCAAATTGCCTGTGTGTGGAAGACCAGAATTGACCACACCTTTCCCTTTATTTGAATTTTTATCAGCAAAAGCCTTTTTCAAACCCAGTATTTGTATGCAGTTTAAGTGCAGTAAAGAGACAAGCTTAAACTCTTTGGTTTTTTAAGCTAATAAATACGTGAAAAGTACCCAGCACCCAGTCCAGTGAAGTGTAGGTGCTTCCGGTCCCTTCGTGCATCAGCACAAAAAGAGCATTTGGCGGAGTTAATTTTTGCTACCAGATGCTTGTTTTGTTTTGGCTTTTCAGGAAATTAAGATCAGATTAGCAAAGGAAATGTAGATCAAATTAGTGAAGTAAATGAGGGGGGTTAACAAATGGTTTCAACAAAGATTCATTAAACCATTAGTCATCTGCCTCTGTGTATTGCTATATAGTTGTCCCTCCATATTTGCAGCTTCCACAGATCAAAATATTTGAAAAAAAATACACAATAAAAAATAACAATCCACCAGTAAAAACAAAACAAATACAAAATACAAAATAACAATAATTTTAAATCACATTTACATTGTATTAAGTATTGTAAGTAATCTAGAGATGATTTAAATTATACAGGAGGATGAGTGTAGGTTACATACAAATACTAAACCATGTCATCTAACAAACTTGAACATCTATGGGTTTAGATATTGAGCAGGGGTTCCTGGAACCGATCCCCCACAGATACTGAGGGATAACTGTACTAAATGCTAAGGGAGGGGGAGGAACAGATGAGTTTGGGAAGAACCATCTCAGCTGTCCTTATTTTAGTTAATATTGTCACCGTTATCATCACCACCATCATCATCCACCACTGCTCAGCCTCGCAAATCCCTCCCACAGCATCCCTTGGGGTACCTCTTTGGACCCCTGTTACTTCATGGAGCACCATGAAACCCACCAGAGCAAGAACAGGGAGAACTAGGTTTTAGTCCTAGTTCTGCCACTTGCTCTAAGATTTTGAAAGAGTAACTAAGCCTTTCTGAAAGTCAGGTAGCTTGCTGTAAAACAGGCTTAAATATGTGGAAGAACATTGTAAACTAAGTCAAATATGAATGATGATGATAGTGATAAAATAATAATAGTTGTTATTGTGAAAAAGTGTGTTAGAACAATTCTGGGCCAAATCTACCATTTTCTGCTGGTACTATTACCCACCTGTTCCTCCCACCTTCCGCGCCACCTACCATAAGCACGGAATACAATAATAGATGCAGACAGGTGACCAGCTACTATTAATATTATAATTGGTCTTTAGTGAGATCAGTGATTCAAAGTGTTACTTTAAACCTCTTCATTTCTTTTATTAATGTGACATTTATTTTCTGGAAAGCCAAAACAAATTATAGCATCTGGGAGTGGCATTAAACTCTTCAAAATGTCCCTTCCCAGGAGAAGCCAGTGATTTTATATTTTTAGCTCTGAATACAAGGGAAGAAGGAAATTAACATTTATGGAGAACCTGCTAAAAGATACTTTGTATTAGTCTGATCAGGCTGCTATCACAAAATGCCATAGATTAGGTGGCCTAAACAACAGACATTTATTTCTCATAGTTCTGGGGGCTGGGAAGTCCAAGATCAGGGTGCCAGCGTGGTTGGGTCCCTAGTGAGAGCACTCTTCCTGGCTTGAAGATGGCTGCCTTCTTGCTGTGTCCTCACATAGTGACAAAGAGAAAGTGAGCTCCAGTGTTTTCCTCTTTGGTAAAAACACTAATCCCTTCAAGGGCACCCCACCTTCATAACCACAATGAAACCTAACTACCTCCCAAAGCCCCCACCTTCTGATATCATTACATTGGGGGTTATGGTTTAAATATATGAATTTTGGGGGACACAAACATTCAGCCCTACAATTCATGTACAAGGAAAAATTGTTATAATGGTAAAAAAATAAATAAAAAAGGTAAATAACTTGTCCTGTTGGAAATAGGACAAATAAAATATGGCGAAGTCTTAGATGGACTAGTTGTTTATAGCAGTTTAAAGGAATTAAATGTATAATGTCATTAAATCTGAAAAATAAGATTAAGAGAAAAAATAAGTTACAGAATAACAAACAGCAAGCTTTCATTTATATAAAAAATTTATGCTTATGCAAAACAGGGCTTGACCTGTGGGTGGATGTATTTGTCACCTACACACACACACACACACACACACACACACACTCATATGTATAAAATATACTGTAAAAATTAATATCAAATCAGAGTCATTGTTGCTGTGTTGGGGGTATAAAACTAGAAATGAGGTACCAAAGGAACTAATGTGGGTTTTTTTGTTGTTGTTGTTTCGTCTTAATTAAAAAGACAGGCTTAAATATAACATGATTCACTCAATAAGTATTTATTCAGAGCCTAGTATAATTCAGACTCTCTGTGCTGAGGAATCTTCTGGTCTTGCAGCAGTCCCTGACCTCATGGAGCTGACGTCCTACTGAACAAGACAGAGGAAATATAGAATATGATGACAAGATGCAATTTTCAAAACTAAAATTAAGACCAGGCAAGGGGTTAGAGTGTGACCCAGGGCTAGTAATTGTAAGGCAATCAAGGAGGGCTTACCTGAGGGGGTGACACTGAGGGGAGACCTGAATGTCAATAAGCATCAGCCCTTGGTGATGGAGACACAGCAGTTTAGGTTACTGTGTTATTCCCTGCATATTTGTACCTCCTCCCCCAACCCCTTCAAAAAAAGTCTGCTTCAGCGTAGCATGAGATATTTAAAAAGGTACCATACCCAGGTGAAACATTTAAGGGTTGCAGCCTTTTGAACCAATGACTGGGGACAGGAGAGAGTGTGTATTGAACAGCATCTCAAAATGTAATGAATTAATAGACTGTAAATCATTTTTTTAAAATACTGACTCTAAAGTAGAACAAAATCTTCCTGACAGGTGAGGATTCAGGAAAAATAGTAGTGATTCCCAGGGACAAGAGGGGTGAGAATGGAGGTGTCACATTTTCGCAGGGAGGGATAATATTTTTATGCTTATCAAACAGGAGTATGGCTGGGCACCATTGCTCACACCTGTAATCCCAGAACTTTGGGAGGCCAAGGTGGGTGGATCACTTGAGGCCAGGAATTCAAGTCTGCCGTGAGCTATGATGGTGCCACTGCACTCCAGCCTAGGTGACAGAGGGAGACCCTGTTTCTAAGGAAAACAAGGGAGGAATATGGCTTAAAAAAAAATTGAGCATATGCTCCAGAAGGGGAAATAAATAGTTTACAAGAGCTGTTTAAGGAGTTAGAAGATCTAATGTCAACACTGACATAATAAGTATTGCACCATCCGACCAGCGTGCGATTGTGGTTCCTTGTCTCCGTCCTCACTACAGAGCGCACAGGGTGGGTTCATGGAACCATGAACAACGACGTAAACAGCAGCTTCCCTTTGTCATCGTCACCATTAGCCTACTTTTTATTAAGGGTTTCTCTGAACCAGAAACAGGGCTAAATGCTTTATATCTGTTATTTTATTTGATTGACTGAGTGGGTGATTGATGACGTAAGCTCTGAGGCTCTTCCAGCTTTATCAGCCTGGCAGTGAAACAAGGGAGAAGGCACAAGAGACCAGATGAGCTGTGGTTTCTTTCCTCAAGGGGCAAAGTGGAGGACAAATGTCTGGCCCAGCTCAACGTCCCCCTTATTCCCTTTGCCCCTTCATGTACTTTGACCTCGTTGCCCACCTTACCTCATTTGTATCTCCTTTATTCTCATTCTAGCCTCCTTGCAAAAAATTCCCACTTCAAGGACAAATATTGATTACAAATTCTGTTTTTTGTTCTAAGCACAAAGAGCTGAAAATTCTGTGAGCCAGAGTAATGGATAAGGTTAGGATCTTGTAACATGCGTGACTGCACCACTGCTCTGGCTAGTCTATGCTTTAGATAGATCCATTAGGTTGTCCAGGAAGGCATGTAAACACATCCATCTAGGTGAATTTCAGTAATTTATTGTTGGGATATCAACCCATGCTCTGGGTCAAAACATCAGGCCTCTTTTCTGAAGCTAAGAGTGAGTCTATCAGTTTTTGAGGACTCGTTCATGCTGCCACTTGGAGCCCTCCCCTCCTGTGCCATCCCCCAACATACCAGTTGTGACCTGCTTTCAAACCAGCCAAATGTGAATTATGCAATATTTATTGGAAGAGGTGTAGGCAACCAGGGGCTCTTCTAAACAAATGAATTGCAGTCTTAAAGCTTTTTAAACAGGCTTCTTCATGTGCTTTCTGGGGAAACAGATGGTCAGAATGGTCAGAAATGACAACTATCTTAAAAGCCTTAAATAGACTGGTAGTCGAATAGGTTGATGTAAAATGATGCCTGCATATCCAGAGCCAAATGTGCTCATGTCGGTGTTTAGTCTCCAGTTTAACATTGAGCTACTTACCTTATAATTTGTTTATGCTCTTCCCAAGGACTCTATATTTCAGCAAATTCTCCATGTAAAATGCTTCTCTCTTTTTAAAAGTGCATGTGTAAAAGAATGTGTTCCCACTTCTGTTTTCTCCTTCCAAACCCCTCCCAGAGCAAAGTAAAGGATTTCCTACTTTGCTATGTTCTGTGACTTGACCTTTAAACCAGACTTTGAGTTTCCATCAGAGCCCTGTTCTCTAGTTTCTTCTGGCTCTCGTGTTGGACTATCTTGTAACAGAATGACACTTGTACAAGCAGGAGGGATGAGGCTGTCACATGGTAAATAAGCTCTTGATAAAATGTTGATGCACTGACCTACATCCAACAACATTGAAGAAATAGAACATTACAGAAACCATGGGATAATGGCCAGGGAAAGAAAGGGCACCACTTGTCTACCCGTACATTAGTGGGCAAAAAAGGAGGCCAGAAGGCTTGATGGGTAAAGAATATAGCAGGTTCCCATTAAATACAATAATAGCTATATAGTATCTGGCATAGCATGTGCCAGACATACTGTGTAGCACTGTCTATATGGATGTATGTATTTACCAAATCTCATTACAGGCTACCAAAAGTAATATTGTAGTACTTTATTGATAAAGAAGCTGAGGTTGTTTATTTCTCAACATTTTATCTAAGCAAGTACTTCTTAAGCACCAACACAGTATTATCCATGTAAGTTAAACAAAGTTCTGATACTTTATCCTGGCATTCAAATCCCTCTGCAATCTGAGTACAGCCTGTCTTTCTAATCCCATTGCCTATATCGAGTGGAACAAGTCAGGAAAATTAAAATCACTCTAGGTATTTCAAAATGGAGGGATTTAATCCAAGAAATTGATTAGAAAAATGTTGGGAAAAATGAATATCACTCCTACCTTGCACCATAGATAAAAATTTAAATTGAAATGGGTCATATATTTATTTCAATGCAAAAGCTAAAACTATAAAACTTCTAGAGTAATACATAAGAATAAATGTTTGCAACCTCAGGAGTGGCAAATATTTTTAGGTAGAACCCAAAAAGCAAGAACCATAGAAAAAATTGATAAATTTTTATAAAATTGGCAGATTTTTCAAAATTAGAAACTTTTGTTCTTTGAAGGACATCTTTATGAAAATAAAAAGTCAGGCCACAGACTGAAAGAAAATATTTACAATACATATCTCTGGCAAAGAATTTGTATTCAAAAGATATAAAGAACTGTTACAAGTCAGTAAGAAGACAAGCCAATTTAAAAATGGGCGAAGCATACAGGTGACCTTCCCTGTGTCATTTTGTGGGCATTATGGGATGCCTAATTTAGCTTTATTTATTCATTCTTCCCTTTTCACTACCACCCATCCCACTCAACACTCATGCATGCACACCCCTCTATTCTGGAAAAATATGGAGTATAAGCAAATAAATAAAAGCTAACATTTGCTGAGAAAAAAATGGACAAAGCACTTGAACAGATACTTTACAAAAAGAGATATGCATACTTCTTAAAATACACACATGAAAAGAAGCTCAACATCATTTGTCATCAGGGAAATGCACATTAACACTGCAACCAAATACCATTACGCACCTACTGGAATAACTCAAGTTAAAAAGATTGATGTTGGCAAAAATGTGAAGGAGCTAAAACCTTTATACGCTGCTGATAGAGATGGGAAATAGTACAGCCATGTTGAAAAACAGTTTGGAACTGACAGCAGCAATATGGCAGAATAGGAAGAAGCCCCACACCCTTCTTGCCTCACAGAGATACCAGCTGACTTAACAACAATCTATAGACCAATTGCCTTTCTGAGAAATACGGAAGCCAGTTAACAGTCCCTGCACCCCTGACAAGTAAAAGCCAACTGCTTCAGAGTCCCTCCCCTATGCAATGAGAGAAAATATTTGCAAAACATATATTTGATAAGGGGTTAATATGCAGAATACATAAAGAACTCTTACAATTCAATGAAAAAATAAATAACCCCATTGAAAAAAATAAGCAAAGGACTTGAATTGATAACTTTCCAAAGAAGATATACAAATGGCCAACAAGCATATAAAAAGATGCTCAACATCACTAATCACCAGGGAAATGTGGATCAAAACTACAATGAGATATTACCTACACCTGTTAGGATGGCTGTTATTTTAAAAAAACAGAAAATAATAAATGTTGGTGAGGATGTAAAAGAAACTAGAACCCTGGTGCACTGTTGGTAGGAATATTAAATGGTAGCCACTATGAAAAATAGTATGGAGATTTCTCAAAAAATTAAAAATAGAACTATAGCAATCCCAATTCTGGGTATATATCTGAAATAATTGAAATCAGGATCTCAAAGAAATAATTACGCACTCATATTCATTACAGCATGATCGACAATAGCCAAGAAGTGGAAACAATCTAAATGTCTAGGGACAAATGAATGGATAAAGAAAATGAGGCATATACATGCAACGGAATATTATTTAGCCTTAAGAAAGAAGGATATCCTATCATATGCTACAGTACGGATGAACCTTGAGGACATGCTAAATGGAATAAGCCAGTCACAAAAAGACAACTACTGCATGATTCCACTTATATAAGGTATCTAAAGTAGTCACACTAATTCAACAGAAAGTAGAATGGTGGGTGCCAAGGGAGGATGGGTGGTGAGAGAGACATGAGGAATTATTTCAGTAGTGCAGGGTAGGGAGGGCAATTCTAGGGATCTCTTGCACAATGTGCATGTGGTTGACAATATTATACTGCACACTTGGAAACTAATGGGAGGGTGATTTTATGTTGTATTTTTTTGCCACAATTTAAAAAAAGACCAGTTTTAAATTGATAACACAATATCATGAATGGATCTCAAAATGAGCGTACTGAGTGAAAGAAAGCAGACACAAAAGATTACATACTCTATCATTGCATTTAGATAAAATTCTGAAAGATACACCTTAATCTAGAGCCATGATGTCTTAGTCCATTTTGTGGCGGTAAAATTTTCCTCATCCCTTTGTTTCCTTAACATTTTATTTATACCTCTCTGTTAGCATATGTCACCTTGTATTGAATTTATGTAGATACAAGTCTGATCTCTTTTACTAGATCAAATTCCGCTTAAAGGCAGAGCCTGTATTTAGCTCATCTTTCTTTCCTTCACACTGCTCATCAACAGTGCTGTGCACCTAATAGGTATTCAATAAATACCTTTTGAATAAAGAAACAATTAAATTGTCAAATGAATAAATGAGGTCTGTAGATAATTTTATACAGTTGCAGAAATGGATAAATATGCAGAGTCTCTGCCTGTCTCTCTAAATCCGCTTGGCAGCTTTCCCTTTTCCACTCCTTTTACATTCCAATCATATTCAAGAGCCTTCCATCTTCCAGATAGTATGCCTAATGCTTAAGATTCTCTATGGGTGGTACTAATTGGGCATTGTAAAGTAGTTATTGACAACATAAATGTTCACTGGATTTTGCCTCCTTCCCTGCCAAAACTAATGTAAAAGTAATGCAAAAATTGCATTGCCCCTTCTTTTGGCACTTGGTAAGGAATAAACTCAGTGAATGAACTGCCAAGGAAATCAGTAAGGAGTTTGAGCAATTAGAGAAAATCTTTCTCCTGCTGGGTGAAGTGTCACAGGGAAAGAAAACCAAAGGTGAAGAGATACAAGCAAAGTGAAATCCTAATTATGTGATCTGATTTAATATACAGGTTTCCAGGGACTTCTCCTTCACAAAGTACAAATAAAAAACAATGCTTCAATCTTCCCCATGTGAAAATGAGAAAGAATTCTCCTGATTTGACCTCATCATGTGCATATTTACAATTAGGGAGAAGTAATTTATAATGCAAAAATGCCAGTTATATCTGAACAATTCTAGAAGTCACTTGGCCAAATGGATGACTTTGTATTGTAAGCTAGGGAGGCTTACTTCCCACAGATTGCTCCGTGTTGTCAGTGAGAACTTTGCAGCCAAACAGAAATGTAGCAACTCTGCCATTCCAGAATCTCACAGTTGCCAACAGCACTGGCTTGGGTTGGGATTCCATTTCTGCCTTTTTCTTCTTTGTGCTCAACTTCACCTGTAAAATGTGCAGCAATTATGAGGGTAATCATACACCTTACTTCAGAGTGTCCTTGCAAGGATAACATATGTCACATAAGTAATTGCGTAGCACCATGCCTGGCACATAGGAAGGAGCCATCCATCCCAGCTGTTCGTACTCGTCTTACTGCGTAGCCTCTCAGGAAAGCAGCCCAGAGGCGCACCGTTCTTGCAACAGAGGCCACTCATAAACGGGAAAACGTAGACCAACTTGGAAGTTGTTTCTCTCCTCAGAAATTCTTGTTAAGCAGAACGATTCAAAGGAACACATTTCCTTATTGAAAACATTCTGCATTTAAAGTCTAATTAACTTTCCCACTAAGATGATGACAGAGAATATATAGGCACTGCCCCAGCCTGAAGGAAACTCCACATTCTAAAAGGAGATAAACAGGCAGCAACCTTGTAATTCAGCCAGTCTGGTGGGAAGTGCCTCCCCCGCGGTGCTCTTGTACAATACGGGGTTGATTGGAAATGATGTCCTACAAGAAGATAAGCATCAGTAGCAGTGGACAGAAAGATGCTGTTTTTCTCTGAAACCTTCCTTTTCAAGTACATGAGGAAAAATAAGCTGTTATGTGATGCAGAACAGCTCTCAGCATGCGGACACCAACCCTCCTGGAGAAGGGGACACCTGTGGGATTACATTCACCACCACCTTATTTTCTCTCAAAACAGAGGACACTTATTCCGAGGGCAGTGTTTGCCAATCCCTGACAGCGGAGGGCTCGTTCCAGCCTGCTACTGTTCTGTGCTTTCTTTCATAAGACAGACAGCAGAGTAAATGCCAAACCTCATTCTGGAAAGGATAATTTTCTGTTTAGCTTTGAATAACTGTCATAAAGAAACAAGTAGGGAAGCAGTGACTTCATATGAGAACTATCACTTCAAGTTAATAGAGTACAAAGCTAATGGAATATAAACCAAAATATGCATTTTTTTAAAAACCCATAAAACCAAGCCACTCTGTTGCTTATAGTAATGTGTTGTCCAACTCACCAAGGATGCAAAATCTTTTAAGTAAATGGGTTTTTGTGGGTTCTTTGAGAACCTGGTGAAAACTACCAGGAAAATGCCTATATGTACGTAGCCATAAAATGTGTATGTAATTTTAAGTACCTGATCACCCCTGAAAATCTACTAATGCTTGAGTTAAGAATCTCAACTCAAGAATAAATTATGGCCATAGTCATGGACTCTGGTGGCAGACAGAGGTGGGTTTGAATTCTGGTTCCAACTCTTACTGTCATGTAACTAAGTTCCAACTCTTACTGTCATGTAACCAAAAATGTTAAAAACACATTTTTGGGCCTTGGTTTTATCACCTGATAGCAGAAGTCATAATACTTCCCATGTCGTAGGTTAATTATGAATATTAAGTTAGGGAATCTAGAGGCTGGATGCAAAGGCTCACACCTGTAATCCCAGCACTTTGGGGAGGCCAAGGCAGGAGGATTGCTTGAGGTTAGGAGTTTGAGACCAGCCTGGACAAGAGTGAGACCCCATCTCCATAAAAAATGGAAAAAATATTAGCCAGGAGTTAGTGGTAGCTGCCTGTAGTCCTGGGTACTCAGGAGACGGAGACAGGAGGATCCTTCAAGCCCAGGATTTGAGGTTGCAGTGAGCTATGATCACATCACTGCACTCCAGCTTGGGTGACAGAGCGAGATACTGTCTCAAAAATAAAATAAATTAGAGGATGTATTTATAGCACTTAGCTATGAATAACATGCTTAGTTCCCAGCATGTACTAAGTACTCAATGAGCATTAATATTGTGATTAGCTACGAAAATACAAAACTTAGGCCCTACATGGTCAGCAAACAACTTCAGTTCCATTTCAATTCTGCAAATGTTTACCAAGTGCCTCCTGTTTATGAAGGAGTGCGATAGGATTCCGGAATGTGAATGTGAACAATGGAAGGGGCCTGAGCCAGGGAGCTGATACAGATAAATTGGGTATGCCCAACACCAAACAGGGCAGATCTAAGGGTCTTATCTTCTCAGGGTTGGAAGGAATTTTAACAGTCATCCAGCCCATTATTATAGACAATTATATCAAACCACAGCAGAATGACAACTGCAAGGCCTGTTTCACAAAGGGAAACCGAAGAATCTTTAGGTAACATTTTATGTATTTAAGAGGAAGGAGATAAACCAAAGATATTAATAATTTATGGGCTAAATGGAATTAATAAATCCCACCACTAAGAATTTTTTGGTTAACCACAGTTTAGGCTACTGATGGATTTTATGCAGAATTAAATGTGGAAATATATTAAAGCAATAGTTATGGGTCAACAAAGTAGGTCACAAAGCTCCATTTGAAATAGACTATTTTACCTGCCTCCTCAGTCTCATAAAATAGACTGTTTTCTGCTCCATCTAATCAGACGCTCTGTGACACTGTGATAACGAAATTCTAGGCTGCAAATGAGATGACTCGGGATCAGTCTTTAAGTCCACCCCAACCAATTCAGTAATAGTTCTGGTATCTCATTTCCTTGGGTATGGATTTTACCCATAAAGGAGGTAAAAATTCAAAGACGTATATTTTAAAAGAAAAGAGAGAAATTAATCAATGACACTGTATTCTCTTAGTTCTCCTCTTACTACTCTGGCCAGTTGCAGGCTCTTTGGGGGATCACCCTTCTCTGCTGTTCTTCTGCCCTCCCCCTAAATATGAGATTTCAAACTCACCTGTCTACACAGGCCAGGCAAATAATGTGAACCACTGAAGGAGGCTATTTGACGACTGTGGTGACCTAGAGCCTGTGTGCCTCATACTAAACAGGGCAGCTGTTACTCAGCACCCACCAGTGGTTTCCATCTGGGAATCAGGTGTATATTGCTAGATCTTTCTTTTTCCAAGATAAATTTCAAATATAAATTTGCATGTAAAATGTCCTGACTTTTAAATATCGGTAACTAATTCACACTTTATAAAACGCATTCTGCAGGCCAAACAAAACATACCAGGCAGCACCAGTTTGAGAGTTCGGCTCTAGGTTTTTGGGTTGCCACGAGCTCTGCCCCTGGTCTTATCTTCTCACTCTGCAGTCTCTTCCTAGAGAAACTCATCTGTTCCCACGGTTTAAAATACCTTGTCTGTGCTGAAGGCTTCCAAATTCATTGATAGTCAGGGCCTCTTCTCTAAACTCCAGACTCACGTATCTAATATAACTGCCAATGCCACATCTCCCTTGGAGTCTTACAAGCACCTCTGCAAAACTGAACTCTTGATCTAGCTCCCAGATCTGTTCCTCCTCCGGTTCTTCTAGCTCAGTAAATGGTACCTGTATTGCTCAAGAAATGTGGGAGTTATTCTCCACTTTCTTCTCTCTTGCTGCCCTTGTCCATTCCATCACTTTCCTGTTGATCCTTCATCTAAAATCATTCTTCGGTTTGTCCATTTATTTCCATCCCTGTTGCCACCAAGCCACTGGTGTTTCATCAGTTTTGCTGCAGCCGTTTCCTAACTGGATTACTTCTGCCCATTGTCCTGCCAATCTCTTCTGCATTTAACAGCAAGTGACCTTTTAAAATATTAAGTGGATCAGACAACTCCCTCATTAAAATCTCTCAATGTCTTTAAAATGCATGAAAAACAAGAGAAGAAAGTGTATTAAGTAGCTATGATCCTACTGTGGCAAATGGTGTAAGAGTTTTTTTCTCTCTTTTTTGGGGAAAAAATGCAGAACAGGAGTATTTTTCATCTATAAAACAAGAACTATAATACCTACATCAAGGGTTGTTGTGAGGATTAAATAAGGACCAATATTATTTTTGCATTGGTTTTGTTAGTTTTTGCAAGGGAGAAGGAAAATTTAGTGAACATTTATTAATATGTTAATAGCTACTTACACTCCCTAATTAGTACCACCTACAGAGAACTTTCTAAGTGTTTTAGTGACAAGGTTTTCATTCATATTATTCTAGCCTCAAAGTTAAACATCTACCTTGATTAAAGCATAAAACCCTGGTCTTTTTTAATTATGGAACAAACTAAGTTCAATTGAAAACACAGGACATAGCCTAATTTCAGATGTCTTCAGATTATTTTTAAAAGAAGTTTTTAAATGGAAAATGATTAGATGATGAGGTTGAGCCATTGCTCCAAATCTATTTGTATTGATTTGAATTCACCTTTGCCTTTAGCTGTGCAGGACAGTCTTAATTTCCAAAGTAGACCATGAGTTTAGCAGCCCTTAGTCACAGCAGTCCTCGTGGCCCCTTTTTCTTTCAATGCCCACATTCCCATTTAGAAAACACCAAGTTGAGAATGAATCCATGAAACCTGCTGTGGCTGGTGACCGCAAAGCCAGGAGTGAGGGTGAGAAGCTGCCCCTGCAGCAGTGAGGTCTGTCTCTGTACAACTGTAACTAAGTCAGCTCTTTATCTGGGCTTCCTTTTCTACTAGATGCATATGAGAGTCATAAAATCCCTCCATGATGAGCTCTCGTGTGCACTTCCAGTTTAATTGTGAGTTGAATTAGTTGATGGACCCTTGCAAAGAGAGAAGTGGAGATTAAACTCCCTCTAGAGTATAGCTCTCATCTTTTATCTCCAGGAATAAGATTTCAGCCTTGGGGGCTGGGTGCAGTGCTCACATCTATAATCTCAGCACTTTGGGAGGCCTAGGCGGGAGGGTCACTAGAGGCCAGGAGTTTAAGACCAGCCTGTGCAACATAGACTCTGTCTCTACAAAAATAACATAAAATAAAATAAAGATTTCAGCTTTCGTTATACCTCCAAGTAGTGAATTCTCCCATTTGTGCATACATGCACCAAATACACAATACGCAGGCCTTTGTTTGTACTCCCGTAATATTCTGAAATAATAAATTTAAAAAAGAAAAAAAAATTTGAAAAAATAGTAACAATTTGAAGTTTGTAGAGAATAAAGTTTGTTTCTCAGTGGCAATTCTATTAAATAATTATTAATTGAGAACCAACCACGTATGAGGCCCCGTGCTATATTGGCATCAACACATAAATGTATAAACAACAACTGAAAAGGACTTTAATGCATCCAGTCCAAATTCTCATTTTATAGACAATTAAACTTTAGCCCTAAAGGAGAAAAGCGATTTATATGAAGTAACACATGTAATTACTTGTAGCAAAGACTGGAATACAGTCTAAGGTAGATTGCCAGTCCTCATAAATGCAATTTTAAGTACATGTATTTTGTTCTCATTGTAAAAGTGATGCTTAAGAAAAGCACTGAGGGCCGGGCGCGGTGGCTCACGCCTGTAATCCTAGCACTCTGAGAGGCCGAGGCGGGTGGATCGCTCGAGGTCAGGAGTTCGAGACCAGCCTGAGCAAGAGCGAGACCCCGTCTCTACTAAAAATAGAAAGAAATTATATGGACAGCTAAAAATATGTATATAGAAAAATTAGCCAGGCATGGTGGCGCATGTCTGTAGTCCCAGCTACTCGGGAGGCTGAGGCAGTAGGATCGCTTGAGCCCAGGAGTTTGAGGTTGCTGTGAGCTAGGCTGACGCCATGGCACTCACTCTAGCCCAGGCAACAGAGTGAGACTCTGTCTCAAAAAAAAAAAAAAAAAAAGAAAAGCACTGAGTAAAAACAGTAAATCTACCATACGAAACTACTCCTAGTCTCTCCTGAAACCTACAAAAACTACAATAAACGGCTTTTTTTTAAAAGACAGAAACCAATATGAGCAAGGAAAATGGAAAAAGAGACAATAAGAAAATGTGGGCAGCTGGAAGAAAAGTCAGTGACTTCATAAACTGGAGGGACAGATTGCATCTGGACATGCGGTTGTGTCCTGCCCTACTCTAGGGGCCACTGCTCACTCGGACTCGGACTCGAGCTCTGGAGTGGCTGACGGCTCACCATGCACCACAGCAAGCCACCACCCTGCGGAGAAAACAAGCACAGAGCAACCCTGGCAAAAGGGAGGGACACCCTAATTTACACCCAAGAATTCCCCAAAGATCAGGGATTGAAGGCACCAAATGGCTGTGGAGAAGAGGATAAATGAAAAGGAAGTACGTACACCAGAAAACAAAGATGGCAGATACATAGATAGATAGAGATATGGCGCCAGTTTAGAAAGCATTTTGTTGGGAAGTGTGAGTGGAGATCCAATAGCACTTTTTTCTAGGTTTTTCCAAGTGACTGGTTTTATTGCCTATTTGTTGAATGTCCCTGTTTTTAAATACTAAATACTTGTATCTTTCTAGAGCTGCTTCCAGAGTTTTCTTTTAGCCTTTGATCTGTTACATTACAATGAACTTCATGCACTGAGGGACCTAGAAAATTTATTAGAGCTTAGTCGTTAGATTGGCTATTTCCCTGTGAAATACCCCACTTCTCTAAAACTGATTCTTCAGGTCATAACTCTGTTAGTTCTCTTTATTTGTCTCCTTTAAAACATCTTGGGAATTCACTGTCCTTTGTGAAACTTGTATATTTCCCTTAACTGGGCCACAACATGAAAAAAATTATATCAGTGATTATTACAGCAAAAGTATTTTTTACACTTATTTTCATTACATGGCAAGCAAAAGTATTATTATACAACCGTCATTATTCTTTAGTACTTAGACCTTTTTGTTGGTCTTTTAATTGCATGTTTCTTCTGCAGAGTAATAAAACGTACAAGA
>CM052440.1:125134326-125165206 GCA_028533085.1 Varecia variegata
TTTTTTGAGACAGAGTCTCACTCTGTTGCCCGGGCTAGAGTGAGTGCCATGGCATCAGCCTAGCTCACAGCAACCTCAAACTCCTGGTCTCAAGCGATCCTACTGCCTCAGCCTCCCCAGTAGCTGGGACTACAGGCATGCGCCACCATGCCCGGCTAATTTTTTCTATATATATTTTTAGTTGGCCAGATAATTTCTTTCTATTTTTGGTAGAGACAGGGTCTCGCTCTTGCTCAGGCTGGTCTCGAACTCCTGACCTTGAGTGATCCACCCGCCTCAGCCTCTCAGAGTGCTAGGATTACAGACGTGAGCCACCGTGCCTGGCCCAAGACTTTTTGAGTGTATGCAGCTCAACTCTCCAGCTCCCCTGTCTGTACTCCCTAACTTGACTCTGCATTCCAGTTGTATTTAAGTACCCTACAATGTCCACCTGCCCAAGGCTCTCTATCTCCTTCAGCCATCTGTACATTGTAGGAACCAAGGGGAAAACCTCCCCTTTACCCTCTAAAGGTTCGTTGAAAACTCAATTTGCAGAAGGCAGATTAATTGGAGAAAAAGCATACAAACTTATTTAATGTGATCACAGAAGCCTTCCAAATGAAGACCCAACCCCGCAGTGGGGTGCAGAAGCTAATATACCATCTTGAGGTTACAGAAGGAATGGGGGCTTGGATCCTGGCAAAACAGACTATGGGCAGAGGGGAGAAAAGGAATTCTGTTGGGGGGCAATCAGTGATCACTAGGGCTTGAACAATGTACAGTGGTCTGCAGCAAAGTCTGTTGGACCCACAGAGCAGACAGGGGTTTGTGACAAGTTTGTCCAGTTTTCTTGACAGACTTCAGTCTTCCTTCCTGTGATAAGGGTTCAGTTCATGAAAATTCAGGAAAGAGACCAGAGGTCATTGTTCTCTTCTTTGGTAAGTCCTGATACTTTGGAAGAGACAGTGTGGGCTGGGAGTTGTCAGAGAGACCTTGAGGTTTTGTTTTCAGTTCAGCATGTCGCCATATTTTGAGGTATCAGTTTCTGAGCACCAACAACATGCTATTGCTTAAAAGATTATTTATTCTTCATCTGGCTAAAATACAGATTATCCTTTGGGACTCAGTTTAGACACTACACCCAGTATACAGTTACGTAACCCTCTTACCTGCCGCTGTAATGCCTGGTACATCTTCCATCATAGTGCTTATACTGTTATGTTGTAAGTGCCTCGTTAATGGGCTGCCTGCCCACTAGACAGGAAGACCCCCTTGAGGACAAGGATGTCTTGCTCTCCCCTATATCCCTAGCCCCTAGCACAATCCTTAGTATAAAATGGTGACACACCAAATATGTCTTGAATGAGTAAGTGATATATGTCCATTGCAGAATATTTGGGAGAACTAAAAAAAAAATTTTTTTTAAGAAAATGAATACAAATCTCCAAACTAGAGATAAATTTTATTAGCATTTTTGGTTTCCTTGCTTCCAGTTAGCTTTCTCCATTGACATCATGGAGCTATAAAGCTTTGAGTATTTCTATTTTCACTTAATAGTACACTGTGAACATTTTCTCACTACAAATTCTTCGGAAACTTTAACGGTTATAACAAGACTATCCTTTAGAAGTAACATATAGTTTATTCAGATATTCTCTATTGTTGGACTTTGAGTTTTTTGCAATGTTTTACTATGATAAATAATGCTTAAATGAATATTTTTGCATCTCTAATTATTTCCCTATAATACATTCCAGAAATGAAATTACTGGGTGAAAATTTCACAGTTCTACGTGCAATGTATCAACATACCTACCTGAATGTATCAACATACCTACCTGTAATATTACCTTTTTTAAAGAGTGAAGGTTACATAGACAAAAAGGAGTATCTCATTTTTACCTTATTTATCACTCATTTATATTACACCTCTGTGAATTGTATAATGATAACCTTTGCCCATTTTTCTGTTGGACTATTCTTATTGATTTAAAAGCTTTCTATATTTTAAGAATACAATACTTTGTGAAATTTTTGAAAATTCCCTAGTTTGATATATGCCTTTTGATTTTATTTTACGTTTTTATCATAACATTTTTTTAATCTTGTGAACACTTAACCAGTCTTCTATGAATTGCTCAATTACTTTTCTATATAGAATTTCTTGCCCTCCTTAGATATAATACATATATATTTTCCTACTTAGATATGTGCTTAGATGATATATTTTTTCTACCTTTATTAATTTCTTTTGCTTACCTGTAACTTTTTGACCCATTTAGAATTTATTTTGGGGTATAGTGTGAGGTGAAACTTTAACTAGAGTTTTTACAGAATAACTAAGTCTTCTAATACCTTCTCTTGGCCTTGAAGGAAATGTTATTAAGACAATTGTATTGCAATAACAGAACCTAAAGTCATAGCCCAGTGTTCACTGTGAACTTTGCTTTCTCCTCCCAGGTGAGCAGGAGCCAGCTGTAAGCAGCGATTCTGACATCTCGTTGATTATGGCAATGGAAGTTGGACTGTCTGATGTAGAACTTTCCACTGACCAAGACTGCGAAGAGGTGAAATCTTGAAATGGCGAATATAGAGAAAGAGATAGTAGGACCCAAGGGGAAGGAAGGGACGAGCACGCTGGGACTTGAACCAGGCACACACACCTGCAGAGCACCTTGGCAACTCCAGGGTGCTCCGTTCAGGAATGGTAACGAAAAGCAATATCCAAAGTCTTGTTAATCAGGATGCATTTTCTCCATCTCTACGACAGTCCACGGCCTTGGCAGCTCGGAGGGTGAAAGCTGATTCCCACGTCCTTGTAGGCACACACTTCAGAAGCTCCTAAAACAGAGACAGAACAGACACCTTTAGGGTTTCTCAGTTTCATTTCAATTTTTTCCAGGTCTTAATTGTTCTTGTTTTTGGAATGTTGTTTGATTTCTTTGGCAATTTCTTTTTGAAGACTGTGTGTAATTTACTTTATATCCACTCCTTTGTTCTTCTTTTGGTTCACTCCAGCTTTTGTATAGATTTCTGTTTAGAAGCGCCAGTTCCTCCTATGGTCAGTTTGTATTCCACCTCTGTGATGTAGGGTCTTGACCTCTCAGCATGAAGTGTGCATGACTTTGAGAAGTGCCTCCGCACCCTGAAACAGACTAAGGCCAGCTTTCATTAAGAAGCTAAATTCGTTTAAGTGGGTCTTAAAAATCCCAGCTGCCAGAGACCCCAACACTAAGCTCTAATCTGCTGAGGCCGCTGCTCATTATTTTAAGCGACATCACACCGGCTTCCACTTGACAGGCTCTGTTAGGGGCCCTGGTGACACGAGACAGGAGCTCTGGGGAAGAAGTTGAATTCAGCTGGGTCTAACAGTCTTTGGCTGAAATTCTGAACTCAGAAGCACTCTCCAGGGCGTCCAATCTTTGGTAGCTGTGGGGCTGGTTTTAAAACCAGAAACTACATGTTCTTCCCATTAAAAACAAAATGCCTGTTGCACTGGCTTCCCCTGAGCTAAAGTAGATTTTTGTCACTTCCATGGTGGATCTGCAGGAGATGGGGGCTTTAGAGAAGGGTCAGTCATTTTTGAGCCCAGTGGAACACAGTGGGGGTTGCAGTAGCACCTAGATCGTACCTTAATTTCAACATACTTCTGTTAAACCCCACCAGACCACCTGGAAGGATTTAGGTGGATCCTTAGCAGATTGCTTCCCAGGGCTCCCAAGTGAGTCCAGATACCAGGTGAGGAATGAGGCGCGGTTTGATAAATCATTTGAACCAAAAAGTGCAACATGAGAATTTGCTGAAACAAGTTTATCCTGACGGAGATAGACTAAGTAAGTAAGAGGGAAAGGAAAAGAAGTATCCAATGAGTACTCAAACCCACCGCCATTTTTAAAACTGTGTCTGTTTTTATTCTTTTTTTGTAACTTTTTTTCAGAAAAGTGCTATTTTTTCTGAAATAGCACTATTTGTGCAATTTTTTCAGTGGGCCCTTTTGTAATACAGTGAGGCTATCCAGATGCGGAGATGACTAAGGTAGTGAATAGCTTCTCTGAACAATCAGAGGGGTCACCTCATCATCTCTAAGCAGTTGGCCAAGGCCAGGCTGTCGCTTGGATTAACTACAAAGGAAAGGCTTTTCTCACTGAGTGGTATTTACATATTTGATGGAACTTTTCCACCTCATGAGGCTAACACTCATTCAAAAACAGAGTTCAGTGCTGTTGTAAAAGCTCCCTGCCTGCTCACACGTGGCGTGCGGGCCAAGGGAGAAAGGACACCAGTTGCTCTTTTTTCACCACCTTTAACGATTTCCTATCTGATGGTTTAGAAGTAGACAGCAAGGCAAGGAAAATGATTACCGCTTTCAGAAAGGTCCGGCACTTCCTGTAACGAGATCCAGTCTCTAGGTGTGGGAAGGCAGGCAGGGAGGAATGAGGAGACCTCTGACCCAGGAGTCAGGAGTCCCAGGTGAGCCACACCCTTGCTAGGTCTCAGCTTCTCCATCTATAAGGTGAAGAGTTTAACAACACAATTCCCAAAGCTCCCTGGCTGTAGGAGCACTGATGAGCATTTTGCCAGGTGGATCTACAGCCATGACATGGGCAAGCAGGCTGCGGGCTTGGAGAGGCAGAGTTATTTGACTTGTAACATGTAATAACAGCCTGTGAGATCTGTCACTCCTGTGTTGATGAGAATGAAGATCTAAATGATTGAAGTTTTAAGTCCAGGTAGGAGTTGGTTTGTTTTGCCTTGTTTAAAAACTGCTGTTAGTCGCAGAGTTTTCGATCTCTGGATACCTTCAAATCCCACCTCTCAGTGTGGGATTCTTGATCTCAAAGGTATTTATTTTTTCATTCAGCATAGGTCTGCAACACCTACTACTCCTCCTTCAATCACCTTTGCCCAAAACAGATTTTGGAATTATTGGTATTAACCTAAGTCCAGTGGAATTAGAAAGATAATTCTGCAGCAAAAGAAATATAAATTGTATTCCATACCCAGAGAGAAAATGCCCTTTGGATGCCATAGTCCTCTGTTTGATGAGTGTTTTTTCTTCCTGCCAATAACCAGGTAAATCAGGATTTGACTCAAATGCAGGCACATGCAGGGCCTGCCGTATGGATGATAAGGGGCCCCAGAGGCCAACCTGAGGCCTGTGGCTCTGACCCCAAGGAGGTCCTGCTGCAAATCCCATGAGCTTATGACATTCTCTACTTACCAAAGGTTTATTTCTAGAGATTTCCCTGTGGCTTTGATAGTTTTTTAAAAAGTTTAATCAGAAAGTTTTCATTTCAAAAGAAAGAGAAACAGCCCTTCCCCATAGCCTTCTTCATCACCTCCCCCCAAAAGAGACTCTGTCCTGGAGACCCAGGGGTCCACAGATGAGTGTCAGGGGTGTGTCAACCCTCTAGACGCTGATGCAGATTGAATGTGCATTTGCAAATGTGCATTTTTCTAAATCGAGGGTCTAGACCAGCACTGTCCAAGGGAGATATAATGCAAGTCACATACTTAATTTTCTATTAGCCACAATTTTAAAAAGTAAAAAGAAACAGGTAAAGTCATTTTAACAATATTTTTATTTAACCTCATATTATTGTTTCAACATGTAATTAATGTAAGAAGTGTTAATGACATATTTTACATTCTTCTCTTGTACTAAGTCTTCTAAATCCATTGTGTTTTTACACTCACAGCACGTCCCGATCTAGATGAGCCACATCTCATGCACTCAGTAGCTATATGTGGCTAGCGGCCACCGAGTGGACAGCACAGGTCTAGAGCTTCTCCAGTATCCTCACGAGATTCCCTGTCCCTTACAAAAGAAAAAGGTTGAAACCTTAATTACCTCCAGAGAGAACCAGACACCACCCAAGTCGCCTAACGAAAGGCCCAGAGGTCCGTTCATTTTATAGTGAATAAAGATTCAGGCAGCCCTTTCTGAGATTTCTGCTTGAACTTTCTAAACACATCACTGATGTCCATTATTCTTACTTCTCTGACCAGTTGTTTTTTAAAAAGTCACACAAACCTTGTCAATTTGGTGCTGAAACAAAATTATATCCCTCATTTCTATGACAAACCCTTAGGCTAATATATGGCACTTACGAGCCAGAGAGAATGCCAGACTGAAGTCATCCAACTTTACTTCAACTCTTTCTTATTCGTGGCCAGCTAAAGGTCCTTTCCCAGTCCCAGTGTCCGCTGTCCCCACAGCTGTAGCTAAAACTTAAGGATTTTTGAAGAAAGAGTGAGAAATTACATGTTGACTCCAAATACAAAACTTTATGGGGCCTTACTGAGAGAAAATCTTTGGGGCTTATGACCGTCCAGCCCCTACTTGGTGAATTCTGACCACCTTCAACAGCCAGCTTTCTACTCAAAGTGAGCAGCCACCGACCACCCCAAGGCTGTGGGGAGGAACAGGAGCATGTGCATTCACTCAGAATAATTTAGGGTCACCTTTAGGAATTGCTACCTCCTGTGTGTCTAGTCCCTTTGGAAGAGCTGAACCCTGACCATGAATCCAGCATCTGAACATTGACTTATGCTCTAGGGTCTGGTCACCCCCTGGAATGTAAACTCTGGCCATCTATGCAGGGAGAGGGAGAGAAGCAGGAGAAGGTAACAAGTTAAAAGTGACAAAGGTACCTACCCATTTTGACATCACAGGGTAATGATCATAACCATGGAGGCAAAGTCCTGTCCAAAGAAGTTTGTTTTTGTTTTTTTTTTTTTCATTTGTTTTGCTTTGTTTTTAGCATTTACCTTCATCCTGGTGAGATATCCTGGACATTCATGGGCTGGGTTTGGTCATATCAAAAATCACGGTGCCCAGTGGCCATTTCTGTCACTGCCCTGACAGCTCTGTGGCTATAATACTTTCAGAACCAAAAATGATGACAGGTAGTCTAACCTGGAATGCTTTCTTATTTATGAGTTGTTTAGATGGAAATTTTTACAGAGCATAAAAATTCAATGGTTATCCATTGAATGCATCACCTTGACTGAAAACAAATCTCATTGAATCAAAACTTTTTCAGAAAATCTGGGATAGGGAGTCACTCCCTCTAGGAGCAGGGGCCTAGCCCTCTGTGATACTAGGACCACTGAGGCAATTTCCAGTAGCATTTTTATGTATTCTCTCACTTAGATTCCTTTCTCTTTTATGTCTGTGTCTCTCCAACTCTATTTTCCTGTCTCTCTCTTTGTGTACACACACAAATTCTTTTCCTATTTTCTCCCTCCACCTCCTCTCTTTTCTTCCTCTTTATTTTTATTCTAGTCTTACAAGAAACTCTGTAACAAAAATCATTGGTGGCTCTGTATTTTTAGGGTTATTATTGTGATTACTGTTGTTGGTGTCTTTCTTCTTTTTATTGTGTGGCAATATCTAAGTTTTTACTTACGATGAGGAAAACTAGTTTACTCTAAAGGCCAATTAAGTTCCTCCCTAATAGAGTCAGCCTCAGTTTCACTTCTTATGTCACAAATTGCATCTCAAACCACCCACAGCTATTGCCTTTTATTTCAGGCTTCCTTGCCATAAAAGTCTCCTAGCCAAATAATGGCAAGGTAACAATTCCAGAATGCTGTCTAGATCTATTTTCCTCCACGCCCACCATTTATAACCTTCCTCATTCACCACATGTCCCCAGGGTTAGGATTTCTTAGAAAAACTTGTATTACTGTATCTGATGTCCACTCATGCTTCTTAATATCTTCACACAAGAGCTTGCTCATTGTACGTGACCCAAGGGCCACTAATTCCTAAAGAGACACAAAGAGACTACCCTACTAAGGTGGAGGACACACGGTTCCTTGTGCCCTGCTCTGTGCTACCGAGGTCCCTCATCGATGCTGTCGCGTGGCCTGATCTGATGAGCACATCTGGTGATGGTTAAAAGGGACTGGGGACGTTACCCTGTAGGAAGTCAGAAAAGAGGATGGCAGGATCTCTGGTCAGAGCAGGGGTGGAAAGCTTCTGTGATTAATAGAACATAAATGCTTCCCCTAAATAAATGTTCATCCCTAGGTTTAGAGTTGACCCGGGTTTTGGGGTGTA
Organism: Varecia variegata; assembly: GCA_028533085.1. Classification (NCBI taxonomy): domain Eukaryota; kingdom Metazoa; phylum Chordata; class Mammalia; order Primates; family Lemuridae; genus Varecia; species Varecia variegata. The sequence goes on from CM052440.1 coordinate 125,142,374, forward strand.
TGTGTTTGTGTGGGTGTGTATAAGGAATTAAATACTCATGAGTTAAAACACTCATGATTACAAAGAAGGTTGGGATTGCCTGAAAAATAAATTCTGAGAAGCAGCTGTGAGTTTCTCATCATCACTTAGCTCTTCCCTTTCCCTGCTTTTCTCCCCATCTCACAACCTCAGACCCTTTGTCATAGGAACATTAATTTTTAAAGACCCATAGATCAATAGCCACACTCTTCCACTTTGAGCCTTTTGATGGCACTAAATTATTATCCTAGAACTAATGAAGTGAGTTCAGCTCCTAGAAGTGGACCTTTAATACCAAGTCCTTTAATTGCAAAACCTGCTTCTACAAGAACCTGCTGAGGTCAGTAACATCTCTGTTTACATGTCTGGAGTGCTTCATAATCAAGTGGCTTTTCCAGGAATCTCAGAGATCAAAGATTTTCTAATAGTGCTACTATTGACATTTGCACTTACTGCAGAGCCATTTGCTCTGTGGCCACCTGATAAATATTTGTTGATGGTAATGATAAGGCAGGAATATAGACATCTCTTAAGAGGTCTGCGGGTCTGAACACAGTAAGGGAGAAAATCCATGGAGTGGGGTAGCTCAACCTGAATTACCCAAAGTCCTTGCTTGGCAGAATATCTGTGGTCTGTTATCCTTACTGAAGTGATGGGCTTGGAGAAGCAGGGAAAATGTGGGGACCATGTGTGCTATATAAACCAAAGACTGATCACCTTCCAAATGGACACATGTTTCTTCCATTGACTAGTTGAATTTTCTTCTCATGTTCTCATAAATAAAATTGAAGGTGGGTTGCATGGTTGAATGAAACCATGAAACCTTAGGAGGTTTTCTCTTGCAGGCTGTTGATTGACTTTACTAAATCCAGAAATCTAAAAAAAAAAAAAAAAAATTATGGCCTTAGTACCACATCATCTTTAAAATTTAGCATTTAGTCCCCTTTTCCTTAAAAAGTTTCAGACAAATCTAGCGCTTTATTGAACTCAGAATATTGTTCTCTTCGAGAATGTGAAGATTTTAAATAGCCAAAGAATTTTCATGTATAAGAGCTAGCTAATTATAGTATATCCTGCTCTTCTGAAGACAATACCAAACTGTTGCCTGTACTAATAGACAGTAGAGCAGTCGAAGAACTAGCACGTGGACTTTGCAGTCTGTTGGCATCTGTGGTGCTGACTGTTCAGTAGGATGCTATTGCAAAGGAGTAGAGTGCCCTCTGCTGGAATAATCACAGTTCTTTCAGCAAATTAATTTGACTTGGGTCACCATTTATTTCCTCAACAACTGTATTAGTTATTTGCCTTTCGTCCTACAAATTCTTCAGTAGTTGAGAATTTGGTCTACATTTATCACATGAGGAAAGAATGTCACAAACTGAAAAATTGAAGGAGACCCCACAGAAGATCTTCTGTCAGCAGCCCTTCTGCAAAATGTTCAAGTATCATGTCACTCTGTTTGCAAAGAAGATGCCTCTGGTTGGAATGTTTTTGCAGAGTTCTAAGCAAGGGACTGCTTGTTTTGTAACTTATCTCCACTTTATTCTTGTGAAATTGCAAAGGAAGATCAATAAAAGGACTTCTTTCATCTGAATGTAAATGGTGTGAAATACTGACGTGTTTTGTACATAATATATTTACTTCCTGCTTTCACACTAGTAATCCGAAGTGGTTATACCATTTTATAATTAGAGATGTAGGGGGTGGGGAAGGGGAGGGGCTGTTATTTTTATAGTGGGGTGTCCCTTATATTTAGAAAACTTGAAGTAATTTTGTATTTGTGAAAAGTTACATTCCATCCATTTTCTGAAAAATAAATTGGTATTCTTTAAAATGTTTGTGAGCTGGGAGGATGAATATTCTAGTTGCTAGGGGATCCTCCCAGGCAGTACATATGTGACATCCAGTTTTGTGGACTGCAGAACATAACCAGCAATTGCCAGTTTAAAAATGTGAAAAAAGGCAACTTATTTTAAACTCCTTTGTATAGCGCATTATTATTTCCCAATGAAAAAAAAATCTCTAAAGAATGAACTTACAATTATGAAATAATCAGGCATGATATCATAAATCAATTTCTAGCACCTTCCTATTAGCAAGAGGAAAATCCAATGGCTTTATTTTTTTCCTTCTTAATACAAATTGCTGTTATTGTAAACAAACAAATGCTCACAACAAAATGCTTGTTTTGTAAAACGACTGCTGTCACGGGTAAAATTTTATTTAGGTTCCCTGCAGGTCTTTGTGGCCAGTCTGCAGGTCATGTCTATGAGAGTCGCATCTTAGTATTGCCCATCCTTCCATATCAGATCGTGTGACTAAGCTTCCTGGATTTATTTGCCATCTGACCCAAAATCAAAAAAAGTCACTCCTGATGATATTTGCATGGGGAGTTTGTGATTTGGGCCTGTTAGCTCTTAATTGCTGAAATAATGTAGTAGTGGATTATGTAGCCATTTTACCCAAACATCATTTTCTCTAGTAAGTCACGTGCATATTTAGATGATTAGTTAAGGCAGTATAGTTGTTTAGGTTTTTTTTTTTTTTTTTCCTGTATAAATTTCTTTCCTTCTTCCCCACCTCAGGCACCTAGCCTATACCCTTTAAAGCACTTTATATCTCTCTTGAAATACAAAGAAATTTGGGGGGGAAAAAAACTGTCTTTAAAGGAACTTGTCTTCTATTAGGAGACACAGACTTTTATTTTGCTTTATTCTCTATGTACTTGGAGAGCATAAACGGTTTGTCTCGTGCTGGGCTAGTGATGACACCAGGATGATAGTTGGAAACATTCAATCATACAACATAGCTATTTTTGTTATATAGAAGACTATAATGTAAATAAGTGCAATCATGTTCTTATGTACTGGGTAAAAAAATCTATTGCAACTATAAAGGTTTTAAAATGAGGACTCTGAATTCCAGGAAATTTCACTGCAAAATTTTGTTTGGTTTTGTTTTTAATAAAATGGAACCAGATGCTTGTGTTGGTGTCATCCATACTCCCCGACTCTGTTACCTATCCAGAGGTGGCGCTGTGGCTTTCAAAAGATCCAGAGTTATTGTTAAATCATGATTCTGTCAAAAGACCAAGGATAATAATAACTTCCTTATTTCACTCAGGTAAGTCAAGTGCCAGGCACCAACCTCCTCTTAGCTCTGCCCTTCTAAGTGAATGCTCTAAAAGATTTGGAGCGGCTGGGTGGTGGCTCACGCCTGTAATCTTAGCACTCTGGGAGGCTGAGGCGGGTGGATTGTTTGAGCTCAGGAGTTCGAGACCAGCCCGAGCAAGAGGGAGACCCCGTCTCTACTAAAAATAGAACAAAATTATCTGGACAGCTAAAAATATATATAGAAAAAAATTAGTCGGGCATGGTGGTGCATGCCTATAGTCCCAGCTACTTGGGAGGCTAGGGCAGGAGGATTGCTTGAGCCCAGGAGTTTGAGGTTGCTGTGAGCTAGGCTGACACCACAGCACTCTAGCCCGGGCAACAGAGTGAGACTCTGTCTCAAAAAAATAAAATAAAATAAAATAAAAGATTTGGAGCAATTCTGAAGAAGAACGGCTGCTGATTTAGCTGGAGGTGCCGTTCGGTGGGAACTGAGCAATATTCTCATGGACCATCTCAGCAGATTTATTTGAAGCAGGGTTATGCCATGGGCCTGCCAGATGGACTGGGGCAGGCAGAGCCTTTTTTTATATTTACAAGTACATTTCTAAAGGATTTTAAACAGCAATTCCTTAGGATTAGTAAGAGAACACAAAGCAAATGAAAAAGATGGGGGCTGCTAGCCTGGCAAGGTGGGAAAGGAAGTCAGGAAAGGAGAGGCGGCCCCTATTCATTGGCTTCACCTACTCGAAACCGGCGGCCCCTTGGTGTGGCTTTGAAACCTGTGTGTGGCCCATCCCAGATGCCTAATATGGCCTCTGGAGGAGCAGGCAGGACTGGCCACGCTGCTGAGTGCAGCTCAGCCTATGACTGGAGACTCGCTCCTGGCCAGGAGCCACCCCAGGAGCTGTGGATCCCACAGAGTCCCCTGGCAACACGGCAAAGGGTATTGAGTGCCGTGTAGATAAAGAAAACATTTATCTGCCCTGGAGCCTTTGCTTGGGGCCATTTCTTGCTTAATTTGTAGGTAGGTCGATATTCTAAGGGGATTGTTAAGAACAATAATGATAATGCCACATTGGAAGGCACTTTAAACTTTGCTTTTGCTTCCAATGTTGCAGTGTTTATCTGCCCAGACACTGGGGGTATGAAGCTATTATCTAGCACCTAGAAACCATCCTTCCTGACTCCTACTTCCACAATCTTTCCACTAGATCAGGATTTCCCAAATTAGGAAATGTATTCTGTGAGATACATTCTGGGATATGTTTGAATTTACAGCACAGACACCCAAGTTCAACTAAGTTTCATACAATTCATACTGCCTATGAAAAGCTTTTGAGAAAGTCTTCAGTAAAGTCACCAATTTAGCTTTGTATAACTCAGCTTTTCCTGAAGCTGATGGATAATCGAGTCCTCTTTTTTCAAGGGTTATGTTTTTCAACACTGCGTGGATGAGAGACTACTGTGTAGAATATGTTGACATTCAGACCAAAAAAAAGCTGCCAGACATTGTCTTCCACATCAGGCAAAGGTGGAGCTGCGCAGGGTTTGCAGTCTCAGCCTGGGGCCTGCCTCACCTGGAGTGAGTCCTGGGGACAGGTCAGCGGGCGCTGCCCTGAGTCACATGTGTGCCAGGGAGCACTGGGCAGCAGCACGGCTCACAATCATGCTCTTCCCAGGGAAGTAGAGGCCCTGCCCACCTAGAAACGCCACACTGTGGGCTTTTGCTTTGAGAAGTCATGCAGCATATTCCTCCCTTGGAGAACAGAAAGTTTAAAACTCCCCCAGAGCTTCGGTAATAAGCCAGCTAAGTCAGCTTTGCCACTTAATTCTTATTCTGTTTGGAGGACTATATTCTGTGTTTGGAGGACTATAAACAAAACCACTATTTAAAAGGCACAAAAGTGTGCGCTTTTCTAAGTCTAGTAACTCCTTGAAAGCCATGCATTGCACCAGATTTGGGGATGCGGGAGAGAACATGAATTAGTTTTGCTCTATAATAATTATTATCCACAGAAGAGTGAGTGCCAATTGATGAGAATTCAGGTGCCTGAGAAAGGTTTCATATTTATGAGACATTTTTAAATAATAGTTCCCTCATTCTCAGTGATCCAACAACAGAAACTATTTTACATCTCATTTCATCACATATTGGTATAGAATCTCCCTCAGCTGTTGCCATGATTCTTTGTTCTTGGCTGTGAGAAGCAGGAGGCTACAGGGACTTTTCCACTGTGCCACCAAAGACCAGGGGGGCCTCTGCTCACCGTGATCACATCTCCCCTCGTTGGTTTTCAGTCCCAGCACCCCAGCACAAGTAGGATGCCACCCTAAGTCTCCCCAGTGGGAGCTTGCATTTGCAAGCATACTGTGAGGTAAAAATTAACCACCCCAATTTTTTCATCCCTTCCTGTTGTAGAAGACATGCCCTACCATCTCCCAACAGGAACATCCAGAAGGGCTGTTCACAGTCACAGCCCCTAACCTCGTCACTCGCTCTGTGCCTCCCTCTGATATTCCCACCTTCTTTGTTCTTCAGGATCGTTTACTAAATAGTCAAGGGAGGAACCAGAGCCAGGTTTCATTGGCAGACAACTGCGCTTGGTTGCTATGAGAGCCATATACACAACACAGCTGTCATTGATATTATAGATGTGATGGGAGTCAAGGGCCTCAACTCTCTAAGGAGAAAAAATATATAACTCACAGCTTTGGAAATGGCATCCATATCTATAAATAAATGTGAGAGCAGAGAAGTGAATTAGAGAATGTAAGAACACAATAGAGTTAGACCTGAGGATAAGATTACTCTGGGTCTGGGCCTGATGATTTTTTTACACCAGAACAACTCCCAGGAAGTCTAATTTCAGGAGACTTTTGCCTGGGGTTGAGGTATAATGCAGAGGCTAAACACGCAGGGGACCTGACTCACAGCTTCCTTTATGATAGGGAAAATGAAAGGAGGTCCCTTTGCCTCTTACCACTTTCTCTTTTCCTTTTTTTTTTTTTGTTTGAGACAGAGTCTCACCCTGTTGCCCGGGCTAGAGTGAGTGCCGTGGCGTCAGCCTAGCTCACTGCAACCTCAAACTCCTGGGCTCAAGCAATCCTTCTGCCTCAGCCTCCCGAGTAGCTGGGACTACAGGCACGTGCCACCATGCCCAGCTAATTTTTCTATATATATTTTTAGCTATCCATATAATTTCTTTCTATTTTTAGTAGAGATGGGGTCTCACTCTTGCTCAGGCTGGGCTCGAACTCCTGAGCTCAAACAATCCACCCGCCTCGGCCTCCCAGAGTGCTAGGATTACAGGCGTGAGCCACCGCGCCCGGCCACTTTCTCTTTTCCTTATTCCCTCTGTCTGAAACACAGAGGAGGGGGAGAAGAGAGGACATGAAGTAGGGGAAGAGCCAGGGCTAGAACTTAGATTTCCTAACCCCACTGCCATTTCCATACATGGGTAGGCATCTCCTGACTGCTCAAAAATCTCAGGAATGGAAAGCACAAAAAACTGAAAGCTGGAGTTTGTTATGTTGATAGGAAGATTATTGTACAGTCAGGAAGCACTCCCTGGACACACACACACACACACACACACACGCCGTCCACAAGGTGAGCCCCCGTGCATGCTGTCTAATTTTAACTATGCAAGAAAGCTCATTCCCTCAAGATCTCAGCGTGTATTATTACTTTCTAGATGCATGCCTTCAAAATATAATTAGTCATTATATCATACTTTCTAAAACTGGCCTACAGACAACAGCCTGCCCTTCTTAGAGCCGCTGCAGCACTGAGACTTGCTGGACAGGAGTAAAGAAGGGTTTTTTCCTATATTATGAGTACTAGATGTCCAGAGACACCCCGCAACTACAGATCACCTAAAAACAATAGGTAAAATGTTAAAATTTCCTTTAGGATGAATAGCTAAGCTGGCGGGAAATAAGAGAAATTCTTGGACACAAGAAATTGTAAGAAAATACCAGTCTATCCAGAGAGGAACAAGATCGTCAGAAATACAGTTTGCCCTGGGTGCATATGTTAATTCTTCATGGTCTTGGGTGTCCACCAATTTTTTCTGTATAAATATTGTTAAAATAATAACTATTTTAGGCTTAGTGAGCCACATGTGATTTCTGTCACTTTAATTGCTGTTTCTTAACAACCATTTAAAAATGTCAAAACTATTCTTAGCGCAAAGGCCATACAAAAACAGGCCACAGGAAGGCTTTGTGCTGCTCCTACAGAGAACAGAGACAAAGCCCAGGGTTAGAATCAGAGACCCCAGCACAACACCGGCACCCACAAACACTGACGTCCTTAGTGGGTAAACTAGAAAAACTATGCCTAACAGGAGTTGGTTTAGGTGTTAACCAGCGCTGGACTTGGTTCTAGAAAAAGTAGGAAATAGATAAAATCTCCCCGGGTCACCTCCTTGAGGTGTCCTAACCACAGACAAGCCTTCTCAAGGGTTAGGTACCAGAATCCAACTACCTGTATGACCTGAATACCAAAGATGCAAACTTAGTTTAAAGTCTTCCCAGGTTGATAGTTACACAGTGTTTGGTAGGACTGAATGCATATCCTCACGAGACCTCAGAGGAATTCTCACAACCAAGTTTCAAGGAATATGAACACATAATAAAAAAACTCAAAATAGGCCAGGCACAGTGGTTCACACCTGTAATCCTAGCACTCTGGGAGGCCAAGCCAGGAGGATCACTTGAGGCCAGGAGTTTGAGACCAACCTGATCAACATAGCAAGACTCCGTCTCTAAAAAAAAAAAAACAGAAAAATTAGCCAGGCATGGTGGCACATGCCTGTAGTCCCAGCTACTTAGGAGGCCGAGGCAAGAGGATCGCTTGAGCCTGGGAACTTGAGGTTGCAGTGAGCTATGATGAGGCCACTGCATTCTAGTCCTTACAAGAGAGCGAGACCCTGTCTCAAAAAAAAAAAAAAAAAAAAAAAACCTCAAAATAAGGAAACAAGTCACGATGGGGAAGAGAGTGCAGAAAGATCAGTGATATGAGAAATATCAGGTACGGGACATAAAATAAGTGTTTGAAGGAGCCCTCCAGGTGATTCTAATACACCCTGAAGTTCCATTCTAGTCACTTCAGAGCTCAGCAGCAATCAAGTAGGAACAGGTGAAATCGTTAATTTGGTTGGGCTACTTTGATCTTACGATGATGGACTTGGAGGAGACTAAGTTTCATCCATAAAATGTTTTATTACTCAAGATTATCTGACTTTTGGGTAGAAAAGGAATAAGCAAGCTTGTCCTTATACTGTACCCTCAGGGTCCCACAGGAACTAATCCTGGCCTGTGTCTCCAATTTCCCGCCATCTGAACATGCTCCACCTGACCCCCAGGGCTGCGGCCTCACCGTGTCTGTTGGTTCCACCATGTATCCTCAGGACCAAGGAGGAGCTCCGTGAACATTGTTACACAGATAACTGAGTGAATGACAAGGCTCAGCCTTTTAACCCAAAACACCAAGTTCAGGCCGGCATGTTACTGGAAAGAATCACATGTTGAGGACTCGTTGCGACTGATTCCAAAGAATAAATTCAGCAATGACCTTGAAACAAATGCATGATGCTTATGATCACTGCTATCATATTAGAATTAGTAATAATGGTGAACCGTTGAGTGCTTACTATGCAACAGGCACTAGGTAAGTGTTTTATATGCATCAAGTCATTTGGCCCTCGTCATAACACTTTAAGGAAGGTACTATTATTATTCCCATTTTACAAATTTTGAGAGTGAAGCTTAGAAAGTAACTTGCCCAAAACCACACAGCTGGGAAGTGGCAAAACTGCTTACAAACCCCAAGTCTTCCCGGCTCCTGGAAACTGTTCTTCGCCACCACGTTGCGTCGCCTTCCCTCTTCTGAAAGCAAAGCTGACAAGTTTCTCTCTTTATCTCTGCAAAGTAAAAGGAAAGAGATTTAAAGTAAAGCAAAAAAGCAAGACCAACAACAAAAAAGGAACTTTGTGGTAGAGAAATCTAACAAACACTGCCCCAGGCAGGTGATCCAGGTTAACATCAACGGTGATACATACATCTGTACCTTGATATGATGTGATGAGAATGTTACTTTCCCTCTGTGGTCGTCCTCCCAAAACCCCATCGCAGAACCCTGGTGGAACCATTATGGAAACATCAGACAAATCCACAGTGAGGGACATTCTACAAAATATGTGACCAGTACTCCTCAAAACTCCCAAGGTCATCAAAAACAAGTACAGTCACAGAAACTGTCAGAGACCAGAGGACCCCCAAGAAGACAGGGTGATTAAATGTAATATGGAAATAAAAAAAAAAATTAGCCAGGCGTGGTGACATGCAGCTGTATGCTCAGCTACTTGGGAGGCTGAGGTGGGAGGATTGCTGGAGCCCAGGAGCTCAAGGCTGCAGGGAGCTGTGATGACACTACTGCACTCTAGCCTGGGCAACAGAGCGAGACCCTGTCTCAAAAAAAAAAAAAAAATGTAATATGGTATCCTGGGTGGAATCCTGGAACAGAAAAAGGACATTAGGAAAAGATTACAAAGATAGTGAAACCCGAATAAAGTCTGAAGTTTACTTAATGGTAATGTTCCAAAGTTGATTCCTTAGTTACGACAAATGTATCATGATAATGTCAGATGTTAGCAATAGGAAAAACTGAATAAGGAAAATACAGGAACTATCTGTACTATCTTTGTAACTTTTCTGTAAATTCAGAACTATCCTAAAATGAGTTTCTCTTAAAGGAGTTATTTTCATCAAGTATAAGAACCCATTGAATTACCTGGATATGTAGAAATTGGTTTCTGATGGTATTGTGGAGTGTCCTTCCCAGGAAATGTTAGGAACAGAACAAAAAATTCAATATCCTGAAGAGTTTAGATCTTCTTCTTGCAGCAGGACACTGATTCAAATTATTTCTTGACATAAATTTCATTTTTAAGACAATATATTTGTGATTTGTATTAATTGTTACGATGACTCTTCAACCTGGAGTCATTGGAAAATCTGCCAAATAAGTTAATCTTTTGTAGTTATGTGTCAGAGTTATTGCAAAGGTAATGAGTAGGTTTCTTAGCTGGTGCACTGCACGGTAATTACACTTAACATCAGCTGGGTAAGCAATGTAACGCAAATGCACCGAAAGTTACAGAACTCTTGCCGTTTGGGATGGTATTTACGTAGTTGAGCTGCTTCTCCCAGTAGAGGGCTCTGTTGACCATCAAATGGAAAAGATGCCCTGGCCTTAGAGAATGGAGTTGCCTGGATTCTACCTTGAACAGTTTGTAGGGTAACTCTGAGGAAGAATAACCATTCAGAAATCCCCAGTTACACTCGTACAATAGGAAAGGGAGATTAGACAACACTAACCAGCATGGTTGGGGTAGGGGATGTTTGATAGAAGAGAGAAGTTATACTGGACTATACCAGAAAACAGCCCTTGAGAATGTTCTTAGGCCTATACATTGCTGAAACCACATTTCCCCAAATGAAAAGCAGGTTAGAAGTGACTAAACTAGAAATGCCTTACGCCAGGGTACATGTGCTCCTGAGAAGTAGTGTTGAAGAAATGTTCTAGGAGTATCACCTATATACTCACTGATTGACCAAATAGCATTTCACAAGATAACTCGTAACATTTAATTCTTTATTTAAACACAGCAGCAAAGAGCAGCCTCTACACACACACACACACACAGACACACACACACACACACACCACTGACCCAACTAAAATTTTTTAATAACCTCCCGTTTCTGTTAAGTCCAAGTACAGAATAAAATCTTAATTAGTTTCTAAGTTCTGCACAATCTGGCCTCTGACAACACCTCCAGAATTATCTTTTACCACTTTCCCACTCACTCCATGTGCTCCAGCTCATAGACTTTCTTTAACATCTTTTAATTCTAATATTCCGTGCACTTTTCCACCACAGGGACTTGCCCAGGCTTTTCCCTCTGCCTGACCAGTCTCACCCTATTCCCCGTCTTTGAGTTAACACCTGTTCATCCTTTGAATCTCAGCTCAACAGCTTTCCCTTGGAGAAAACCTCTCTCACCCCTGCATTAGATATCCCTGTTAAATGCTTACATACCACCTTGTACTTGGCCTTTGTAGCTCTAATCATAGGCCTAGTCCATGTACTAAATATAACCCTAAACGCTGTTTAACATTAATAATTCACTTATGTAATTGTTAGATTAATATTGATTCTTCTCTCTAGATAGGAAATTACTTGAAATTAGTGTTTATGTTTTTATTTTTCGTGTATTCCAGCACCTAGCATAGGACCTAGCTTAGAGTAGGTTTTCAGTATGTAATTCTGGAATAAAAGATTGAAGGAACAACCAGCTATACTAGCTCATTCTTACCTGTTTTTCTCTTTTCAGCCAAAAAGAAAAAACAAAACAAAACAACACTTTCACCAGGAAGTGCCACTGTAATATTTGGGTATTACACACAAATATTTGGGTATTATACAGGCTGTCTGGGAGATTTGGGAAAAAATGTAGCAAGCAAAACACTTAAATGTTAGCTGTGAAACATGAAGAAAAAATAACAGGAAAGAATAAGAAAGATGTTATATAATAAAAATTATGCCATTTTTGAGACGGGTCATTAGAGGGGCAAATTTTGTATGGAAATATCTCCCAGATGCCTGCACTAACGGACAGCAAGTTTGCACTTCCAGGTATTGATTCAGGGGAGGCTGAAAAATTCAAATTACATATCGATTCAAGTGAGGCTGGAAAACTGAGTTCCTGACTCAGCTCAGTCTCTCCTCAGCAGAGCAAGGTCCCGTAATGGGTGCCAAGGAAAGCTGCTCTCAAATCCTGTTTCTATTAAGTGTTCTAGTGTTCTAGTAACTAGAACACTCCTTTTGCTTAGGCCTTCCTGTGAAAAACACAAGTTGTCCCATCTTTAGCCAATAGGAGTCCCTTTGAGTTGGCTCCTGAGTTCTTACGTGATATTACGCGTCTCTAAGAGCTTCCTCACTATCTGATATAACAAAGTGTTCTAAAATTTACTAAATTTTACTAAATTTAGTACATTTACATCTTGTACATTTCCTGCCCCCAACATGGTATCAGCTATGTTGCTAAGAAATAATATGTCAAGATACAATCTGGGCACTAACAGTGCTCATTGATACTGGGTTGGTTATTATTTCTAGGCCTCTTCAGTGATATAATACATACATTTTTTTTTAAAAAAGTCTCTTGATTTATACTGACACTTCCAATTCAAATTTCGTACTACAAAGGTTTTTTAATTAATCACTTCTCTGTTGCACCTGTATGCAGCTCCTCCATTCTGTGATGAAAATTCTGAATCACAAGGACATAAGGAGTGGCAGCATGAAAATATCTTTTAGTTATTCATTTATCCCATACCACACACACAATAGTCTCAGAAAAACAGCACTCAGATTTCGGAATTTACTACCTCCAGTGCAAAGAAAACTAGTTCCTGCTGACTTCAAAGGGAGTGAAGCCAGAGAGAACAAACAATAAAAGATAGTTTCTTTGCCCAGATGTGTAGGTTCTATGACATTGACTCCTTTACCAAGGCCCATCCTGTTTTCTGAAATGCTGGGATCAATCCTTCTGAAAAAAACACATTTTTAAAATGAGATATGATATAAATAAATACAGATAAAATATAAATAATGCATCTTAAAAGAATCTAAGAAATAACAAGATAGGAAGGAATTATGAGACTTACCATGAAGGGATGTCAGGATTCTAGAGGCAAAAATGAAGACAGAAGCTTCTTTTGCTCAGAGAGGAGTTATCCTCCCTAAAAATTTTGGATTTTTATTCTGGTGGTCTTCTGAGAAAAGGAGAGAGAAATTGAAGCCAAGAGAACACACAAAATAGAAAGCGTAATAAGAGATTCACCCAGTAATAATCTAGCCTAGAAAAAGTTGCACCCCCACACAGACCAATCCTGGCACAGAATTACAGCCTAGATTAAACTCTCCTGAGTCTCCTGCCTATATCTTCCAGGTAATTTCAAACCTGGAATTTGGTGTAAAGTTGTCTTCAGCTGGTAGTACCTTGATCTTGCAAAATCAATTGTAAATCCTTTCTAGAATAAAAGCTAATTTTGGAAATTTTATCCAATAAATTTTTCAAATCCAAGACTAAGTCAAGGAAAACCAGATATATAAAGAAAGTAGATGCCATAAGCATTTTCTGACAGACTACAGACCACATACACAGAATTGCAAAGACTTCAAATCTGGGAATTACATGAATTAGATATACTAACTATGTTTAAAATTTTTGTTTAAAAATAACATCTGAAGGGAAAGAGATTTATACTTCTAAATTTAAAGTATAAAATAGATTTTTTAAAGACTCAAATGGAACTTTTAGAGAAAAGAAATAACTAAAATTTAAAACTCAATAGGTGAGTTTAACAGCAGATTAGACATACACAGATGAAGAAAAAAGTAAATGAACTGGAAAATAAGAAAAACTATCCATAATGAAGGATTGAGTGACAAAAAGATGGCTGGTACAGAAGAAAAGGTAAGAAACAAAAAATATTGCAAATGTTTCATTGGAGTCTAGAGGATACGAAGGAAAAGAATAAGGCAGACGTAGTTTTTGAAGAGACAATAAATTAAAATTTTCAGAACTGATGAAAAACATTGTTCTTCAGAGTCAAGAAGGCCAGTAAGTCCAAAGCAAGACAAATTTATAGCACTAAAATGCATATAATACAAAAGAAAAATCTCAAAGCAGTAATCTAAGCTTCTCCTTCAAGAATCTAGGAAAAGAAGAGCAAAATAGGCCAAGCCCTGTGGCTCACGCCTGTAATCCTAGCATTCTGGGAGGCCGAGGCAGGACGATTGATTGAGGTCAGGAGTTAGAAACCAGCCTGAGCAAGAGCGAGCCCCCATCTCTACTAAAAGTAAAAAGAAATTAAATGGACAGCTAAAAATATATATGGAAAAATTAGCCGGGCATGGTGGCACATGCCTACAGTCCTAGCTACTCAGGAGGCTGAGGCAGGAGGATTGCTTGAGCCCAGGAGTCTGAGGTTGCTGTGAGCTAGGCTGATGCCACGGCACTCTAGCCCAGGCAACAGAGTGAGACTCTGTCTCAAAAAAAAAAAAAAAAAAAGAATAGAGTATCTCTTGTGGTACTCTATCTCACAGCACACATAAAACTTTTGTTTTGTTTTTGTTATCTCATGTAAGCCTCATAACAACCTATTAGGCGGACTAGGGAGGCATATTTGTTGGTTAGTTTATCTACTTTGGTTTAGCCTGTGTTGTTCCAGAAAGGATTTACAGGCAGTTAAAGAAATTCATAAACTACAGTAAAATATCAGAAAATAAGTAGAGTACACTAACAATGAACTAGCCACAAAAGAAATTAAGAAAACTATCCCATTTACAATAGCATCAAAAATAATAAAATACTTAGGAATAAATTTAACCAAGGAGGTAAAAGATCTGTACACTGAACATTACAAAACACTGATGAAAGACATTGAAGGAGACATAAATAAATGGAAAGACATCTTGTGTTCATGGATTGGAAGAATAATATTGTCATTTATCATCATTGTAAAAACTGGAAACAATCTACAGTCTAACAATAGTGGCTTTGTCACTATACACGTGCAAAGGTATATTAAGGTACTAAGCATCCTCTTTTAAAAATGACATAGGGCCATATGTGCTGATTTGAAAATATGCCCTATGCATCTGATATTGAATAAAAAAAGGTAATAGAACAAAATTTATATCATTTTATTTATTTCTTTGTTTTTTTCTTTCCTTCCTTTTTTCCTTCCTTCCTTTCTTCCTTCATTCCAACTCTGATAGTACATACATCACACCTACTAGTGGTTATCTCTAGGAGAAGATATTGTGCTAGAAATTTCTATATAGTTATGAGTTGCTGATTTTTTACATTTAAATTTTTTACTTTTATAATCAGCAAATGTATCAAAGATATTTCCACTTATCCTATTTAACAAAGAGCATTTCTTACTGATTTATTTATTAGACAAACAGTCATTGAGGGTATGCCTTCTGCCAGGCTCTCTTCTGAACAACGAAGGACAAGATGAATAAGAAGTACTCAGAATCTAGAAGGAAAAACAAAGAATTGTAACTTTACACGGGCTGGCTAGATGTGCACACATCCTAAAAAATGATGCTTTGTGAATGAAAGTAAAACCTAATTGAAGCTCCATGGGTTTCTGAGTGCCTTCAACAGCTGTGGTCTTTATGGACATAATCTGCTATGCTTGTATAGGCTTGGGTAGGTAAGGGGTTGGGAGTGGAGAAAAGAACGGTTTGGGTCATTCTTTCTGGTGCCCAGGGACCTTAGCACCTGGGTCTCTGGCCTTAGACCAGGACAAGTGCATTTTGACAGGCTGTGATGGTTTCCCAGGCTGAGGTGGAGATGCTTAGAGACACAGGTGATGACTTCCATTGAGTGGGAAGCAGTCTCTTCTTCCCGGAAGAAAGATTTGTTATTTTCTGGACATAGTTAGGTCAATGTCACAAGGGAATATAATCATTTCATAAGCTTTTTTTCCTTTTCATGAACTCTGTGCATCAGACACATGGATTTTCTCATATACACAACAAAGCACCGAATCATAAACTGTTTATTAGAAGAAGGAAATTGAAGTTTTCCAGAACTTGCCTGCAAAGGATCTTCATGATGATGGAACCAGACCAAGACGGGCCATCCTCCTCAGGGAATGCCAGCTAGGCCCAATGGTGAAGTGGAAAAAGTCGGCTGGGGAGAGGAGGGCAGCTACGATGCTCAGTAGGCTGGCTTCGAGATTTTGAAAGGCACAGCTCTGATTTTTAAATTCAGATGACCTCTCTTGGTCAGCCTCTTAACCATGGCACAGTGATGCCTTCTCAGCAGTGTCTCCCGGTTTTAGAAGGCAGTGCTGCACACAGAGAGAAATTTGTTTTGACTCCTTGTTTTTCTGGCATCAGGAGGGCCTGCTTTCTTCTAGAAACTAAATTGCTGCCATGTTGCTAATTACTATAATTTCTTACCCCCAGACAGCTTTGCAGGGTTCGGGAAAATATGCCACTCATTACAGATTCTCCCAGAGTTTAGCCTGACGTGGTTCACATGCTGAAGAACTCACAAAACCCTAAAAGAAACCTAAAATGTAATTACACCCAGAACATCATCTCAGACAGGCCTTTCTTCCTTATGTAAATCCCGTCATGAATTCTTTGAAGGAGGCCTCACCTTCAAGTACCAGGGCCTTGCCCCAATGCATATCAGAACACTGTATATTCATGCTCAGCTATAAAGGCGGTGGCCTCTAAGCGTCCTTCAGAACAACCAGCCAGATGCTGAATCATCCCTGTGCCAGGGCCCAGGCCTGACCTGAGGGAGCCTGGGCATGACCAGCGATCATTAGCAGGTTCTATATCGACGGAAGCTACGCGGTCAATCCATTGATCCAACTCATCTTTATTTGTGGTTCACTGTCCCTATCTTACTGAGTATGAAAGAAAAAAAATTCAACCCTGCCTGGAATTTGAACCATGTGAAAATGGGTAAGATCTGTGTGCAAATACTTCCAAAACAGTTCAAATAAGAATGTGATGAGCTCCATAATGGAGTTAATTTTGAAGTTTTAAGATGATCAAGGAAGAACAAACTCCCAGAACCCTGAAGCTTCCTTGATTAATCGTATCTGTGAGTTTTGCTTGCTTGTTGACTGATTTACGTGTGCACCGTCCCCATCGTGCGTGCAGGTGCGTGCAGCGTCCCCATCAGCTGCTTTATCCACTGATGTCTCCTTATACACAGCACAAAAGTTTGCTGATAGAAAGAAAGGAAAAGAGAGGGAATAGGAGGGAGAGAAAGAGGGAACAAAGGGAAAGAAGGCAGTATACACAGCGGTTAAAAGCTTGGTATCTGTCCAGGCATGGTGGCTCACACCTATAATCCTAGCACTTTGGGAGGCCAAGGTGGGAGGATTGCTTGAGACCAGAAGTTCCAGACCAGCCTGAGCAAGAGCGAGACCCCATCTACAAAAATTAGAAATAGCCAGGCATGGTGGCACATACCTGTAGTCCCAGCTACTTGGGAGGCTGAGACAGGAGGATCACTGGAGCCCAGAAGTTTGAGGTTGCAGTGAGCTATGATGATACCATTGCACTCTATCCTGGGTGACAGAGCAAGAAAGACCCTCTTTCAAAAAAAAAAAACTTGGTATCTACTGCCTGAGTGCCTGGATTAAATCCCGACTCTGAGATGTATAGCCATGTGACCTAAGGCAAGTTACTTAACCTCTCTGTGCCTTTGTTTCTGCACCTTGAAAATGGGAAAAATAGTAGTATCCCCCTCAATGAGTTGAATGGGTAAAATTGAGTAAATATTTGTGGTTTTAGAACAATGCCTACACAGAATAAGTGCTCAATAAGCATTCATAAAGGAAGAAAATATTAGCTGGGGAAAATTAGGAAATAAATACTGGGCTGTTACTATTTTAGATATTACTTGATAGACTGGTTGGCATTAAATAAACAGTGGTGGTAGAAAAAGGATACTTACAGTTGATAGATTATAGGACATAATGAGAAAATAACAAGCAGAAGACATATCTGCAATGGAGAAGTGGGGGAGATAGGCTTGGAAAGTCCCTTTCCATTGAGCCATCACAAGTGTCTTTATAAAGGAGGCAGAGGGAGATTTTACAGACACGGAGGACAGAGAAGAGAGATACATGAAGGTGCTGGCCTTGACGATTAGAGTGATGTGGCCACAAGCAAGGAATGCCAGTCGTCACCAGAAGGAGGAAAAGGCTCCTTTAGAGCCTCCACAGGTAGTGTGGCCCTGAGGACACCTTGATTTCAGCCCAATGAAACTGATTTGGGTTGTCTGACCTGCATAATTGTGAGGGAATAAATTTCTGTTGTTCTGAGCCACTAAATTCATGCTAATTCACTCTAGCCCGGGCAACAGAGCGAGACTCCGTCTCAAAAAAAAAAAAAAAAAAAAAAAAAAAATTAATGCTAATTTATTACAGCAGCCACAGGAAACTAATATAGAAAGGAACGAAAAAAATAATAAAATAAAAGAAGTTGCCCTACATGAATCTATGATTACAGATTGCCATGAATTGAGATATAACCACTAAATTCTGTCCACCCACTGTCCTAAAAGAACAACAAAACAAACAAAAAATCTGTAATGCCCACATAAAATGCTATTGTTAATTATGTACCAAAATTGACTAAAACATTCCTCTTAAAATGTACTTAGGTAATGTTGCCTTTAACACTAATTAAATATAGTTATGTGGAACAGCTACATACTTCTAGATTGTCACTTAGAGAAAAGAAATAAGCAGACATATCACAAAAGAGGAAATGAAACAGATTAGCAAACGTGGGAAAAGACTCAGCCTCCAAGAAATACAGTTTAAAACAACAATGAAATTTCATTTTTTTGCTCATCAAGATAACAAAGAAATTTTTATTCTTTTTAAATCTGTAATGTTTTCCTCACTTTTTTTTTAGCCTGCCTTTTTTCCTCTTGGCAATTTATCCTCCTAAACATGACTTTGAATTAAATGAATAAAATAATTACTGGAAAAAGTGTGGTGAAGTTGGCAGTATTCTACATTGCTAGTGGTTGTGTCCTCTGAGAAGGAAATTTAGCAATATGAAGAGCCTTAAAGCCTTTCAAAGACTTTGAACTTCACTTTAATTTTGTGCTTACAACTGTTTTTTGCAGAAGAGATCCTAGATGAGGAAGCACAATATTCATCATGGAATCTAAAATGTCAAAAATTAAACACAGTGTAATAGCTTAGCATCAGAGTCAATAAACTACGGCCTGTGAGCCAGATGTGGCCTGTTGCTTGTTTTGTAAATAAAGTTTTATTGAAACACAGCCACACTCATTTGTTTACAGATTGTCTAGGGCTGCTTTTGTGATGCTATGGCAGGCCTGAGTATAGATGACCCCCAACTTGTGATGATGCGACTTAACAATTTTCCTCTTTATGATGGTGCAAAACTGATACACATTGACGAGAAAGTGCTAAGATATTCTCTCGCAATGCTGGACAGCAGCAGCTCCCAGATAGACACACGGTCAAGAGGGTAAACAACAGACGCTCTATACTACAGAGTCTGTAGTGTACCGTGTTGGCAGATGATTCTGCCCAACTATAGGCTCATGTAAGTGCTCTGATCACGTTTAAGGCAGGCTAGGCTAAGCCATGTTTGGTAGGTTAGGTGTATTAAATGCATTTTTTGACATACAATATTTTCAACTTACCATGGGTTTATCAGGAGGTAACCCCACCATAAGTCAAGAAGCATGTGTGACTGTGAAAGAGGTAGATGCTCACAAAGTCTGCAATATTTACTATCTTGTCCTTTACAAAAACATTTGCTGACCCCTAGTTTAGAATATGCTTATTGGTTAGTAAGCGATGGCCCACGTACTTCCAATTTTGTAGCCATTGGGGAAGTGCATGGGGAGTTTGTAAAAAACGGAAAAATATTTTATGCTATGGGAAAAATAAAAGAATACAGAATTTTAGATATTATATAGCTGCAATTATGTGAAGAAAAACATTTTAAAAGGGACTGGAGGGAAGTATAACAAATTGTTAACATTATTTATGTTCAAGTGATAGAGAATCCAAATTTGATTTTAATTTTGTCCTCTTTCTACTTTTCTGCTAATTAATAATACTTTTCAATTAATACTAATGGACATATTTTACTTTAAAGAGTAAAAATAAATATCAATTTAAAATTGAAATTAAAAAATGTAAATGAGCCTCCAGTGTACTAGGGTTTCACATACTCTTGGATTAAGTGTATGATTTTCTGTCATATAATAATACAGAGTCTTCACCAAGCACCTCCAGCTGCCTAAAGACAGCTCCCATCACTGGAGTTAGAGATTTTGTTTCCACTCAGATTTATATGGTAGGAGAGCCCCCCTCCCCCTTTCACCTTCTTGTGAAAGGACAAATCTGCCTTATTCTGGGCCCTACCCCATTCTGTAAGAAAAAACAAACAACAACAACAAAACCCTAAAGGGAATACTTGATCAGGCAAAGAAAAGAGGCAACACCTATAGTCATGCTAAGGTGTGGTTAACCATGCCAGTAGCAAATCTGGACCTCGAGAGTCCTTTTTCCTTCATTTCTTTATATCTGCATGTGACTTGAAGCCACTTTAAAAAGAAAACCATATACATACTTTTTGGGTTCAATAATAAAAGATAAAAAAACAAACAAAAAAAAATAATAAAAAGAAAACCAGATGAATTGAAATAAATGAATGACAACCTAGGTCAGCGAGGAAGAAGCAGAAGTGAGACCTTGAGGGTAGACAGAGAGGAGGGCAAAGGTGGGGAAATGGCAGCGGGTGACTCCTTACTTCCTTCTGAAGTGGACTCTATGCAGACCGAAGCTACTACAGGAGAAAAGCAGAGATCTAGTTTTCATCATCCTCCGGGCGGCTGTGTGTGAACTTAATTCAGTGACAAAGTAAAACTTTTGTAATGGGCTCCCCTCCATCAAAATGTTAAGGGTTTAGCTAAAGGATTATGCTTAATTCAAAACCATCAAGCATTAGGAGCAAAGCGAGGAACAACAAGTCAGAACAAAGTCAAACCAAAAAGGTGAGGTCAGCCAGAGTAACTTCACTTCCCATAATCACTTCCTATTATTTGCAAGGCCTGGAAAAATTGCAGCATTAAACTTTCTGAACTGCTTGGGGAATGCAATTGTTGCTTCCCAGCATCCCCTCATTCTTTGGGGGATAAAGGGCAACAGCTACTGACTCTGTTCCAATTAGACAGCTCCCTCCAAATCACCAGGCGACCCCAGGCTTTCACTACCCAGCCTGCTCAGCCTGCATGGGCAAAGGCTCATTAAAACAGAGTGAAGCCCAGACTACAGGGAAGAAAAAAAGAGCAGGAGAAAATGATGCCCACACATCCATCACTGGCCAATTTGGCATTTATTAATCACATCTCATTTCTCAGCCCTATGACCAAAGTAAATGGAATTCCCTTTTTTTGGAATCAAAAGCCATAGTGAAGAGCACAGCCTATTTTCTCTACACTTCTATTCCTTCATGAAAAATTTTCCAAACTATGAAGTGGGGCCCAGAAAGGAAGCCTGACCTGGTGGAACTCAGTTCATTCATTCAACAAATATTTGTTGAGCACCTACTGTGTGTCAGGCACTGTTCTAGACTTTGGGGAATAGCAGGAATGACCATAGATGAAAATCTTCACCCTGTGGAGGTTAGATATAAACAGAGGGGAGATAGACATTAATTATATATAAATTATAAGTGTGTTAGGAGGTGGTAAGTGATATGGAAAAAAGAACAGGAGAGGTTAGGGAGCATTGAGAGTGGTGGGTGTATGAAGGATTCTTTGCATTATTAGATAGGACAGTCAGGATCAGGCTTATTGAATAGGTGAGCAAAGGCTTGAAGATGAGGGAGTTAGGAAAGTAGTAGCCTCCGGCTAAGGGCTAATATATTTTCAGACATTTCCCCCGGGACCTCTACAACAAAGCAGTGAGGGTATAATAAAGTCTGGCTTCTTTCCCCAAAAACTAATAGAGAAACCACTTCAAGTTCAAGAGGAGAATAATTACCACAACACAGGCTCCACAAGAGCAGGGACTTCCTTTTCTTCATCACTGTGTCCCTAGGGCCTGGCACATAGGAAGCGCTCGATTAATCTTTGTTGAAAGAATGACTAAGCGATCATGTGCTACATATAAATAAAGGACAGTTCAAGACAGACAGTGGCTGGAAAGACATTGGGGCAATCTCCTAAACAGGTTGTGTTCACTTCGGGCTGACTCCCACTTCCTGCTCAGTTCTGCAGGAATCAGGGCAACACAGAAGGGCAAGTCAATAGCAATGAGAGTCAGGGAAGCGTTTGGGGAAATTTTCCAGGTGGCAGAACCAGTTCTATCTACCCCAGGGGTGTCAGCAGCTCTGTTCTGTTTAAATCAATTTACTAACCACTTTTGGAGCATCTGCTTTATGTTAGCTGGGGCGAGGTCCCCCAGGGCATCAAAGTAAGTGACATGCCACAGTAGGCAGCCTCTAGGATGGTCCTAATAATCCCTGCCTTCTGGTATCCATGACCTTATTCAAGGCTTTCCCTTGTGTGGGGGCTGGATCTAGTGATCTATCTCTAGCAAATAGAACATGACAAAAGCCATGAGATGTCACTTCCAAGATTAGATTACAAAAAGACTAACTCCTCTCTCTCTCTGCCCCGCCTACCCGCTTATTCTGGTGAAGCAAGCCACCATGTTGTGAGTGGCCCTATGGCGAGGTCCACATGGCAAGGAACTGATGTCTCTGGCCAAGTACCTGTGAGGGCCTGAGGCTGCCAACAGCCAGGTGAGTGAGCTTGGAAGCAGAACTTCCTTGAATCAAGCCTTGAGATGACTGCTGCCCAGCAACACCTTGATTGCAGCCTCAGAAAGCCCCAGAAGCAGAAGACCTGGCTAAGCTGTGCTTGAGTTCTTGACCCTCAGAAACTATGAGAGAATAAATCTTTTGTTTTAAACCACTAAGTTTTGGGATAACTTGCTATGCAGCAATAGATAACTAATACACACTATCGGTAAAACCAGATATAGTCAGGTAAGTGCATATGAGTGATAAAAACAAAG
>CM052440.1:125165706-125194119 GCA_028533085.1 Varecia variegata
AAAAAAAAAAAAGAAATATCCGAACCTTGTAACCGTGGGGTGACAATCTTCCCACTTGGTATAGGTTGAATTATGTCCCCTCTAAATTCGTATATTGAAGTCCTAAAGACCAGTACCTCAAAATATGATCTTATTTGGAGATAGGGTCTTTACAGAGGTAATCAAGTTAAAGGTAAGGTCATTAGAGTAGGCCCTAATCCAATATGACTGATGTCCTTATAGAAACAGGAAACTTGGACACAGACATGCGCAGCGGGAAGGCAACGTGGAGAGACACAGGGATAAGGCGGCTGTCTATACGCCAAGGAGAGAGGCCTGGAACAGTTGCTCACTCACAGCTCTCATAAAGAACTAACCCTCTGCATCTTAACCTCGGACTTCCAGCCTCCAGAACTTTGAGACAATAAATTTCTATTGCCTAAGCCACCAGCGTGTGGTACTTGTCATAGCAGCCCTAGTAAACAAATACACCATCCTTTAGAGACAATGTCTCTGAGAATGAAAACAACACAGAGGAAAACAGAGGTGAGAAATGGAAAATGATAGAGCCCGCATGTAGTGGTTCCTTAAGGTCTATCCAAGAGCTTTCAGGAACCTGAACTAGTCAATGCCTTTTTCCTGAAGACATTTTGAATTTATTTTCCATCACTTTCAATGAAAGATCCCTGACTAATAGAAGTGCAAGTGCTCCAAACCCCAAGCCTTGCCGAATATTCCATAATACCACCCCCTTCTCTCTGATGAGTGCTGTTCAATATATACTTCTCTTTTTTAAGAAAGGTAATTAAACTTGCTTTATTTTGAGAATAACATGACTTGGCTATAACCTGAAGTGCTACCAAGCCATCTTAGGAAACACTGTTTTTCATTAGACATTCTTAGGGAAATTCAGGTATGTGAAAAAGGAAATACAGAAGAGCATATCAATCATGGGTGAGTTTAAAAATAGCTACAAGTGGATTATACCACAAAGAGGTATCTCGATGCAGTAGAAAGCAAATTAGGTCTATAGTCGGAAGACAGTTTCCTTGAGTGAATCACGTAAGTGTGACATGGTAGAAGGACCCTGGGGCTTGCAGCCAGAGGATCCTGGGTTTATATCTAGTTCTGGCACTTTCTCTGTGGCCTTGAGGGAAGTAATAACCTAACTGAGCATCAAATTCTTTGTCTATTAAATGAGGCAAAGGATACTACCTGGCAGGGCGGATACCCAAATCAGTGATAATTTGAGTAGAGCAGTGACTACCATGACTGACCCATGGTAGGTGCTCAGTAAATGGTAGCAATAAGTCACCTTTATTCTTATGTCTTATTATTTATTCCTAGGGTTCTCAGTTTCTCCATTTGTGGACTCTGGATAATAATCCTTCCTGAAATAGAAATCTTATGGATATCAAAAAGATTTTGCAACTTGAAAGTACATTGTAAGATAGATACCAGACGCAAATGTAAAGACATTATGAACATAAGGCAAGTGATTAATTACATCTAAATCTGACTCTCTGTAGCAGCAGCTTTGTGTGAAGGGACCAGGTGCCCTTAAGCAAATGGGCAGCAGCTCCAGTACGAGAAGTCTGGGTTCCACCCATGCAGCCAAAGCCATGGGGAGGCCCCTGTAAGGTCTGGGCTCACTGTTGGGCATGCTCTGCACAGACTGCAACCAAATTAGGGGAACCAAGCCGACAATAGCCAGAAAAACGAAAGGTGCTCCAAACAGTAAACAAACATGCATTTTTCATACACTGCCCCTGCTTATGTATCATAGAAACTGAAACAGCACGTTTGATACTGAAATCATGTGTGCAGGAAAATTGCACCTGGCCTCGCTTAGCTAATGTCTTGACTTATGCTTGGTTACCACCCAGCTGGTAGGAAATTCTCCTGCTCTGCACTGTGCTGTGCTGTTGGCCCTGAAGGAGTTCTCATGTACTGCTCAACTGGCAGTCGGTCATTCCTCTAAAAATAGCGAGGGACAAATTAACTTGTCTAACTGCAGAAGCGATCGGTGACCAGGTGCCATGGTTTCACACACTTTATTTACCCACATTAATCTTATTAGCTTTTAACCTCAAGACAAAACGGATCTCAAGTGGTTTTTTAAGCAATATATTCTAGGAGGAACATGCAAAATCTGTCACTTAACAAGAGAAAAAGGTAATTGTTTTGTGTCTAAACAGGGCAAACGAAATTGTGTGGTTGCCCCTATATTTTCAAAGAAGGAACATCTAGTCAAATCGAACACAAAAAGGAAGTGAAATTAGAAAAGGCAGAATGTTGAGGGGTGATCAAGGGAGAAGGGTGGGCATGTCCACTCGGTCCTGTGGTATTTTACTTGACCATGGCTTGTAGGTTTAACAACTTCAGGCATGTCATTGTTTTAGCAACTGGTGACCCAGCAGGGCTTCCATGCACAATGTCCAGCTTTCAGACGAGGAGGACAGGGACAAAAGGAGACAGCAGTTTATGGGAAGAGGGAGCAAGCCCTGTGTCATGTACTCTGCGTGCGACCAGTGCACTAAGAAAGAGCTGCACTGCACACACCCAACACTGTGTTGGCAGACTTCCATCGGAGAAATATACACCAAAATTATAGCCCGAGATTTCTCAGAATCTTTCTTCTTCCCATTGACAGCATTTTGGTCTGTTTTCTCAATTGCATCAAAGAGAGGGAAAACCAATCATTTTTTTCTAGCTCATCAACTTGGTTCCTGAATAAGATTACATTTTGGAAATAATTCATGAATAACACTTACTGGTAGTACAATATCCCTCTATGTAGTGGAGCGAATCTTAGTTTAGAGCCAGGAGACCTGGGTTTAGGCAGTATCGGTTCCATTAGCAGCTGGTCTTTGAGGAAGGTACTTAAGTCCTAGTTTCCTCATCCATAAATTGTAGCCCATACCTTCTTGTGAGAAAAAAATACATTAAGGTGTTAGGTCAGGGTACTCTGTGAGCTTAAGAGCATTAGAAAAATGTACAATTATTAGTAATAGCAGAAAAGAAGGCTTAGCAATTGCTGACAATGTTGCCTGAGAAGTCCAGGTGACAGCAGATGCACAGATAAAATACCTCTGGCTGATCTCAAGGTGTGAAAATATCCTTCCTAATAGGCCAAAAAACAAAACAAAACAAAATAAATAAAGCAAAAGTAGACTCTAAGAAAATATAAAGTTCCTCTTTTAACAGTTTTGTCTTCAGAAGAACACTCAGGAGAAAAACAAGACGCATCTTTACAGTCTTTTCTTGGAAGAGCAAACTCACAGTGGCATGTGAAAGCTTTGTTGATACCTAACAGGATTGTGTCAAATGAAATCTAGAAGCCTCCAAATTAAATTGGGAAAAGAACAGCGAGTTATCTCTTTAGTGATGTCATGACTTAGGATTTGGCATAAGCTGAAGGGTGTTTGGGAGACTTTATTTATTTTGGTGATTTGATGTAACACTTTCATCTGGTTCACTCCCACCCACTTGGGTGGGGCCTCCTGCTCCCCTCCCGCAACCTTCCTTGGGGAGAGAAAGTACCTCCCAAACAGACACTTAATGCCACTCCTGCCATGTGTTCTTTCCTTTTCTTCTTCTCTGGCTCTCTTCTACAATTTTGCAGACAAAATCAAATCAAAATGCCTCTTCTCTCCCACTGGGGTTGACTACCAAGGCCACACTGAGCCAACACAGATCTGTTTTATGACAGCCCTCCCAAAGTGGGAAGCATGCCTTCCCCTGTCCCCTCTGTCACTATGATCCCAGAGGAGACTTGCCTGGGTCCCCAGTGTCCAGCGTGAGCCACGTGCAGAAACCACTCTGTCTTTCTGCTCTTTGTCCCCCCCACCGGAGACTAAGGCACAAGCCCATGGAACTGGCAGAAGAACCAGACTCTCAAACAGATGCCATACTGTCATCAAAACTCTCACTCCCTTGCTTCTATCCCAACTGTTTTCTCACACTTTCTGATCAGTTGTAGCAAGGTCGTGTTCTCACCGTTGCTCCATAATCAGTTCACTCTTATGAAGTTTTGTGTTTCACCATGAAGCTTTCACTGTAGTAATAGCTGCTTAAAAACCTAGTCACTCATTCATCAGCCAGCATCCTAGATATGGCACATTTGGTAGGCAGCCTGGGGACAGACCAGTGTTATCACCTGATAGGGAGAGTGGTAGCCTGGGTGCTTGCCCTAGTCTGTACTTTCTAGCAAAACTAGGACAATTCCACCATGTGTATAAGATTGTCATTAATTTCAGGATTTTCTCCCAAATTTTATTCTAGTGCTAAAACCTGAACCATGCCCATGAGCACGATGTTCTGATGTTCTAAAAATGGTTCTCTGAACACACTTTTCCAGAGCTGATTCCAGTTCTGTCTCTTTCCCTCATCAAAAAATATTTATTCAGTTCTGCGAGCCAAAATGTCCAAGCCAATCAAATACCCCTAGCATTAGAATAGTGCTCTGAATGATGTGAGCAAGTCCTTTTTGAAAATAGTTTACAGTGTAAAATCCATTATGACCAAAAGATAAAGTAGTGAGCATTGAATGGTAGGGACAAGAGCATACGTGGGGAAACATGTCACTGGCCCTACGGCCCATTCCCCACATCCAGATATCTAAAGGACAGCAGACACATGTGACATAAGCTGCCTTCATGATTCACTGGATATTTGCCAAGTGCTTGATCATCATTTTCCTGCTGTATCATGTCCAGCTCATGTCCTTCCTGCTCATGTCCAGCAGGAAGCTCTGTGGAGATCTACCTGGGCATCTGCTGCCCAGGTAAATGCTGGCTCTGCTGCCTTCCAGAAGAGCTAGTTACTGTCAAGAAGACAGGAGGCACACCAAGTGGAAGAAGCAGCAGGAAGGATTCACTCGGTTCCAACTTTATCATCTGACACCTTGCTGCCCCTTGCAGAGTGCTCAGCACCAGTCCAACCTGCCTTGAATGCTGACTTGGGTGACTCTTAAAGTGCGCTCCTCAGTGGTAGGGACTAGAGTTTTGTTTGATTGGTTTCGTGTTGTTTTCCAACTAGCATCAACCTTCAAAGAGGCCAACACACTATCTCTTCTAGAGGTCTGTTATTACTTGTTAGCTTAAATATTAATTGCTAGCTTAAATAATGCTCTCTGTACCTGGTTTTCGGTTGGTGAATCTGGGGTTTGATGAGCTAGAGGAGTTTGCCCTAAGTGAAATGATCTGTTTGGATTTGCAAACTTCCGATAGTCAGTGTCATTCATATCTTTCCCCGCCTAAGGAAGATCCAACATTCTGTGCCACATTATTCACCAGTGCAGGTCCATCTCTCCAAAAGAAAGTCCTGCCAATGACACCAGACAATGGCAACCACTCCTGTTTCCTCACCCCTCACTGCACTCACAGGTTTTCTTACATATCCCAGGTAGAGGGACTTGCATAAAAACAGATACAGAGATAGGACTTGTTAAATTAAATTTAGCCTAAAGCTGCCTCCATACATATTTTAAGTTCAGCCTAAAGGATTCTCTGTACATACTCGACTACAACCTAACTGAATGTGTAAACAGACTGTAGCCTACTCTTGTGTCAATCACTGATTTTTGGCCAGTTGCAGGAAGCAACTGTTTAAATCATGTTCAAATAAGGCAAAGACCAAGCTGTAAGCAATCCAGCTGTTTCTGCACCGCACTTCTGTTTTCTAAAGTCATTTTCCTTTGTCCATAAATCATCACTTTCCATTATCTGTCCATATATCTTCCACCGCACAGCAGGGGCGGGGTCTCTCTGAACCTATTCCAGTTTGGGAGCTACCGTATTTGCAAACTGTTCTTTGCTCAATTAAACTCTGTCAAATTTAATGTGTTTGAGGTTTTTTTCTTTTAGCAGACTTTATAAGGCACTTTGGGGAGATGTCAAATAAATAAAGGGTCAGACTGTGCATCAGTTGTATAATAGGTAATAGTAGAAGATAAGTTTGCAAAGAATGAGCCAGAGCATGATGATCCTTGAGTCTCTTGCAGAAGAATTTACAGTCTCCCAGTGGCCATGGAAAATCATAAAATATATTTTTTTCTTTCTTTTTCTTTTTCTTTTTTTTTTTTTTTGAGACAGAGTCTCACTCTGTTGCTTGGGCTACAGTGCCGTGGCGTCAGCCCAGCTCACAGAACCCTCAAACTCCTGAGCTCAAGCGATCCTCCTGCCTCAGCCTCCCGAGTAGCTGAAACTACAGGCATGTGCCACCATGCCCGGCTAATTTTTCTATTTTTAGTAGAGACAGGATCTCTCTCTTGCTTAGGCTGGTCTCAAACTCCTGAGCTCAAGCAATCCTCCCACTTCGGCCTCCCAGAGTGCTAGGATTACAGGCATGAGCCACCATGCTCTGCCTATTTTTTTTAAAGGGAATTAAGAAGCACAGATGTGTGTTTTAGAAAGCTCGATAAAGACTAGCACCACTAACATGATACTGCCAGAGATGATTTTTTAAAAAAGCCTGTGGCAGTGATAGAAGAAATGGAGAAGATGGAATGGATTTTGCAGGGGCCAAAGGCCCTGGCCCCCAAAAGGGTCCCTGAAAAATCACTGACATGAGGCAGATTGATTAACAGGAGAAAAGAACATGCAAATTTTATTTAATGTGTATACACAGGAGGCTTCAGAATGAAGACCTGAAGATCCAGGGGCAATTGTCCATTTTTGTGCTTAGGTTTAACAAAGTATTGACAACTGTGTAAAATACGATTGTGTTGCCACCCAGCCAGGTTCAGTGCCCGCTGCTCAAGAGGAAGCCAATGCACTGAGACGGCAGGGTTTGTAGCAGAGAGTTTAATTCCTCATAGCACTAAGCAGGGAGGCAGGGGAAATTTCTCAAATTCACCTCCCTGAGAATTTGGGCCACAGGGTTTTTGAGGATAGTTTGGTGCGCCAAGGACTAAGCAATTAGGCTGGCTAATTGGCTGGGTTCAGGTGGAACCACAGGGCTATAGAAATTGCCTTCTTTGCTAACCAGGTTCTGGAGTGGAACTGACCAGTTGAGTCAGTTCCTTGGCGTCTGCCAGCTGATCCACCGGAATGTGGGACCTGGAAGATATCTCAGAAACTACCCTTAGGTTTCGAAAAGGTAAAGGTGATGTGATCTATGGAGAAAGCTAAGAATCTTTATGACCACCATCTGTGTGGCTCCAGAGTAGCAATTAGAAGCAAACTGGGGGACAATGGTTAATTATTATCATTATTTTTAGCTAGGTCTGTTTTTAGTTTGGCCCTTAGCACAGTTCCCGCCTTGCAACCCTTTATTAATTTGTAAGGGCTGGTTTCAACAGGACAAAAAAGGTATGATCTAATGTTAATAGACTGAGTGGGAAATCCAGTAAAGCTTGTCTGTCTAGATTCTTCTGAGCCTCTCTGGGCATGCATTCCTTCCTTCTGTGCCTGGGGCAGGGTCCCCTCTGGAACAAGGGTCTTATGCCTACAGTTAAACACAGTAGGTCAGATAATTTCTGTTTTTTGTTTCCAGATAATTTCTTTATGGCCGGTTTTACATAGAATACTTTTAGGTTTCATGGCCGGCTTTCAGGAGAAGGAGTTCTGGCTTTTAGGACTCCCCGTGGGGAAGAGGGATTCTATAACAGTTTCTATGCCTCAGGGAATAATGGGATTGAGAGGCAGGAGGATGGGAGAAGGTCAGAGAAAAATGTTTACTTCTGAGGCCTTCATTTTCGGGTACTGTTTTCTGAGCCCCATAAATTCCAAAGGCTTTGCAAAGTTGGCAGTGATAGTCATTAATTGGTAACCATTTAGATTCTGGGGAGGGCATGTAGGAGGAGGACAAAGGGTCTACCAAACTTTCTAGTTTACAGTGTGGATAATCGTATTCTTACCTGAAATAGAGAATACAGAAGAAGGATCAGATCGGCAGGTGAGACAACTTCAATTTGGGGCACGTTGTGTTGAACTAGCTGTAGGATATTCAGGTGGAGATGTCTGGTAGGCACCTGGACGTTTTTGGCTGAAATTAAACATAAAATATAAGTCGGTATATAACAGAAAATATGTGAGAAGGAATGAGCTCACTTGGAAAAAGTGTGTTACCGAAAGCTCAGTTCTTATCCTCAAGGTCGCATCAGAAGAATGAGAACAGGTGGTTTGAGGGGAAGGAAAGAAAAGTTTTATTACTTTGCTGGCAAAGGAGGAGAATGGAGACTTCTAATAATAAGCAGAAATACAGAGCTTTTAAAGGCTGGGTTCTCAGCTTCAGGCAATTACTGTTCAACTAATTGATGGTTCTCATGACCTTCACCCAGGACCTCCCTTTACCAGGTCAGGACTGAGCCATCTCCTTTAGCACAAATAAAGAAAGACTTACTCTGCCCTCCCAACCACTGGCCTGAGGCAGGGATGCAGGGTTTAGTTCTCTAAAAGGAATGAAAGATGTTTTAAAGAGACAGAAAATATTTTTGCCATTTTTTTTTTCAGGCCATCCCCCCCTATTACAAGTGGAATAAGAAAAGGAGAGGATGAATAGTAAAATCTCAGTAACTACTGAAAAATTTTGGTGGGAAGGTATACAGAAAAATAAGAGTTACTTATTTTTATAAGTAACTTTTATAAGCACTACCACCGAGTCAGCAACAGGAGGTACTTGTTAAATTATATTGCTGAACTATTTTAAAAATAATTTTATATTAAATATCAGTTTTAAAATTCTTCTTCTCATCCAAGGAATTTATGGTTTTCACATCACATCTTTTCCAAAGTGTGTCACAGGCCTAAATTTTTCTTGGCTAATCAGATTGGTTTATTGTCTCAGGAATGCCACTAAGCATTTGTAATGGATGTAAACTAGAAAAATGTTATTTACCCTATAGACAGCATAGTTAGAAAATACATTTTTCAAAAATGAAAGGAGACCTGGTTTTGAAGTATAACCATATTGATGTTGTGTTTCTTGATGCATACAACTAAGTCCAAGTATTTATTAAAACAACTAGCAAAAATGAATTTATTGCTTAGCTCTTTGACATTATGTCTTTGGATGTAAAGTCAGGAACAGAAGTGATAGGAGACGCCCCTCCTTCGAGAACCACGTAGTGTTAAATATAATCATAATGGTAAGATATCGTAAGGCACGCCCGTTGTGTTTTTAAGCCACACAATGACACTAGTAAAGCTACGGCAGCAGTCTGCTTACTGCCTCCACCCACTACCCCTACTCCATGCTCTCCTTCCTTCATAGGTACAGTATAATCCTGGCTCAGCACAAGCTGCCAAGCTAGACACTGTATTTCTCAGCACCCCTGGAGTTAGATATGGCCATGTGATCACGTTCTTACCAAAGATGAGAAAAGTTAGGCAATATATTCTCTGTCACTTGTTTAAAACAAAGTCACTTAATCCTAGATGTTCTCTTTTCCCTTCCCACTGGCTGGAACACAGACCCCGCAACATTCCCACTTCAACTTTGTGGGTGAGGACAACACCCTGGGATGGCAGAGTAGCAAGGGGAAGGGACCTGGCTGACTGATCTAGTGACGCAGAGCTGCCTTCCCAATGGACTGAGAGAAACAGGAGGAAAAACAAACCTCTCTCTTCTTCAAGCACTGTGATTTGGGCATCTATATTAGCTTTTAATCCAGCTGACAGAGCTACCATTTTTTGAACAATTATGTTTTTTATACATTAACTCAATAGATCTTTACACAATTCTGTGAGTCAGTGTACTGGTCAGGGTTCTCCAGAGAGACAGAGCCAATAGGATATACAGAGATACAGATATGTGACAGGGGATTTATTAGGAGGGTTGGATCAGGAAGAAATGGAAACTGAGAGGTCCCTGGACAGGCTGTCAGCAACCTGGAGACCCTGGGACTCTGGTAGTGTGGCTCAGCCTCAGTCCAAAGGCCTTGGACCCAGCACAGCCAAAAGTGTTACTCTCAGTCAGAGCCCAAAGGCCTGAGAACCCAAAGGGCCATTGGTGTAAGACCTGGAATCCAAAGGCCAGGGGACCTGGAGTTGTTGTCCAAAGACAGGAGCGAAAGAATGTATCCTAGCTCCAGCGGATCGCCCGACATATTTGCCTTTTCTCTTTTTCATTCTTGCCAGGCCCCCAGCGGATTGGGCAGGGGCCACCCACACCGAGGGCAGCTCCTTCCCACCTGGTCCTCTCACACTCAGGCTAATCTCCTCTGGAAGCACTCGCAGACACACCCCAACATAATGCTTACCAAGTTTCTAGGCATTTCTTAATCCAATCAAGTTGACACCCAAAGTTAACCATCACAGGTAGTTATTTTATATTCCCATTCACAAATCAAAAAACTGAGACACAGACAGATTAAGTAGTTTGCCCTGACCAAAAGCTGGCGGGTACTAGAGCCTGGAGTCCATGTCTGCACGACTCCAAAGCCTGCAGTTGTAACCCAGTGCTCTTATTATTAATAATTTTCATTTTAATAAAAATAATTCTATGTTAAATTCTTTTTAAAATTAATTTATTTTTAATTGACAAAAATCACATTATTTATTGTGTACAATATGATGTTTTGAAATATGTGCACATTGTGAAATGGCTACATCAACCTAATTAACACGCATTATCTCACATGCTTATTTTTTGTGGTGAGAACACTTTAAAATATACTTTCTTTGTGATTTTCAAAATACAAGACATTCGCTATGGTCATCATGTTTTACAATAGATCTCTTGAACTTATTCCTCCTATTCAACTAAAGTTTCATATCCTTTAACCAACATCTCCCCAATCCCCAACCCCTGCCCCATAGAGAACTTTACTTCTGTGAATTCAATTGTTTTAGATTCCACATGTAAGCGTGATCATGTGGTGTTTGTCTTTCTGTGCCTGGCTTATTTCACCTAACATAATGGCTTCCAGGTTCATCCATGTTGTCACAAATGATAGAAGTTCCTTCTTTTTTATGTCTGAATGCCTTAAATTCCTTTAAAATATTTTAAAATAATTAAGTCTTTTTATTTAATAAATAATAAACATTTTTAGTATTATTATTAAAGTAACTGCTATTTATTGAATAATTAATATCTGTCAGGCTCTATACTAATTGCTTTATATATATTTACTCATTTCATCTTTACAAAAGCACTATGAGGTAGTCATTATTTTTATCCCCATTTTGCAGGTGAGGAAATTAAGTGGTTAACCAACTAACAAAAAGGTCACTGTTATGGGCTGAATTATGCCACCCACCCTGCCCCCCAAAAATTCATATGTTGAAGTCCTCACCCTCAGTACCTCAGAATGTGATTTTATTTGGGATATAGGTAACTTGGGAGATACATGATTGTAAGCCAATAAATCAAGATGAGGTCATTACAGCTGGGTCCCGTGGCTCATACCTGTAATTAAAACTTTTCAATTTTCCCCCAAAATGTAGCATATCTATTTCAATTAAAAAGATTGGTATAGGCTAGGCTCGGTGGCTCATGCCTCTAATCCTAGCACTTTGGGAGGCCTAGGCAGGAGGATTGCTTGAGGCCAAGAGTTCAAGACCAGCCTGAGCAAGAGTGAGACCCTGTCTACAAAAATTAGAAATAGCCAGGCATGGTGGCACATGCCTGTAGTCCCAGCTACTCAGGAGGCTGAGGCAGGAGGATCACTGAAGTTTGAGGCTGCAGTGAGCTATGATGATGTCACTGCACTCTAGCTTGAGTGACAGAGCAAGACCTTATCTCAAAAAAAAAAAAAATGAGGTCACTAGGGTGGGCCCAAATCTGATATGACTGGTGTCCTTATAAAATAGGTTCACCTATCTGGACACAGACATGTACAGAGGCAGACCATGTGAGGACACAGGGAGATGACAGCTATAAGCCAGAAGAAACCAACCCTGCTGACACCTTGATCTTGGACTTCTAGCCTCCAAAACTGTGAGAAAATAAATGTCTATTGTTTAAGACACCCATTCTGTGGCACTTTGTTACAGCAGCCCAAGCAGACAAAGACAGTCATACAGACAGTGGGTAGGTGGCATCTGGAGGGTGCCCATGTAATTCAGAGTAAGTACTGTGACAATTTTGTGGAGGACAAATAAATGTCAGCTAGAGGCTTCAGCACAAAACTCGCAGTGAAGGTGGCCGTGGAGCAGGGCTTGAAGAAGCACAGAAGGAGCCTCCAGGACTAGAAAGATGAAAAGGGAACCTGCCTGGGCGCAGGCAGGGAGCCCAGGAGGCACGGCCTCTGCAAGCAGGGGGAGACGGCTGGGCCTCCACAGGGCGGGAGGCCACTTCGCCCCAAGCCTGCTTCTCTGGCTGGATGCCCGGGGAGGGGCAAGGGGACCTGCGGGAGAGCAGCCAGCTCAAAGGGGAGCCCACCAGCTGGTTTGGAAACAGGCCCGTGCTGGGAGGCTCTTAATCTGCCTCAGCAGCTGGCTCTGGGAGCACTGGCCTCCAGGGAGAGGGGCCTTCTGTTCTCCGCAGGACGTTCCCATCTGCTCACCACCCTGGGAAAATCCACAGCTAGGACCAGCACGGCGCCTCTCCCTTTTGACCTTTCCCATGTAGAGAACTCCGTTTGTTTGTTTTCTAGTCTCATTAGGAGATATTGCTAAAAGGCTTATCCACTAAAACTTCTATTTTTTAGTCTAGCAGGTGGTGAAACTCTCCTATTTAAAATAAAATGTCTTTACCTGTCCCCTCTTTCTCTCACTGTGAGGGTTAATTTTATATGTCAACTTGACTGGGACACAGCGCCCAGATATGCAGTCAAACATTTTTCTGGATGTTTCTGTGATGGTGTTTTTTGGGGATGAGATTAACATTTAAGTCTGTGGACTTTGAATAAAGCAAGTTATCCCCCGTAATGTGAGTAGGCCTCAACCACGTTCTACTGCGAGAGAGAGAGAGAGAGAGAGAGAGGAGGACAGACAGGGGCTGTTGAAGAGGTTTAGCATGAGAGATTACCAAAGAGAATCAGAGGGAGTTTTGTTTTCACATTTTCCTAATTAATTACCGAACAATCAACCACCTGACCCCTCAAAATAGAAAATGATTGAAGGGGAGGGCACAAATACGTCTTCCAAGTGATTCAAATCTGTACTTAGTCAGCATGAACAAAAGCTCCTATGGATAGGCAAGGAGAAAGCCAGGCAAGGTAGGGTGGTGTAGTTGAAGTGGGATTGTCATATAAGTTGTTACACCAAAACCCATTTTTTAAAAAAATAGGTATTTTCTATGCCATTGCAAAATGTGTATTTTTTTTTAACTCTGAAAGAGAAGGAATAGAACTGTGACTTATGTTTCAGAATTTCTGCAACTGATTTCAAGTACAATCAGGTTGACAATAGTGGAATCTGTTTTTCTACTGGTTAAGTTGTAGAGGAGGATGATAAAGTTCCTGTCTTCTTTCTTTCCTCTCCTGTGATGCTACTTTTGTGCTAGATTATATAGAGGAAACTGCAGGCTGGTCAACGTTGGTCTCAGAGCTCTGATCTCGCTGCTTTGTGGAGCAGCGCTTAAGATTTAGGGCCTTAATTGAAAGCAGGGACTCAGACAGACATTTGTACGCCCATAGTCACGGCAGCATTATTCACTACAGCCAAAAGGTGGAAACAACCCAGCTGACAGATGAATGGAGAAACAAAATATGGTACATATAATATAATACATACAATGGAATATTATTCAGCCTTAAAAAGGAAGGCAATCCTGATACATGCTATAACATGGATGAAACCTTGAGGACATTACGATAAATGAAATGCACCAGACACAAAAGGGCGAATATGATATGATTCTACTTATGTGAGGTAGCTTGTAGAGACAGAAGGCTGTTAGTAGAAGGCTGGTTACCAGGGTCTGGGGGGAGGGGAGAATCTGGAGTTGCTGTTTAACGGGTGCAAAATTTCAGTTTTATGACAAAAAATTTCTGCAGATGGATGGTAGTGATGGTCACAAAATGTGAATGTACTTAATGCCACCAAACTGTACACTTAAAAAGGGTTCAGATGGTAAATTTATGTTACATATATTTTATCACATTTCTAAAAAAAAAAGAAAGAGAAAGAAAAAGACTTAGGGCTTTAGGGTCAGTCTACCCTGGGTTCAAATCTGTGTCTACCACTGACTGGTGATACTACTTTGACCTTGACCAAATTTGGGGAGCCAAGAGCCAAGTTCCCCATCTCTAAAGTGGTGATAATATGAACTGCTTCACAAGGTTATTATAAGGGTAAATAGCACAACATATGTAAAACTCTGGGCCCAACACTCAGCACACAGAAATGTTCAAAAAATGCTGATTATATTATTAGCCGTTATCTGCTGGGATAAGAGAACTGAAACTTCTAAGAGGAACTAACAGGTTGTAATGCTCTTTCTCTTCTGCTGAAGTTTTCAGTGACCCTGTGCATAGGCACAGGAGTTGAAGAAATAACCTCCTCAGTTATGCAAATGTTCCTTCACAACCTTCCAAGTTACTCTAGGAGTAAACAACTCCAAATTAGACAAGACCGGACACCTGAGCAGGAAGCCAGACACACTTAAAATGCAAATAAACATCGTCTGCAATATCACAAAATGAACTTACAACAGGAAATGAACAACAATTTAAATGGGGGGGAGAAATCATGAAGTGTTTAGCAACGAGGAGATAGTATCTGGCAATTAACTGTCCAGTGCCCTTTAACTCAGACCATGTTTAATGTTACCAACAGTCAATTTCTATCAGTGTGCCCTCCGTTGTTTGAGTTTAGAAAATGTATAATATTCCTAAGTTCCTGCAACATTGCTTCTTCTGTCCTACTTTTCCCATAAAGCCTGAAGTTACTTGGCCATGGAATTTCCTACTATCTTGATGCTAAGTTTCAGGAAAACTTTCATGAAGTTTTCAGGAAAATAACATTTAAATTTTAAATGTTATTGCAAACACTTTTTATCTATCTCTTATCCTTCTGGATCACAACCCATGAATTGCCAATTCCTGCAAATTATACCTCCTTATTAATTCCCACGTCTATACTCTCTAAAAACCCTACTCAGGTCCTCAGTACTCCCTGCCTTGCACACATGTTCTTGATCAAAGAGCATCAG
This sequence comes from Varecia variegata, assembly GCA_028533085.1. Taxonomy (NCBI): domain Eukaryota; kingdom Metazoa; phylum Chordata; class Mammalia; order Primates; family Lemuridae; genus Varecia; species Varecia variegata. Next base: position 125,180,728 of record CM052440.1, read on the forward strand.
AGTCTTCTATGGAGCTCTATAAAGTGCGCACTCCTCAGTCCCACCTCTGCAGATTGTAAGTCAGTAGATCTGGGATGGGGCACCAACATCCCTACTTTTAAAAGGCTCTACAGGCAGTTTTGATGCACAACTCTGGTTGAAAACCATAAATTCAGACTCTGGCCCCTCAGTGCAGAGAAATTAACTTACTTGCTCCAAGTTACACAGCTAATAAGTAGTGGAGCTGGGAGAGGAACCCAGGCAGCCTCTAAAGAATGAAAATGGAAGGCTATGAAATAGCCTCCTCCCCCCCTCACCTGCCCAGCACCCAGTAAATGTTACTACCACATGTGCACATAAATGTTGATCAATTAATACCAATTTGATGGCGAGTACATGTGGTGCTTGTTTTTCCATTCTTGTGATACTTCACTTAGTAGAATGGGCTCCAGCTCCATCCAGGATAATACAAGAGGTGCTAGATCATCATTTTTATAGCTGAGTGGTACTCCAGGGTATACATATGCCACATGTTATTAATCCACTCCTGTATTGCTGGGCACTTGGGTTGTTACCACATCTGTGCAATTGTGAATTATGCTGCTATAAACTTTCAAGTGCAGGTGTCTTTCTAATAGAATGTCTTAGATGAGTGTGAGTTTCATCTTTTTAAATTAGTTCTTTTGCCATGTTCACAAATATTTTTTGTTTGTTTTTTAAATGCACAAAGATATTCATGAAAGCATTATTTATAATGACAGAAAGTATAAATAATATAACAAACAAGAGGGGATTGGTTAAAAATTATGAAACAATAATGCAACCATTAACAGGTATGTTTAGTGGGAAAATGCTCGTGGACTATCAAATGAAGAAAAGTCTGGTGAAAAGTAGTATATACACACAGACAGCCTCTGCTCAGTTGTCCTTAAGGCCTTAAGACCAGGCACAAGTCTAAGAAATCCTAAAGCAAGGTATTAGACCACCTATGTAGCACAAGCTAAAAGATTTTGAAACCACTTTTACTACTCTTGGCTTATCATCACTCAGTCCCAGGTTTTGAAAGAAGAGAGGTTGGAAGTTGACGAGGCCCATAGAGAAGTATTTGGGAGGGACTTGTCCTATGCTACAGCTCCTCCTGCCCCAGCCCAAGGGAAAGATGGAGCATGAGGGATGCTCTTCCAGAGCTTGACAGGTGTCCTCTGTGGTTTGGTTTATGACTCCTCTTGAGAGAAATCTCTAATCAAGAGCCTATCTGTAACTGGCGAAGAAAAAACAAGACTACTGCCTCGGTGGCATGTGGCACTTCCCCCGGAGGAGGGCAAAGGTAAGATGTATGCTTCCTATGGACCAAATACAGGCCCTAGAGAAAGGGTCCTGTTAAAAAGGACCCCACTCAAGGGGACCTCCCAGAGGACCACATATTTAAAAATCTTGATTAAAGAATCCTCTAAGTATTATGACACAGAAGTGTCTTTATTTGTTGAATGGGGCTTACCACTGGGCTTCAAAGTCCTGGAGCACACATACAGAGTCCCCCAAACAGAATTCTGAGTTAATGAGGTTTATACCTGGTGGGTGTGCTACATGTCACAGACACTCCCCTATCAAGATGCTGGTGGCCTTTTGACTTGAGAATTTTATAGGACTCTATGACACCATTACTGGCAGCCTTGATTTGTTCTTCAAAGAAATCACAAAGGCATGGCACCCCTCCCCTTCCTACTTATTCCCACCCAGACCCAAAGGGGAACTGAAAGAGGAACACATACCCTGGTGGAGAGACAGACCAGTGAATATACGCACAGCCCTAACTACCACATACAAATGCCTGTGTGCTGTATGTTTACTTGCCTCAAATCAGTGTCCTAAAGCTATGATCTCTGTTCCCTCCCTTGGTTACTCAAGACAAAGCAGCTAATGTACTTCACAAGCAGGATCCCTGCCATGTCACTGAGTCACAGTAGTAGCTGACATTTACTGAGCTCTTCCTGTGTGCCAAGTGCTGTTCCCAGTATGTGTCTCAAGAGAAGTCAAACAATTTGCCTAAACTGACGCAGCTGGTAAGTGGTGTAGCTGAGCTGTGATTACCAGCAATATTACTGTAGAACCCAGATACTTTTTATCGTGATCCCGTTGTTTCTGCCTTAACTTTAACTTCAATTTCTTCAAAATAAAGATAATAATAGTACCTTATGTATAAGGTTGTGTGAGGCTTAGAAAAATAATTAGTGGCCGGGCGCAGTGGCTCACGCCTGTCATCTTAGCACTCTGGGAGGCCGAGGCGGGTGGATTGTTTGAGCTCAGGAGTTCGAGACCAGCCTGAGCAAGAGCGAGACCCCGTCTCTACTAAAAAATAGAAAGAAATCATATGGACAGCTAAAAATATATATAGAAAAATGAGTCATGCATTGTGGTGCATGCCTGTAGTCCCAGCTACTCGGGAGGCTGAGGCAGGAGGATCACTTGAGCCCAGGAGTTTGAGGTCGCTGTGAGCTAGGCTGACGCCACGGCACTCTAGCCTGGGCAATAGAGCGAGACTCTGTCTCAAAAAAAAAAAAAAAGAAAAGAAAAGAAAAGAAAAATAATTAGTAAAATACTTGACACAGTGCCTTGTACCAGGCAAAATCTTAATCAGTGTTGGTTGCTATGGATAGTTGAGAACTTGCCCAGAGTCACAGTAGTAAATGGCTGAACCAAAACTCCCACCTGGGGAGCCTGCTTCTGGAATTTTCTCTCTGCTCCTGCCTGCTGCTCTGAGTCAGTGGCAGCACAGGTCGCAGGGCCAGCGCAGTGACTGGCACAAAAGGAGCACTCAGGGAACGTCAGTCTCGTTCCTCTCACACGTCTCCTGCCTTCTCCTCTCTGAGGGACAAACCAATGCACAGAAACACTTTCTTATTTAAGGTAATGACAAGCTTGAAAAAGAGACGCCTGGTTTAATTCCATCTCAGATTTCCCTTCTCATGCTTACATACAAGTCGAAAAGTCCATAAAATAGAAGACACAATTTTTAAAAATATATCTGTGTATTTGGTTTTATCTTCCTCACTGATTATTATTTTGCTCCATTCTGTTCAAACGGCCAGGACAGAATGCGTCCTGGGCTAGTCATAATGCATCATCTGCTCGTGGCAGACATAACGCTTACATTACTCACCACTCGCAGCGAGGTATGTCCGGCACGGGGCGTCTCACTGTGCAATGACGACACTTGCTGTGAGCACGCACATTCGAGTTTCAGTTTTGCAGGAAGGTGGCAATTACCTGCTATGTCGTTCTTGATGTGACAGTGCACTTTTAGATTTTCCTCCTTAAGAAATCCTGTACTGTACGTATTGTAGAAGACGGTCATCTGACTGTGTCCTCAGTTTTCCTCCTGCTTTGACGTAATCTTTAAAATCATGAGGCGATCCCTCTGGCTCATCTGCATTACAAATCAAATTTTAAATATTCCCACAGAAAAATTTAGGAGTTTAGAGTCTTTTTAGGAGGAAAATAGCACACGGTCCTATTCTTCACCTCCCTCTTGTCTCTCTTCCCTCTTCCACGGCCACCACCGTAGGGCAGTCGGGAATCATCCCTGGAGGTGGAATGATCTTCTTGGTGTCCACCACTCCCAGCAACTCTGAATACGACTTGCTGACATATTTTAAAACATGGATCTGGTGTAGTATTTTTTATGCTAGGACTCGAACACTTTGTTTCATGCATTATATATATATATCCTGTCCACTGCAGCCCCTGTGACCTTGTGAGAGTGGAGGCCATCCTACTCATCTTTGTATACACAGATCCTATACTAGTTTAGCACATGACAAACAGATACGCAATGCTGTTGTATAACGAATGACATACACAGAATCCATGTGGCTCATGACTGGTGGCATCATGTTTAAGAAACACACTTCAACTAGCAGAAGGAATTAAAAATAAATTGTATTATTTACTTAAGTAGCTTGTAGGACATTAAAAAGAAATCCAAACCTTCCTTAAGCCCTCCCTCCAGAAGGAAAATACTTTCTCCACCCTCAAAGTACCAAACTTGTTCCCTTTTCCTCTTCTCTCTTCCTGTCTTTTTCAGTAATTTGTTGTGTAGCCCGGCATGGCAGCATGCCTGCAGTCTTAGCCACTTGGGAGGCTGAGGCGGGAGGATCGCTTGAGCCCAGGAGTTACAGGCTGCAGTGAGTTATGTTTGGGTCACTGCACTCCAGCCTGTGTGACAGAGCGAGACCCTGTCTCTAATAAATAAATAAATAAACAAACATATTATTTAGATGGATTTTTCTTCCAGCCTAGCAAGAGGGAAACTGGGTTGAAAATGATAAGATTCTTATTAGGGGCTGGAGAAGCAAGGAAATATGTGAACACTCCTACATTTATCATTTTATCTTATCACAGTTATAATAATAAAAGAGTTTTCCCATCAATTAAATGGGAGGGGAAGCAGGAGGTGAGTGGTTTGTCTTTCTAACCACTGAGGAAGACCTTGGCATATGCTTGTCCATGACTGTGTTCAATAGCTTCAAGTAACTCTTCTAAAAGTTTTATCAATGCATATCTCTTTTATTTTTCCTTGGGAAAGAAAATTCTTCTTAAATCTTCCCCAACAGGACTTTTCCGAATGTTTAAATGGCTTCTGATGTACTGAGTTCTATACAAACATTATCTACAAAGGGAGTTCCCTTTGCTCATCAGGAAATGGGCCCTAATCTCCATTCATCTCCTACTTGCGCACTCCACTCTGAATATTTATTGAACTGGGCTCATTACTACAGCATCTTTGTTGGGTATGTCTTTCGACTAGAATGGGATAAGAGGGTGGGGGATATCCTAAGAATCTAGAAGCAGTGTTTCTGGCCGTGGTAGTAGATGAGGACATGCAGTAGTCTCCATGACTTAGAACTATTAATAATGCAAAACTGTATACTGTGCTGGGTCAGGTAGGGTCTAAAGACTGTGCAGAATAAGCATGGCCACTGTTATGCTTCTTCAAGTATTTTCTCAGAATGATATTTTCTCCTTTGGATTCTCTTGGATTTTAGTAAATTTACATTTTAAAATCCCAGTATACTTTAACTGAGCTAAGGGGAAATAAAGAAAGAGCTTTATTTTGCCTCTGTTTTGGGTCAGGGAGCAAATGAGAAGCGCTGGTATCTGGGAACTTGTAAGGCACTGAATCTGGAGTTAAAAGGAGATAAATTTATTATTTATTTATTTATTTATTTACTTTAGAGACAGGGTCTCACTCTCTCACCCAGGCTGGAGTGCAGTGGTCTGATCATAGCTCACTATAACCTTGAACTCCTGGGCTCAAGAGATCCTGTTGTGTCAGCCTCCCAAGTAGCTAGGACTACAGGCATATGCCACCATACCTGGCTATTTTTTTTTTAATTTTATTTTATGTAGAGACAGGATCTTGCTATGTTGCCCCGTCTGATCTTGAACTCTTAGCCTCAAGCAATCCTCCCACCTCAGTTTCCCAAAGCGTGGGATGACAGGTATGAGCCACTGTGCCTGGCAGAAATTTATAGTTTAAAAAATGTATGTGTTTGTGTATATGTATGTGTGTATATGTGTTAATGAAAGAAAATAAGAGAACTTAAAAATTAAAGACAAATGTTTAAACACCACCCATGACCAGAATTCTCCTGGTGTGAGACCAGCCTTTCTCATCTCCAGCTTTGTTCGTGTGCCTGAGCCCCGTGTCCATGTCCCACTGCCTCTCTGGCTTTCTATACTCACTTCCTATCACTGCCATAGCAAATGACCACAGACTTTGTGGCTTAAAACAACAAAAAATGATCATCCAATTATTACTGGAGGTCAGAATTCCAAAATGGCTCTTACTGGGCTAAAACAAGCCCATGAGCAAGGCTCTATTCCTTCTGGTGGGTCTGAGGAGAATTTGCTTCCTTGTCTTTCCCAGAGGCACCCACAGGGCTGTTGTCTTCCATCTTCAAAATCAGAGTTGGCATCGTCAAGTTCTTCTCTAACACTCTGCTTCCCGCTTTCACTTTTACAAGGTCCCTGAGGATCAGATTGGGCCCACTCATACAATCCATAATTGCTCCATCTCAAGGTTTTTAAGTTAATCACACCTGCAAAGTCCCTTTTATCATGTGAGGTGACATATTCACAGGTCCTGGCAAGTAGGGCATGAACGTTTTTGTGACGCCGACATTCTGCCTACCACACTTTGATGCTCTGCACTTTCTGTCCCTCTCGCTTGACTGTCTTTCAATAAGGTGGTGCTACACAAAACGGTAACTCAATCCACAGGCTTTCTTCACCAGCACAGTGTTTCTGAGCATCAAAAACTTGAGCAAGTGCCCTTCTGGGACCACCGCACAACCTTTCTACTTCCGAGTGCTTTTCTTCCTTCCTCAAGCATCTTCTCTTTCCCTTGCCCTTCACCTTCATCTTTAGAAATCCAACTTTCTGAGCCTCGTTTCATATCATACCTCCTCCATGAAAACATGCCAGGTCTCCCTAACCATAAATCAGGTGTTCTCTCTCCTTTGAAACACCATCACATTCTGTTTCCCTTTAAATACAGACATAAGATGATATATACACACATATGATGCATATGTATACATGTGATACACGTGCATATGTGAATGATACCTATACATGTATACACATTAGCCAATTTTAGATATGATGAAATAAAATCAGAGAGTTTAAGTCTATATGCCCAAAGTCATAGCCTTTTTTTCTTGAGAAAGTCACCCAGGCTAGAGTGCCACGGTGTCAGCCTAGTTCACAGCAACCTCAAACTCCTGGACTCAAGCGATTCTCCTTCCTCAGCCTCCCAAGTAGCTGGGATTACAGGCGGGCACCACCACACCCAGCTAATTTTTCTATTTTTAGTAGCGATGGGGTCTCACTCTTGCTCAGACTGGTCTTGAACTCCTGAACTCAAGGAATCCTCCCACCTCAGCCTCCCAGAGTGCTAGGATTACTGGCGTGAGGCACAGTACTTGGCCACTAATTTCAAATGTCCTCTCTTCTACACTACGGCCCTTGTGTGGGCCATAGTATTCATAGGTTTGCTTGTGTTAACCCTCCCTGATAAACTGAAACTAAAGTTACAGACTGTGTCTTATCTTTTACCTTGTTATTACACCCAGTGTTCAATAAGTATTTCTTGAATTCTTAACTATAATGAGGCCTCCAGGATTTTGTATGCTATTATACAGTGTACCTGTCCACCTGAATACTGAATGCACCCTTTTGTTCTTTAACAGGGATTAGTATGTCTTCAGAAAAATAATAGTGCTAAAGATGAAAGAGATCATCTCAATAAAGAGTTCATTGTTCTCTCTGTACCAGTAGGAGAAAATAGAAAAATTAATAACAGTATGCTAGCTGAATAAACCTCTGAAATGTTATGAAATTGTTGCTCAAATTGACCAATTTCCTAGTTGATGAGAAGTGACTCCATGGTGTCCAGAAATGGACTGACACTTAATAGACCCTTTAAAAAATTTTGGCTTAATTAATGAACAAAGTTGTGACTACTAAATACCAAAACAAGAAGTCAATTTGTCCAAATGTTTTGATCTGTCAACAAAATGGAAAACATCAGTCAAGACATTTATTTGAATCAATTTGTTGTTAGATTGACAAGAATGAGTTTATCAGTCAAAACAGCTAATCCACATGTAAACTCAAAAATTGTTTGAAAAAGATAATCTTATTCACAGCAAATGCCCTTCCAAAAGTTGTTGACATATTTTCAGGGTAAATATGGGGTTTGTTAACATGTACACTTTAAGCTTCCTTAAAAGGCACAAAGTTGACTCTACTTAGTTTTAGGGATAAAATTTCATTTTGTAAAGTATTAATTTTTAAAAAGAAAATCAGATTTGCCATTTGAATTATTTATGAAATCTGATTACCCAGACTACATCTCATTAGATCAGTCTAACCTTTAGATTCTATTCAATGTAATAACAGAGAATTGACAGAGAATTTTTTTTAAAGCCGGGCAAACATGGTCTTTACCGTATGGTTCAAGTTCACAGGATATTCTGGAGGGAAAACAGCTATCTAAGTATAAAGTAGAATTGACCAAGGTTGTTACTGTCCTTTCTTGATCTTTAACAAAGTGTGCAAGTGTGCCAGTTCCCAAACACTTAAAATGGTACACATTCTGAAAAATGCTTGCCATATACAGATTACATCTGTCAAAGGAAAGAAATCTAACTTCCACATTTTACATAAGATTTTCCAAATTTGCACAACTCAAATTCGATACTCAATTTGATATATACTCACAAATTTCCCAGTTAAAATGATTCAAAATGAAGTATTTTCATTATGCTCCTATGGTGTAGTAGGTCAAATGGCATTTTTTGTAGGGTAAAGAGTAATGTTCTTATCTGTACTTTATTTAAATGCTTATATTTTCATACAATCTTTGCTTAAAGTGAGGCGTGCCATTGAAGGTAGAGAGTAGTCTGCCCTTGTCATGGAGAACCATTTTAAACAGAGAAAAGACCTAGAGAGTTGGTCCAGGTATCTTTTCCCTAATCTCACCACCTTCAATCATGGATACCAACTGGCCTTTTACAGCACCTTGGAGCTTTCCAAAGACAAGTGCCTGCTAGAACAGAAGGGATGGGTTACAGCTTTTATTCTCTAGAGCCAAGCTATGTATTTCTTGAGGAAGGTATGCCCTAGATGTTAGGGTTAGATGACTGGCCCTACATCACAAGTTGGGGTAGGGGCGGGGAGAAACCTCCTCTTTTGGAGCCAATATTTGCATTTCTAAGTCTTGTTAGGAGTCTGATCTTTCTGGACAAAACAGAAAATGCTTTTATGCTGCAAATGAAATCTTTGCTTTCTTTGCTATTTTCCTCACAAAACCTCTCCTACCTGTCTATCTCTTCTCTAGGACAGCTTGAAGATATTAAAAATGTACTTATCACAGTGCAAAGAAGTTGCAGGGAGATGTTGCAGATCTCCTTTGTCAATGTAATGTCTAAGTTCTCAAATTACTATGAAACATATCTTCCTTATAGAATACAGTACAGTAAAAGTTTTAGATTACTACCCTCAGAAACATATTAAGAGTTATTACAATCTCAATTTCGAGAAGAGAATAATAGATGCTGGGTTGTTGGTTAAGCTAATTTGCTGACTAAATCACCAACAATCATGTGCCTTCTGGTCAAAACAGTAAACTTTAAATGCTTGAAGAGAAGGATCAGCTGCGTTTGTTTACACATCTATCAGCCAAACAAGATTGTGAGTTCCAGGAAAGCAGAGTCTGTGTCCTGTTTCCTGCACCAGCACAGGGCCTGCCTGAAGGTGAGGCTGCAATTAAATAAGTGAATGAGCGTTTACCCACAGCCCAGGGTCCGAGCTCTTGGCTACTCCAACTGCTCTCTTACCGCTCACATTGTGAAGTGTTTCTCTAGTTTTGTTTCCAGAAAGCAAGCAGGCAAGAAGCTGGCAGGCACCTTTGTGCACTGAACTCTTAATGAGCAATAATACCATGTGTCGAAAATTCACGGATAGTCCCAAAACTAGTCTTTCGCAAATGTGAATTTAACTCAAAGAAAGTTTTGAGTGCTGTGGATATCAGACCCATTAGGGGATGCACAGTGAAAGTCGCACAGTTCAATTCAACATGCGTTTTGTAAATACCTGCTGTGTTCCAGGCACTGTGCCAGCTGTTCAGGATACAAAAGTAACTTATACATGAGAGAGAGGGTGAAAGAGAGAGACAGAAAGGCAGAGAGAGGAAAAGGGCAGTATAAAGTTAGTGAAAGGGCTTCCCAGAGGTGAATAGGCTTGTGCTGAGTATTGTAAGATAGGATAGAGTTATCAGGACAGAGAACTGCAGAGATGAAATTGATCATTGATCATTGAGTAGAGGCAAGGAATCGAGTCAGCCTGAAAGGGGTGTGTGTGGCCAGGTAGAGCAGCTCCACATTGCTGGAGCCCAGAGCATGAGGAAGGAATGAGGCTGACAGGAAGATGGGAGCCAGACTGTGAGGCCCTTGGAGACCACACTAAGACTTTATTGGGTAAGCCGTAGTGAACCACTGAAGGATTATAAGTAGTTCACATTGCACCCGCCTGAATTGCCCTCTGACCTCTGACCTCTCCCTTGACCTTCCTTTTCCTCACCCTTCACCTCTGTGTATTTCTTATGCCTGCTGGGTGTCCTCTACCAGGCTTTGGAAAGCGCTGTAAACCAATACATCACCAGCTTAGACGATCAAGTCACCTCCTCCCGAGACTTTGGAAATTATTAGTCAGGACAAGATCATCTCCAGTGCATTATGGTGCAGTTAGGATGCTCTGATAGAACCAAGGGCATTCGGATAGAAGATACCAAAGTATAACAGAAGAAATGGCTTGGAAAAAATGGCAAAAATGTCTTATGTCTCTCTAAAACGTCCCCCTCTCCTTTTGGAGAGCTAGGACCTGCATCCCTGCCTCAGGCCAGGGGTTGGGAGGGACAGGGGAGTGTCCTTTGTTCTTTGTGTCACAGAAGATGGGATTAATCTGGGCGGAAGTGACAAGATTGTTTTAGCCAAAAATGGGACAATGGGATTAATCAGAACCTTCAAAAGCTCTGCACTTATGCTCAGAAGCAGGAGGTTGGTACTTTGAGTTTGCCAACCTCCTCATTTGCTTGCAAAGTAATAAACTTCTCTTCCCTTCTCCTCAAACAGCTTGTCCTCGGTTCTTCTGATGTGGCCTCGGGGACAAGTGCTGAACTTTCAGTAACAAAAGGCCTTGACTGTTACATTCAAACTTGATGCCTAACAATTGATTTAATTCCACTAAGATTCAAAGTGGGGAAAAGAAAAGGAAGTTCGCTGGAAAATGAAGACAATTGGCTTTTTCCAGATGCTGCCTTACTTCACCAATTGCCTTATTTTATGTAGTCTTGTACATTCTGGAAGCAGTGAGATAAGAGGTGAGTTGTGATTATATGTGCTCAGGTGACTGTTTGGGGCCCTAGGATGGGGGGAGTGGTGACGTTAGACCATGAAGGCCACAAGCACAAAGCTTCAGAGAGAGCTAACAGCCGATTTCTTTACCCCAACCATCTCCAGTTCTGGTTCTCACCTTTTCACCTCCTTCTGTTGGTGCTAAAAGGAGCACAAACTGAGGGCTCTTGGGTGGGTGAAAGGCCAGGCTGATTCAAAAATATGCTGGTGCTCTGAAATTAACTTACTAGGTGTTATGGACTCAATTGTGTCCCTCCAAAATTCTTATATTGAAGCCTTAACCCCCAAGGTGACTGTATTTGAAGATAGGGCCTTTAAGGAGGCAATCAAGTTTAAATTAGGTCATAAAGGTGGGACCTTCATCCAATAGGACTGATGCTTTTATAAGAAGGGGAAGATCTCTCACTATCTCTGCACAGGCACAGAGAAAGATCATGCAAGGACGCGATGAATAGGCACAGTCTGCAAGAAAGAGAAGCCTCACCGGAAACCAACACTGCTGGCACTTTGATCTTGGACTTCCAGTCTCCAGAACTGTGAGAAATAAATTTCTGTTGCTTCAGTCACCCAGTCTATACTCTTTGTTATGGCAGCCCCAGCAGGCTAAGACACGTGAGATTTGAGGAAGTTTTAAATTCTTCTCACCCCAGGTCCTTGCTCCTGCAGTCCTCCTTTCCCAGAGGCAACCACTGGAAAATATTACTATTAACATAGTAGAATATAGGCAGATAGATATAGGTAACTGCCCTTTTTATGTGAATGAGGACATTCTACCTATGTTGTCCTGAACCTTGTTTTTTTTCACTTCTCAATATTTCATATCAACTTATTTCATAGTAGATGTACATGGAGAGGGGCTTCATATTTTAAAAGTTGTGACATAGCATTTATAGGGATGTAGCACAATTTATATAACTTGTCTTGAGTTGAAAGGATATTTAAATATTTTCAATCTTTGTGCTTCGATACAAATGATGCCACAATAAAACAGATGCACATTTATCTTTGGTACCTACACTAGTATATGTATAACATAAATTCTTAGAGATGAGATTCTGGTTTTAAAATACTTTTATTTTAAGTGTTTTGTATTTATTTTATAGATACTGCCAAATACAGTCATTTTTCCAATTTTCAGAACCATCAGGAGGTATTTGGTTGACTACACAGCTATACCTCTGCATGGTGTCATTATCAAAGATCTTTCCTAAATAACCTCCATATGTGTAATGCTGTAGAACCATCTATGCTATATAACCTCTTCCCGAATATCCTTCGAACTGGACATAGGGAATGATCCTGGAATGCTGGGCCACCAGAGAAGTCATCTGATTGGCTAAGCCAGCAGACCTTCCCTCTGTCATTACACATGGCCCTGGGCTCCTTCTTCCTGATGCCACAGAAATTGAACTCAACTTTTCAGAATCTTCTTAGTTTTTACCTAGGAATACAAAAGAAAGGGAATAGAAATAAAGGACTTTATTTTACTGCCTCACAGTAGAAACTATGTTTAGATTTTTTTTTTTAAAAATCCCTGGAGAGAGGAGATTATTGTCTTGAGGAAATGTTCATTGTCTCCATGGACACTTTGAACAGGGCTGGTCTGCGTCAGAGGATGACGTAAGGTTTGCTCAGGTATAAGTCAAAGGTACTTTAGCTCTTTATTTTCCTTATTCCCTCAGTGAGGAGGAATGTAATAAGAAACTTTTGCACTTGTAAATTCTATCGAAAGACATTAGAGTGGGAGGATTTCCACAACTCCAGCTGGAAATCTTTCCTAACAAAACTGAATCTGCTGGATTAGTGAGCAATAAACCCTGATCAGTTGGTACTACTGTCCTATCATGTTTTAAACTATTAGAGATTTGGTTTGGGGACTCAAAGTATAGAAGTTTCAGGAGATTAGCAGTTTACTAAAATACTATACATTTTAATTCATTCAACAATCCATAGGGACTTCCTAAGCTTCTGGTACTGTAGCTGAACATTTCTTCTCTTGCTAAAATTACTTTTCCTTTAATGTTTAATTATCATTTGAAATATCTTTTAGTGGGTTTTGTTCATCCTTTGGCTCTGAGCTTAAGCATCGCCTCAGGGAAGCATTTCACTGATGACCATGACTAAGTCAACCCCCAACTTTAAGACAGAAGAGAGACCTTCTCCTTCTCTTCTTAGCATTACCACAGTTGATGTTTACATTTATTTTATTTATTGATTAATGCTTGATTCCTACCTGTGCTAAGCTTCTGGAGGGTACAGATAATGTTTGTTTTTCTTCAATAGTACATTCCCAGCACCCAGAACAGGGCCAGGCATCTAACAGGTGTTCAGTAACAATTAGTGGATTAATGTGCTGATTATAAGTAAAGTCCATCAAGTGAATTAAAGGTAATTTAGGACCCAATGTAAAGGTAGTTTAAGAAAAAGATGTCAG
>CM052440.1:125194619-125223285 GCA_028533085.1 Varecia variegata
CACGGCACTCTAGCCAGGGCAAAAGAGCAAGACTCTGTCTCCAAAAAAAAAATAAGTAAATAAATAAATTATGAATTGATGTGGTGCTGTCCCTTGCCAGATCTCAAAAGAAGGACTGTCAACATTTGTTCATTTTTAAATATGGTGATTTTTGTAGTTCTTTTTTCATTTTAAGGAGTTCTTATTTCTAGTTTGTGAGGAGTTTTTAATTATATAGAGATGTTGCATTTTAAAAGATGCTTTTCTGTGTTTATTGAAATAATCTTATGACTTTTCTCTTTTATTCCATTAGTGCGATGACTTATATTAACTGATTTACAAGTGTTTGACTGAATTGCATGTATTAATCCTAAAATATAGCATTATAATTTATAATTGTAGTATTTTCCTGATGAATTGAGCATTTTATCATTATTAAATGTTCACCTATATCTCAAAAATTGCTTTAGCCTCATTATAGTTAGAACAGATTCATTTGGTAAGTGTTCATATGGGATCTCTTTTTCATACTTTTACTTCAACCTTTCTGTATTCATATGTTATAGATATGTCTTTTATAAATAGCAGATAGTTAATTTTTTCCTTAGTAAATTTTGAAAACTTTTCCTCTTAATTGGATTATTAAGTCAATGTACATGTGGCTTAGGTTTAAATCTGCTATTTTACTAAGTGCTTTCTATTTTTTCTACCTGCCCTATGTTCTTTCTATTTTCCTTCCTTGCCTTTTGGTGGGATATGGGAGTTAATTCTTTTTTTTCACGTTACATTTTTTGAGCGTCTGTTAGCTAGAAGTTTTATATTCATTTCCTTTTTCTTTTAGTAGTTACTCTGGAGATTACAAATGATTTTTTACTTATTAAAGTATACTGTTAACTGTTATATTAAAAGTATACTGTTACTTTTATTTTTTAATCTTTTCTCAGATAATGCAAGGACCATGGAATACTCTGAATTCCCCACTCCCCAACAATTTACATGCCATTGTTGTAATGTATTTTAATTTTAACATATTTTCAACCCAAGAACATTTAATTATTACTTTTTTTCTTTTTCTTTTTTTTTTTTGAGACAGGGTCTCTCTCTGTCACCCAGGCTGGAGTGCAGTGGCCTGGTTGTAGCTTACTGTAATCTCAAACTCCTGGGCTCATGTGATTGCCCTGCCTTAGCCCTCTGAGTAGCTAGAACTACAAGTGCATGCCACCATGCCCAGCCTATTTTTTAAAAAATTTTTTGTAGAGATAGGGTCTCACTGCATTGCCCAGGCTGGTCTTGAACTCTTGTTCTCAAGCAATCCTCCTACCTCAGCCTCCCAAAGTGCTGAGATTACAAGTGTAAGCCACTGTGCCTGGCCAAGTATTACCATTTTAAAAGTCTATATTTTCAGTCAGATTTCCACGTTTACCATTTTTGCTTTACTTTTTTTCTTCCATCTCTGACTGTTTTTTCTGGAATCCTTTTCTACTACCTGAAAAACATCCTTTACTCTTTCCTTTAATGAGAACCCACGGTGACAGATTTTCTGAGTTTTTGTGTGTCTTCAAATGTCTTCATTATGCTTTTATTCTTGAACAATATTTTTTGTTTGAATGCTAGGCCATTAATATTTTTTAAGCATGGTTACGATGTTGTTCCATTGTCTGTCTATGACAACGCCACTGTACTCTAGCCAGGGCAACAGAGCGAGACTCTGGCTCAAAAAAAAAAAATTCTTCCTGGTGGTAGTTCTTTAGGATGTCTTCCATTGGTTTTGTAAACTTCTAATCCACTGTTTCTTCAGGCTTTGCCCCAGTTCTCCTCTCTTTCTGCTGCTCCAATTACATGTATATTAGACATTTTCATTGCATCTTCTATGTCTATTACTTTCTGATTTTTACTTACTTCTTTTTTAGTTATTTTTTTCTGATCCATGTTTCAATTTAATAACTGTCCTTTCAACTATATTTAATCTTCTGTTAAGCCCAATGATTTAAAATTATTTTTTCAATTAGAAAATTTCCATTTGGTTCATTTTTATAATTTCCAGTTATCACAACTCTCAATCTTGTTTTCTTCTTTGAGCAAGTATAGTTCTTTTAAAGTTTCTGTTGACTTAAATATCTTGAGCCCACATGGGTCTGTTCTCTTGTGTGTTATTTCTCCGAGTTTTCATTCATGCTATTAAGTCATCCTTTATGCTTGGCTGCCTTTGATTATAAACAGGACATTGTACTTCTCCTTTGTAGAACTAATATGAAGCAAAAGATAATGTTATTTTTTATTAGACAGAATTTTTTGCCTGCCAGTTGCAAACTAAAATCACTTCAATTTTAGGTATCAATATATTATAAAACTGAGCTCTAACCTGGGTGGTTTTGCTTACTTAGGATTCATACTAAGTTGTAGCCCTCCAAGGTCACAACCCAAAAAAGGGAAGCATCATTAGCCTCCCTACCTCTTTGGTGGCTCTGACCCCTACCCTGGTCTACCCAGTCCATGATTCTGTTAAAAGCACACCCAGACTACTCCCAGCCACTCAGCAGGTCCCTCTGGAAGAGGCAAATGCCTCCCCAAACAATAGTTGCCCCAAATATAGGGCTGTTCCCCCTAAGTCTCTCTTTCCCCCAGGTGAGGTAATTTGTCTTTTTAAAATTTTTTTACATTTTAAAGTATATTTTGTCCGATTTGTATAGTTTTCCCTAGTAGTGGATATTGGTATAAATTACCTTGTCTGCCATTATAAGGTAGATGCCATTATTATCCCCATTTCATAGAAAAGGAAACTAAGGCTTCAGAGAGATTGAGTGACTCACCCTCGGTCCCACAGCTAATAAGTGGGAGCCTATTGAAATTTGCATTTATTTAGTATTCTTTACAAGATCAATTATAATGGTGTATGTTAACCTTATTTTCCTCTTACAACTCCCCATCCCCTTGAGAATCTAATAAAAGCTATGGACTCTACCTGCAGAAAAATGGAAGCACTCTAAAAATTTATATGAAAGTTTAGGAGCTTCGTGGATTCCAGGTGAATTAGAACATAGGGGCTTCAAGTTAGAAGATCTCATCAAGAGATGCGGACATTTCCTCATAAGCTGTTCTGTCAGAAATGTGTTGAGTACAACTATGCTTAAATAGAGAGAGTGTGAAACTTTACAAAGATATCAAAGAAAGAAAAGGTAAGTTTCTGCTACAGAGCCATTAGTAACCTAGTGATCCAACCTGAATGAACGAATACGGGAGAGTTAGGAACGCAGGCATGGAGACAGTATGAATGCGGACTAATTAAGGCTGTATGACATTGTTCCATGTGAGGTAGAGCATTGTACTGTCCAGGAATCTGACATTTTACACTCAATGGAGACTGCCACAGCTAGGGAAACTTTCCATTTGATAATCAAATAATCAAGTAACTCTCAGTAGTAGGGGACAAATAACAAAGCAGTGTTCATGAAATCCTGATGAGTGCTTGTTTTGAGGAAAAATGATTTCATCTTGCTAATTCGTAAGTACTGTATTAGCAAAGTTGCAACTAGTTGCCCTTGTGTATTTTTTTATGCAGTTGTCCCTTGAACAATTTGGGGGTTAGGGATGCTGATCCCTGTGTAGTCGAAAATCTGCATATAACTTTTTACTCCCCCGAAACTTAACCATTAATAGCCTACGGTTGACTGGAAACCTTACCTATAACACAAACAATCTATTAACATATATTTTGATGTTTTATGTATTATGTACTGTATTCCTACAATAAAGTAAGCCAGGGAAAAGGAAATGTTACTAAGAAAATCATAGGGAGGAGAGAATATATTTACTCTTCATTAAGTGGAAGTGGATCATCATAAAGGTCTTCATCCTCATCTTCACATTGAGTAGGTGGAAGAGGAGGAAGAGGAGGAGTTGGTTTTGCCGTCTCGGGGGTGGCAGAGGAAGAAAGAAATCCACTACACCTGTGCAGTCCAAACCCATGTTGTTCAAGGGTCAACTGTATGTAAAAGCAGTTAAAGTTTGCCATAGTTCCTAATGGAGCATAATGTTATAATTAGTGACTTCTGTGTGGGGGGTGGGCAGTAGTCCATCGCTGTGTACGGAGCTGGCTCATAATCTTTACGTAATTAGCAAGTGCCGCTAGCAAGAAGCACGATTAGACAAAAGCAGATTTTGCTTGCTTGTTCCATGAATTCCTCTCCCTCTGTTATCAGCTTTAAGAGAACTTTGTCCACAGAATGATATCATCACCCACACCAATTTTTCTTGAGCCTTTGCCTTATTCTCCAAAGAAGTAAGAATGAATGCATATAATTTGCGTAGGATTTGAGATGACATTTGACATCTTTTGAGTGTTTGTAAACTGGTCACAAAAACTAGGCAAGAGAAAATTTACCCTAAGCTTCCTTTCAGAAATGTGAGGAATTTGAGAGGTTGAGGCAGACTTCCTGTTCTAGGGACATTGCATGTACTCTCTGCTTTGCCATCACCATGCACGGAGAGGAAACAATTTATGAAGAGATCAGGTTGTAAACTGTGGTATGATTCCCAGGCCTGCCCACAAAAGCCTATTTTGTCGTTGTGTACAAATCAAGAATTTGTAATTGGGCAGCTTATAATGCTAACAACTATAGTAGGCGCCACCTTGAATTCTAGGTCTTGGAGGTTGAAGCCCACGCATGCTTCATGGTGCACGGTGCCGTGCAGGGAATACCACAGGCAAATTGAGAAAGCACGAGAAGCCAGGTGGCACATGCCTGTGGTCCCAGCTACTTGGGAAGCTGAGGTAGGAAGATCGCTTGAGCTCAGGAGTTCGAGCCTACAGTGAGCTATGATCGTGCCACTGCACTCTAGCCTTGGTGACAGAGCAAGACCTTGTCTCAAAAAAAAAAAAAAGAAAAGAAAAGAAAAGAAAGAAAGAAAAAGAAAAACCACGCAAGGCTTGCTCTTGGCACAAATTCTTTGTGTTCTCTAACCGCTCTCACAGGGATCTACGCTTCAGTCCCTCACTTAGTAAGCAGACAACTGGATTCCAGTCACAGCGACACCTGTTAGAGACGTGATTTACAGTTTTCTCTTTCTTTCTCATCTTGATTTCCTTGTCTAAAATGCTGCTTAATAACTTTTTGGCACCGGTTTTGAAGATTCTATAAGTTATGTAAAATACAGGAAACATAACCATTCATCAATGACTGCGCCTGTCATTGTCCTGTCCTTGCTGCAGATCTCGATATGTAGGGATTGGGGGCAGCTGCCCCCCACAGCAGAGTGTGAGCAACTGAAGAATTTGGCAGTTTACAGAGACATTGCGTTTTCTAAAGGATTCACTTAAAGCAAATGGATATCTGTCTGATATTTAGGCAGCTTAACAAAGTTAAGTCAAATATTCAGGCTTTTGGGAGAAGATAATTTTTGATAAGCAGCCTTACATTGTTTCTACATAGCTTGCTTCTTCCTTCCTTCCTTCCTTTTTTTCCCTGCCTCCCTTCCTCCCTTCCTGATATTGTATGCACATTTTGAAAGTTCTTCCAGTAGAGGGTAGACAGTCTCTCTCTCTCCCTGTCTCATTCTCTCTCTCCCTCCCTCCTCTTCTCTTCTCTCTCCCTTTTCTTGCACAAATAGCTCTCTCTGGCAGTGGCAAACTGGGACTGATCACCGGGGAGAGGACTGGAATATATATAAGGAAGTTGAAATTTGGAAACATCCTCTACTAGTTAAACCAGGGAACTGTGAAGAAGTCATTAACCCATTTCCTCCTTTTCTTTGGTTTCCTTTCCTCTCAGGTGTGTGTTCTAAAGAGCTCAGAGGACAGGACAGTCATTTTTCAAAGTGTTCTGCAATTGTCACTGGCTTCTAGTTTGATTCAAATGGCATTTCACAGTTTTGCTGTTAGGTTATTTACACATCCTTTCAGGGAGAGTTGGATCGCTAGATTTCCCAGCTGGGGGATCCGTTCAAGAGATGCGCTAAGGTTCTCCTCTACCTTTCCACTGGAGATCTGGGTTAGAAACGTTCATTTGTGTGAAATCAACTCTTCTACTTTCCGTTTGGGTCCAGGGAGCACAGAGTTAGGTGAATAGTCCCCAAGGTGATGTCTGGGAAATGCACCCCCATGATTGCACCTCCATGCCCCCCTTTTCATTCCATTATTCTAAGGCTTGCTGGGCAGGTGTTTGCTAGAGTGAAGGTCAAGTAGAACATTGAGGACTGGATCTCTGTTTATACTTTAAACAAAAATAGTGAACTCTTTTGTTTATCTAATTCTGTTTTTTTTTCCTATATTACTTGTTTTGAATGCTTCTTAATAAGGAAAACTCTCTACATGTCAGTAGTACGTACAAATGAATTTTTAAATCTTTGAGTTAACCTAGGAACCAAAGTGGTCTTTAAGAAAAATAAGCAGAACTTAACATATTTACATTTGGGCTCTTTAATTAAAGCATAAAAAGAAGAAATCATTAATTCATTTACTCTTTTTTACTCCATTTATGTTTTATCACTTTTACATAAATATTACTAGAATGAATAATGTAAAATATATTATTTCTAAAAGCATCTTTGTAATCAAATTTCAAATCTACAGCTGTGATCTACAGCTAAATTTCAAAACATCATTATTGCAGTTAATGCTTGATTACATTTTCAAAAATTAATTTTGCAGTTTGCATAGAGAAAGTATAAAGTCAGAGGAGCTAACATTTGCTAAAATCCTCTATTGTTCAAGCATTGTGCTGAGAACTTTTCATACAGTCACTAATTTGATTTTCATAACAACCCTGTGGGCTAGATATTCTCCTCGTTTATAGATGGGGAGACTGAGTGCTCAGAGAAGCTAGTATTTATTAGACTTGAGGAGATTCTGCTAATAGCAGGCAGAGCTTGAATTTGTACTCAATTTTGAGTGACTTTGGAAAGAGAGTAGCATTAGAAAGGGAGATTTTTTTAAAAAAAAAAAAAAAAAGGAGAGAGGAAGGTGATCTTTTAATGCATCCTTTGGAAAGCTAAAGGAAACTGAGGCAAAGTGAGTTCCAGTTTGGGAAATGCAATCTTGAGTGTGGAAATGAGGGAAGCTAGCGGATCGAAGCCACACCTCCCATGTGTTTTGATGTCACTGGCTAGCAGCTGTCATGGGTTACAGTTATAGAACTGTATGCCAAGGAGGAAGTCTGAAAACTACCTCTGGATTTTCCCAAAAAAATTTTCCAGATTTTCCCTATTTGAAGTCTTCTCGTTCAGCTCTCTTTGGGACCACAATATGGAGCCATTCCAAGTTATGAAATTAAAAGGACATTGAACATCTGAGTGGAGGACCAGACACAGGAAAGACTTGTTTGTATGAGTAGTCAACGAAGAAAACATATTCATGATTATCGTGAGGGTGGGCACGCTCAAAAAGTTTATAGCTAACAAAGAGGAAAAATGTAAATTTGACATACCATATTGATTTTCATTAATGCAATTTGTGTTAAATGTCATAAAGATTTTCTTTATTTAATATCTGTTACTTTCCCATTATGGACATAAAACTATTATTAAGATTTTCATGGGATCGTTACGACCTTGGCTCCCCAATCTATTTTTTCTTTTAGAGATACTTAAACTTGTAGCAATTTCAGGAGGTCCTTGAACAACCTGAAATTACATACAAGATCAATAGAATTAATTGTGAATGTGTATTTTTCTGGAGCTGAGGTTCCACCACTTTACCTCAGCTCCTTAAAATGAATTGTGAATCAAAAAATTAAGAGTCAATATCCTAAACTCTTACATTGCTCAACTCTGGATTTTCCACCAAAGCAATTCTCAGAAATTTACTGTTGTGCTTGCAGCAGGATCCCTGTAAGTTGTAAGGCGTCTTATACCATTTCCAGGCAATTCTTTTAGCATTCCAACCAGTTAAAAATGTTCAGTTTACTATATATTGTTCAAACAATAGGAATATATAATACTTGTCTTTCACGACAATGATAAAAATGTTAGTGCTTCTCTTGTGCTCTTACTTATCCGAATGCCCAGATGTGGGGCCCTGCAACCACAGTTCTTAGTTTCTTACTGTGGGGAACACCATAGGGGTATGAGTGTGTCTGAGAGTGTGTGTGTGTGTGTGTGTGTGTGTGTGTATGACAGAGACAGGGAAGGGGGAGGGAGGGAACAGGGCATGGAGTGAGCAGATGGAGGGTGTTGCCTCAGTCTAAGGACTGATACTATTCTAGCTGCTCCTTTTCCTTGAAGATCCTCCTTTCCGCGGCAGCTTACTAGGAGTCTCTGTAATGTAGCACATGCAGCTCTGACAAGTGACTCCCCTGCTTGTTCCTTAGCAATTTTCCTTCCCCCCAGGGGAATGGAGAGAAGAATGGGGTCCTAACACGGAACAGTGAGTTGGCATTTCCTTTTTGCACTCGGCAATTCAGGCATCAGCCTAATCATTGTACAGTTCTGGTTGGGTAGCGTGGCTAATCCTTACAGCCCATATTCTTTGCTCCACTTAACTGTCAGGAGGCTAAATCCTCAGCATGAAAACCGCAAACCCATCTTTCTTCCTATTCTCTATTTTGCAACGGGACCACCTCTAGTGTCTCCAATACTGCTGCAGTGTTACCTGTGATCTCCCGGGAGAGGGTGCCGTGTGCCCTTTGACTTTTACCTATTTATCTGCTCTCACCTGTGCATCGGAGCCCACTGGCTCCCTCTCCCTCACTCTCTCCCTAATAAAACCCTGTTCTCCCCACTTCTGACAACCCCAGCTTCACTGAAGATTCTGTGGAGTCTTGATAAGGCATCATGCAATTTGGTTTTTGTAAAAAATTCGTAAATTTGTTGGTCATTCTTTTCAGAACCTTACTAATCTTGTCAGTATCACTCCAATTTCAGGGTGTGTGTTTGCCCAAAAAGCACTCTGTGCCTTTTTCTTAACTTAAATAACTTAGGTTATATCCTTGCTAGAAATATGCTTATCGAGTTGTGATCAATCCCCTCTTCCTTAGGGCCAATAAAAATTTTGTGGGCTGGCAAAGGACAACATTTACTCTTTTGTTTTTGTTGTCATTTCAGTTTGTCACAGGGTCTGTGTACAATTAAACACAATAGCTGTACTAAACTTTAGCACGTGTGCTTTTAAAGGCCACTCGCAGGCTGGGCATGGTGGCTTACTCCTGTAATCTCAGGTTGAATTGAGAGGATCACTTGAGGCCAGGAGTTTGAGACCAGTTTGGGCAAAATAGTGAGACCCTCATCTCTACAAAACATAAAAAAATTAGCCGGGTGTGGTTGCTTGTGTCCGTAGTCCTACCTACTCAGGAGGTTGAAGCAGGAGGATCACTTGAGCCCAGGTGTTCAAGGCTGCAGTGAGCTATGATCGCCCCATTGCATTCCAGCCTGGGCAACAAATAAAGGCTAATTGCAGATTTTTATTTCTGTTGTGCTTATCACCCATTTCCTTAAAGTTTAGATGAGCACAGGATTTTATAATGTCCTTAGATGAATATTGTTTTTTCTCTTTGCTCTTACTCACTAGATCTTTGTTTTAGAGGACCCATAATGCTTATGCAAAATGGGAGACAGTGTGTTCGGAAAGCTTAGTAAACGTAGGCAGTCTCTTTGGGGTTAATCATCTTTGAAAGGGCCTTGGGAATGTCCTTCAAACAGAATATAAATGTCAAAGAGAATATCTGTTCCTGTTTGAGATCATTTGTGTCAGATAGAAAGGGTTTGATAAAAATAAATTCTATACTTATCTTTCATTGTAATTAATATTTGCAGTGAAAGAGTTTAAACATTTTTGGTGGTTGCTTTCTTTTCTTTTTTCTTTTTCTTTCTTTCTTTTTTCTTTTTTTTTTTTTTGTTGAGACAGGATCTCACTCTGTTGCCCAGGCTGGAATGCAGTGGTGTGATCATAGCTCACTGCAGCCTCGAACTCCTGGGCTCAAGGGATCCTCCCTCCTTGGCCTCCCAAAGTGCTGGGATTATAGGCATGAGCCACCGGACCCGGCTGATGGTTGTTATCTTAAAGGACTTTCTGGAATGGAAGGATATGCAGCAATGCTGTCTCCTAAATGTGTGGCTGTGGTTCTTAACTTTTTCGAGACTTTTTTATCTGCAAATGAAAATAATTCCTTCTGCCACCTTACATGTTTATTATGAGGGTCAAATGAGATACTGAAACTCCTTTGAGAGCAAAAAGTATTAGGTTTAATGTGGCATTAGGATTCTGTGGTCCCAAATGTAGTTCTCCCTTATCAAAGAATCATCTATCTACTCAAAAAAATCAAGAACAATGGCAATGGCAATATCAAAAAGCTACTAAGTAGCCATTGGCTTGGTGGCAGCAGATACCAAGTAAGAATAGTGTAAATAAGGCAGCCTGTCCCTCAGGAGCAGACAGTCATTAGAAAGGAGGAAAGAAAGAAAGGAAAGAAGGGAGGAAGGAAGGAAGGAATGGGGAGGGAGGGAGAGAGGGAGTGAAAGAGGGAGGAATGGAGGAAGAAGAGGAAAAAGAAAAGTGTTGGTTGTAACTATCTGGGATACTAAGTAGTCAGCCCATCTGTTTTCTGAATCTAGGTGGAACAGAATGACTAGTGATTATTTCTTTGGAAATAGTATAATGCATTATTTTTATATCTCATGTAGAGTTACACAGAAAGTGCAGGCAGTTCCATGTACCTTGAGGTTTCATGAACCTTTAGATTCCATGTGCCCTGTTAAGATTTTATTCAAGGACAAAGTAGGAAACAGAGAAAAAGCGCCTCCTTAACTATTATTTGCACTTGATCTTAGCCAAAAGTCATGATTTTAACTATTATCTGGAGGCCATTTGTTCAGACTGCCCCGGTATAATCTAGCTTTATGAAAATGAGTGTGTAAACACACATAATAAGAATGCAATGTTTTTTAGTTTAAAGTTGTAGGGTTGTTTGCTGAAATTAACAGGAAAAAAGATCCGAGGCATCAAACAGTATCAAACTTTCAGTCCCAGAAAATCCCTGAAGGATCTAGAAAATATCTCTGAAAGAAATTTCTCTGGAAAGACTTTTGTTTTTCCTGGACAAGTCCAGTCCTGACACCAGCTAAATAAAGGAGGGATTAGTAGCTGGATGTTTAATAACTCCTGGCATTTAAAAATCACACAATTACTTTTGAAGGGGAATGAGGAAAGAGGGATATTGCCTATATTGTAAAGGTCAAATTTTCAAAGCTTTGAACACTTAGGAATATTCTTTTATTACACAAAGAAATATCTTTTCCTAAATATTTTAAAACATGTAGTCATCTCAGTCTATCTTTTGTTTTTCCACCTTTGACAAAGATATAGTTTATGGTTCTAGACATGCATTTCTCTACCATGAACAAGGTCTCTAGTTTTTTAAGAGTACAAGGTGATAAATGGAAACTGACACCCAGTTCTAATGCCAGGGAGATAATCTGGAGTGGTGGGCACTGGGGAAACTGGGGAATCCAGGCCCTACAGAAATAGATAGTCAGAGGCTATTATTTACACTGGCAAATGTATCATATGGTGTCACCATGATGTATAATTTGCAAATATGTGCTGTAGGTTGGAGTATATCAATAGGAATGTTCATTCCCTAATATTCATTCAGCATCTTTGAGATTAGCCCTAAAGTGTTAGTGATTTGGATATTCACACTTTCTACCAAAAAACTCCTGCTTTTCTGATAACAGTGAGGGAATTCTGGGGCTTGGTTGAGCGTGTGTGCCTTGGTGCAGACAGCTATGGAAGATTTGACTTCTGTAACATATGAATAATCTTAACTGGTAATAGTGTGGCTGATGTTACCTGACCAAGACTGGATTTCAATTCAGTTAATGAAATAAGCACTTAATGAGATGAGATGAGAACCGAGCAGTGTTTTATTTAGGAGTTGGAGAACATGAATGAATAAACAGTAACAATGTCCTCATTGGGAAAGGTGTTCTGGTTTCTCAAAAGTTTCCTTGTAGTTATATTTGAGACATCTTACAATAGTATCTAGCTATTAAGGCAGAAAGTGTTTGCAGATTTAAATGTATTTGCAACCGTATAAAGATATCCATTAGTGTTTTGTCTCCAAACAAGACCTGTGACAGGTCTCTGACAAGGATGAGCAACTGTCCATGGAGATTGCTGTCTTGGAAGTCAGGCAGAGAAGATTAAGGTGTGATCTACCCTGTACGTCTAAATCTCATTCCCACTTAATAACTTAGAACCATCACATATTATACATTATTCATACATTTATCAATACTCTTTTGAGTTTATATTTTCAAGTGGTACTCCCTCTAGGGACAGCAGTCTGGTGCTTAAGAGCATAGACTCGTGGTTAAGAGCATGCCTTTGGAGCTGTTACCTGAGCAGGTCCTACACAGGGCATTATGTACTTAGAAAAAGGTGCCCTTCTGAGCTATGCCACCAGGAAGGCACAGCCTCCCAGGCAGAGCTGAGGCAGATTTCAGCACCACCCATTCCTTTCATCCAGGTATCTTCATGCAACGCACAGGCTGCTCAGAGGTATAGAATAGCACTGCACCTGAGTTTGAAACCCACTTACTTCCAAGTGATTCAGGGCAAGGTGAGTTTCCCTGCCTTAGTCTGCAGCACTCAGCACCTACAGAGAGCTCATGTCATGGCTATCATTATGAGTAGTTAGAGAACGAAGAGCAGGAGTTGGGAGGTTCAACTAATGGTGCTCAGCTCCATTCCTATTTCATGGTGGCTTCCTTTATCTGAAAGAGGTGGAAGCTTGAAGTAGCCATGCTTCTTACTGGATTCAGCCTGGAGGTCCCATGCACCAGTTAAGGAACATTTTCCTCTCCTGGTATAGTGGAGAGGAGAGGATTTAGAATAAGAAGACCTGGCTTTGAGACAAATTCCACCAGTATGTCTTTTTATATAGATATAAGGCAAGACAAATGATATGCGCTCCTTAGAATTTTTGTAAAGACCAAATGAGTAATGAATACACTGAAGTACTCTGCAGATGTTTAGGGTTTGTGTGTGTGTGTGTGTGTGTGTGCATGCTTTAAACCATGGAATCATCACATAGGATTTTAGACCAGGTGTTCATTCTGTAAGACAGGCACCAGCTTGGAAACCATTTATCCTTTTATGAATTAGTCATTTCAGTGGTTTCGGAAACGTTTTTAAAAAATGGATAGTCAGGAGACAATTTCTGGATTTTGGCAGTGATACTCCATATAACAATTAGCAATCCTAATAATACTATACATAAAACCCGTTGAACGCTTACTTGAGAGCCTGGCACTGTGCTGAGTGCCCTACACATGCTCTCCCAATGTGACAGCCTCAATAGGTAGCCCTTACCATTATCCCCGTGCTGCAGAGGACAGGACCAAGCCTGACGATACACACCAATAAGTGTTAAGCTGGTGCTATGTGAGCCCAGGCAGTCTGCCTTGAGTCCACCTGCTTAAGCGCTCTGCAGCCTACCTTCCTTATCCCCTTACATCTCTGGAACCCAAAATGCAAGTTTAGATGGTCCCATGGTCTGAGTAAGAATGTGGCTGACCATCTTTGGATAAAGGACAGGTATCATTTATTTAACTTGAGTTCATTGATGACAAGCAAGTCCTGTCTGATTGATTGCTTAGAATAGCAGCTCAAAGCATATTCGGGGTGGACAGTGGTTGTTCCAGTAATTGGAATGTCCGGACACACTGTTCTCCGTTTTAAGGTGGCAAGTACTTATTATTCACATTTGCTCCATACCATTGTTGTGCATCGGCACTTTGGTGTGCAAACAGCCTCAGGTACTGTTTCTTGGTGTCTCAGGGAGGCAGGGCCATCACACCCATTATTTTTTAGGGTACCTTTGAAAATTTGAGACAATATATGATGACCCTTGGTCATGAACAATTTCAAGTGGAGGGCTTTTTCCTAAACAGGTGCCCTTGGTCTCAGACACACTCTGGGCTACAGGTAGAGACAGTCATTGTCAGAGTAGTCTGCTGACGTGGAGCTTGATGGTCTCACACAGGCTTACTAATCGTCTCAAGGACTGAACTCACAGAAAAAGCTTTTTAGTGCCTTGAGTCAGAATGGGACTCCAGGGTTGAAGCTCTGTGAAGTTACAGGAAGAGACAAAGAAAAAGTGGGTGAAGATTTTTTTTTCTAGCCTCATTAGCCAGGAGTCCATACGGGGGAGGACGTAATTCCTGCCACTTGCTAGCACTTGGAGATTTTTGGCCCCACAGAAGCCACAACAAAATATTTGGATAAGTCAGTGGTGATATCCCTTCAAAACAGTGCTTGCTCAGATGCAAATGAGATAATTGCTCAAGGGGATTTTTACAAAAAACAAAAAAATATGGTAAGGGAGAAAACCCTGTTGCATCACTATTTTTTATTCTATTTTGAAAACCAAAAGGAAGGGAAGTACAGCCCATTATGGAACTGAAGTTATCTCCCTGGTGCCTTCACTGGGTTCTTTGCTGTTGTGACAGACAAGTTGAAGTTTGGGACAGTGGTTGGATTCAGTCTCATTTTCATATCATCAGAATCTTCTAGCATTAGTTAAAATCTCATTAAAACCGTGGGGATTTGTTCAAACCATGCATATCTCTAATATATTATGAAAAAAAATTAGCTAATGGACATCTGTACCCACATGGCTTTTGTGAGAGCTTCACATGCCGAAATGCAGGGAGGTGGTTTCATTGTGTTGTTACATGAAACCTGGAATGTCAGCCCAGAGAGGGGGCAACCAATTAATGGTAATTACGTAGCTCTGGTGAATGAGGCCTGCATGACAGAGAGAAAATCCCAAAAGGGGAAAGAATAAAAATCAAGAATAGAAAAGGAAACAAAGCACTGCTAAAAGGAGCTAGCGTGGGCCCTGGAATAGTGCTGATAATTTATTTGCATTCCATATGTCTGAATCTTCATGGAAGGAAGTAGGTTTCTGCCTCTTCTAAACTGGCTAACTTAAATTAACTGAAAGCTTTGTTAGCTCTGTTACCTTTCTACCACTTAAAAGTTAAAACCAAAAATCTTTCTATCACTCAGAAACTACTTGAACTTGAGAGAGAATCCAGTTTACTTTCCCCTTTTTCTTGGATTATGGCCAACATTCTGGACTGATGTGGAACATGGTATCAGAAGAATGTGTCTGAACTCTGTAGCCAGTGACCTTTATAATCACTGCTCGAATTGCATTTGCTGGAACAGTGTTTACCACATTACGTTCTTTATTAACTTGGGGCCAGCAGAGCCTACTTGGTTTAGCTTCAGCCTTGGCATCAGGCCAAATAGCCGAATGACTCCCTAGACTGCACCTGCAAATGCTTTAAAAATAAATGTGCATGGAAATGCTACTGCATATTTTTCTGGTGGGCTGTCATTCTTAAAGAACATTTTATATGGAGAAAGAATTTAATTAGGAAAAGATAATACTACGTCTGTACAATTAAAGGGATTAGAGATAGCAAAGAGAGACCAACTGACTGCTCCGGTGGAATCCACCAGCATGCAGTACTTTGATGGGTTCTTCTTTTGCCATTCCCTTTCTTTACCTTTCTGGCTAGTTCATCACCTACTCATTCATTCATTCATTCACTTATTCATCCATCAAACAGATATGACATGCTTATTACATGTAGACAGTAAGAATGCAGAAATATATGACATCTTCCCCAGGCTTGAGAGACTTAATTCAGCAAGAATCTGCATAGATGTTTAATACTGAAATTAGTTTCTTGGTTTTTGTTAAGACTTAATGAGAGAGGCGTTGAAACGCATACTGCATTATATGTGCCCTCTGCAGAGAATTGTTATTTGGGCTAAATGGGGATTATAACATTACAAATCGTCCAGGCTCTCATCCTAGGCCGTAGGTGCTTTGAGACTCTGCCCCGGGCTGGGGTCTGAGAGCCTGGAGGTGTGCACAGGAAGGGGGCCTGGGCTACCTCACAGCTGCGCGGTGATGCGAGAAAGAATGGAAGGAGAAGGTGCCCTAGGGAGCTAAGAGGGAGCCAGGTAGGGTCAAGAGAGGCTTGGAAGTCAGGTCCATGACAAAGAGTCTACAACTGGGGAAGTGAATGGAGGCACTCACTGCCTTTCAAACTAATTACAGCTAATTAGTTATTAACTAATTACAGCTGTGTTTTGCGTACTAGGCTCTGCAAACTGCTGGGGACCTGTATACAGCTCAGAGTCTAAGTTCTCTCCGTAAGTTTTAAATCTGATGTTTTCATTTTTATTATGACGTTAATAATGCTAACAAAATAACCTTAATACAAGTTTGTTGTGGGTTACCAGAATAACCACCCTATGACTGACTACTGACACCCAGTTTTAGCGTTTTGAGTTAGCACTTAGATTTATGACTCTGTTGGCCCCATGTCAGCTGTTAGGAGCCATTGAGAAAATGGCAGAGGCAGCTCAGATATGTGAAAGACGCACTGGGGCAAAAGAAGGTCAAATGATTTCACACACTAAACAGAATAGAGGGAAAATGGGGGTAGAGCAACCGCGTTGCATAGCAAAAGGTAATGCAGTGTGCTGAATTCAAGAGAACCTGGGCCACGTTACTCTGATCAAGTGACGATTGAGTTTCAACAAAACAACCTCATCTTTCACAATAAGTCAATGTGGTTGTTTTTTCTATCAGTTTTATAATTTTTCTGTATTTAATTTATTAAATATTTTGGGTTTATAATTACAAATGAGCTTTGAACATAAGAAGTTTATACTGAGTTTTATGTTTGCTTGTATTTAAGTAACACCATTTTAAGAGAAGATATTTCGGGGCGGGGGGGAGGGTGTTGAAAATGCTTCTCCCTCCAAGGTCGATAATTCACATTTGGGAAAAGACACAAGAGGAAGAGAGACTGCAAGTGCCGACCCTCAGCAGCTCTCCCTCAAGCCTCTCCTAATTCTTTAGGTTAATAATTTATTAATAACCTCTCAGCAAAGAACACCCTTGACACAGTCAGGAAGACACCTTTTGACATTTAAATAAGTTTTGAGTAATAATACATTCACGTGGTTAAAAAATACAAGATATTAAAAGGTACAGAGTGGAAAACTTCTCAGCCCTGTCACCCAGCTGCCTGTTATCACCCACTCTAGGTGACCCCTGGATTGATTTTTTCATCCTCAGATTCTTTTTGCATGTACAAGCAAAGAGCAATGTGTAGTTTCATCCCACCCTTCCCCAAACCCTTTGCACAGAAAGGTTTTTCTGCACCGTGCTTTTTTGCAGTGAACAGTATATCTTCCTATATCAAAACACAGGATGTCATCATTCTTTTTATTTTTTATGGTTGCCTATGATTCCCTTATTTGGCAATGTCATCATTTTATTTAACTACTCTCCAGTTAATGGACATTTATGCTGTTTCCAAACTTTTACTGTAAAACCAATGATGTAATACATAACCCTGTACATTTGTTATTTAGCTAAGTGATATACATCTGTGGAGTAAATTCCAACAAGTGAAATCACAGGGCTGTTGGGCATTTTGTTTTTAGGAGGGGGGGACAGGGTCTCAGCTCTGCAGCCCAGGCTGGAGGGCAGTGGCACCATCATAACTCACTGTAACCTCGAATTCCTGGACTCAAGTGATCCTCCTGCCTCAGCTTTCAGAATAGCTGAGACTACTGGTGTGCACCACCACACCTGGCTAATTGTTAATTTTTTTTTTTTTTTTTGGTAGAGACAGGGTCTCACTGTGTTGCCCAGGCTGGTCTGGAGCTCCTGGCCTCAAAAGATCCTTCTGCCTTGACGTCCCAAAGTGCTGGGGTTATGGGTGTGAGCCACCGTGCCTGGCCCTACCCACGTTCTTGATGCAAAGCCCATGGTTTTAAAAGCCCACTTCTACCAAGCCCACCTCCAAGGTGCAGTTCAAACCTGTGTCCTGCATGAGTACCTAAGCCATGGGTAATCACTGTGTAAATCTATTATAGGTACCCTTGTGCTCTGTACCCTTGAACTGGCTGAGCAAATGATCACTTTAATGGTTGCTGTTTATATGTGCTGCTTCTGTCTTCCCAACCAGATCCTATTCTCATAGACAGAAGAGAGAGATTATATTTCCAATGCCCAGCAAGGCATCCTCTCCACGGGTCTCAGTGTCTATTTCACAACGATAAGGATGAAATCACACGCCTCCAGGACTGAGACCATATTTTTCCTTCACCTCTTCTAGATGCTAATAACCATAGTGGCTGCTTACTAAGATTCAGACCATAAACTTAGCAAACACTTTTTCTTCTAACACTCAATCACCTTCTCTTTAATACAAGAAGATGGAAATGTAGGTCTTGAAGCTCCTTCCTTGCTCCAAAATTAAGCATTATTTCAAGAAAAATCTTAGTTACATTATACAAGCAGGATCTTTACAGTTTATGAAGCATTCCTGTACATAGTATGTCATCTGATTTTCTCAACAACCCTAGGAGACAAGCAGGGAAGGTAAAATATCCCTGACTTAGTGGCAGGAAACTATGGCTCAGAGAGGCTAAGTTACTTGTCTAAAGTCACACAGTTTGTGAGTGGGGAAATGGGGACTTGAACCCATCTCCTCTGATTACTTAGTACAACACAATGTTAGAAACATTCCTATTTCTACCAAGGAAATAAACCATAACAAACATCTGAATATTTCCTTTAGTTGCTGGGTGCTCTCCCAGATTTAAGTTAAAAAAACTTAGCTTTCCTAGGGGTTTCCCTGGTGATCGTTTTGGAAATTATTTGAAAATAGGCATGTTGGTAATATCCTAATTGTTTGGGTTGTGCATTGTGAAAGTGTTCAATCGTCATTGTTGTTTATTCATTGGACTGTCTGGGAGGAGCCAAAGAGTTGTGAGACCCTGGGTTTATATAGGGTGATTATTATATGGAGGATTGTAGAGGGTAGCTCTGACTTAGTTTGCCTCAGGGTTCATTCAGAGGAGCAAGGAATGAGGGTCAGAGAGCTTATTAACTCTTTTGCAAAAAGTGGATTGTTCTGTCCTAAAAAAAATTTTCCAAGAACTAGCACAAATAGCCACAAAAATCAGGCAAAGGTCATATGAGTCACCTTCCAATGTGCATACTTAGCGTAATTTTATAGGCAAACTATGGGGAACTACATACTATCAACTGAATGGAATACTGTCAATATGCGTTGAAATTAAATGTATAGAAATATTGCAGTGTAAAGAGCTGTTATGTGCAATGCTTTTAATGCTTTGTTTAGGCTAAGACAGAGCTTTCCACCTATTAAAATATTTTCACATCGTAGTACACTTAGAAAATGGTAGTATTTGCGTGCACACAAGGGTACCACCAAGCTGCCCTAAGAGCCGAGAGATCAAGTGTGCTGCCAGCTTGTCACCATTTCCTGGGGTGCCTCTGGGAAGCTGTGGCCGGTAGACTCAGAGAATTAAGTGGTGGGCCCCTGGGAATACTGTGGCTTCTTTCCCGACTGCACCGTGCTACACCCAGTGGAAACCCTGAGAGCATGAAGCACACACTTCTCCCAATCTCATAATCTTCACGCTACAGCTGAGCTGTGGAAAGAATCTGTTTTCCCGATCTGTGTTCTTGATTTCACAGAGGGCCTGGCTTCCGACCAGCAAAGGGAAGGTTTGGAAGCCAGCAAGGGCAGGGATGAGATGCCTAGTGCTGCCCTTGCCTGTTTTCCCCTGAAGGTGAAGGTTTATTATGCC
The DNA here is from genome assembly GCA_028533085.1 of Varecia variegata. Lineage (NCBI taxonomy): Eukaryota > Metazoa > Chordata > Mammalia > Primates > Lemuridae > Varecia > Varecia variegata. Next base: position 125,214,250 of record CM052440.1, read on the forward strand.
CAATATATGGTTAGGATTGACATGCTGTAGAGAAATTAATTTGATAGTCATGTATGAAATATTGTCACAACAGGAAACTGGAGTCATGTCTAAAGGGATAAGGGATGGTGAATTAGCCATCAAGGAAGAATCATTGGCATTCTTGAATCACTTATGTAGTAGCTATCAAACAGGAAGGGCCTGCACAGTAAAGAAGCATCTTAAATATTGTTATTTTATAACTGCAAAATTAAAAAAAAAAAACTTGGGCTTTTTCTCTCTCCCTATTTCTCTCTCTCTCAATTTCTCTCTCTTTCTCTCTCTCTCTCTCTCTCTCTCTTTCTCTCTGCCCTCAATACAAATGACAGGAAGGAAAGTTTTGCAAAATCTGCCATATGCATATTCTGGTTCAGGAAACATATACTGATTCTCTACAGAATCATGACCTTTATTTAGGGTGGCATAACAGAATTTGAGGAAGAGACTGAAACTTTTATTTATTCAAAGAGGATATTGGTTGAGAAACATTGGCATAATTCTTCCATGTGATTGTCTTTTTAAAAAGTTTTAAAATATTTATTTTGATGTAACACTATTCTTTTATTGCATCATTGTGTTTTACTAAATGCAAAGATAGATTGAGACTAAACTTTGAGGGTTGGTTTTAGAGCAAGCCTCCATGCTGTACACTCAGTTTAAATGAGCATGCTTTAAATGAGCAACTGTGCTCATTTGTGTATACATGTGTGTGCATGTTCGTGTGTGTGAATGTGTATGTATGTGAGAGAGTTTTGCTTCAAAGATTAAGGAGCTAGGTGTAGAAGATATAACTCAAGGTGAAAGAAACAAAAGCCCTTCATTATTTTTAATTTCCCCATTCATTAGTAAAAGAATAATACAAAAAATGATTCTCCCATCTTTCATCTTTTTTGAACATACTGAAGATATTTTATGTATATATGGACTAAAATCCAGAATGTATAGAAACTTCTATAAATCAATAAGAAAAAGGCAGACAACTCAAGAGAAAAGTAGGCAAAAGACTTGTACAGGCTGCTTGCCAAAGAGAATACTCAACTTGCCAAGAAACATGAGTAGATGCTTGAGCTCAGCAGTCATCAGGGAAATGCAAATTATGACCACAATGCTACCTCCAGAGTAGTTAAAGTGAAAAAGATAATACCAAGAGTTGGTGGGAATTTGTAGCTTTCATATGTACCTCGCGGGAATGCAAACTGGTACAACCACTTTGGAAAATTGTTTAAATACTGATAAACTAAACTGTTTATCAGTATTCTGCAACTATGTTTAGTAGGAACATACCCTATGGCCAAGCGATTTTCCTCTTGGGTATATATTCAAAAGAAATGCATGCATATGCTTTTTAAAAAGGCATGTATAGAATGCTAACAGTGCATTATTCATTATAATCAAAAATGAGAACAACACAAATGTCCATCTGCAGTAGAAAGAATAAATAAATTGTGGTATATCCCACCTTTCATTTTTGCTCATCAATCTCTAATTGAAGCCATAGTGTCAGTGACATTGTTAATGTCTTATTGTTCTGTCTATTGCAGCAGGTTTATAGCATGAAAAAAGAACAGTTTCTTGGAAATGACTTTGAAATCACTTTGCAAAGAAATGCTCCCCCACCCCAGTATACTGCTGTTGTTATTGCCAGTGATCCTTTCTTTCTATCCATCATTGATACTTTTCAAAATAGTTTACAAGCTATTTCTAGGGCATACCTGAAGTACTTCTTAGGAAATCTCAATCAGATCTAATGTATTCCATAAGGGACTCATCTACCTTTGTAGGTAATTTACATGTATTGAAAAACACATAATGTGTTTTTGTAATGAAAAACACATAATAGACACCTTGACAAAATAAGGGCATTACTGGTTATTGTACACCTGGCTTCGCAAAGTCAAACCATCTTTGGCAGGCTTCTTTGGTTTCTCTCCCTTGTTGGTGCCATGGTGTTCTCTTTATTTCCAGGTCCTTCCAGCTGTATTTTCTCTTTAAGGCTTTATCTGGACCTTAAGTGAAGATTGCTCTCACTTGATCCCTCATGCACTGAAATTTCTCTGTGCAATGTTCCTCTGTCTTACCCAGGTGGCTGAAGGCTAAGTTAGACCTGAAATTCGGAGGAGGGAGTGCAGGGGGAGTTGCATGTCCTCAAAGAGGTGAGGTCACACAAAGCTCCAGTAGTTAAGCCAGGCTGCTGCTGATCTCCCCTGTAAATGCCATGATTGCTTTAATTACAGTTCTGTAGCCACTATTTTTATCTGTTTTAGAATAGTTGGATGCAAGACTGGAAAGCATATTATTAAATTGCTGTTAATGCCTTGACACCTTGTGATACAACACTTGGCTCGCTAGTGTAGAAAGGAACATTTACTCTAAGAGCCCATCTAGATGGAGCCAAGGGGGTTAGTTAGGGGTTTGCTTGGGCACTTTGGGTTGCAAGGAACAGACACTTGTTTAAGTTACCTTGAATTCAAGTACCTGGGTTTTGCTGCCAAGATGCACGTGAACTGGAACCAGGCCTGGAAGGCTGACCACAGGCAAGACAGCTGGAGGGAAGTGGCTCTCTCCTCCCCCTCTCTGACTCTCTAGGATCACCTGACCTACTCGTCTGTTTCCCTGCACATTTTCCCTCCCTTCTCTTCTTGCTGATGACTGGCCTTCTCAATCTCTACTTTCTATTTATGTTTTTTTAAGACAGAGTCTTGCTCTGTCGCCCAGGCTAGCGTGCAGCGAGTGGCATCAACATAGCTCACTGCAGCCTCAAACTCCTGGGCTCATGCGATCCTCCTCCCTCAGCCACCGACCCCTCCCCCCCACCTCCATAGCTGGCATTGCAGGCACGCACCACCACACCAGGCTAATATTTCTTTTTATAGAGACAGGGTCTCACAATGCTGCTTAGGCTTCTTTTTCTTTACCCTAAATGTTTCTGCTTCCATATTCTGCCTTGCGTGCTACATTCCCTTTTTAACAGAATTTTTCAGCATTCTCTTCTATAGCTACTTGGCTTTTCTCTTAACATTGCTCAGCTCAAATTCTTGAGAAGGTGCTTGGTTGACCTGCCTCATCTTTGTACCCTACGCCACATTTTAGCCCTTTGTGTTTGTCCTACTCTGAGTCCCTGGTGGGAGGCAGCCCCAGGCAGCCTAATTCAGTACCATGCACACTCTGCCTCTCCAGCCCCCCAGGGTAATCCCGAGGGTTGGGATTCTTAGGGTAGCCAGTGACCTTTACAGAAAGCAACGGGAGCTGATTGGTTACATAGTTTCATATTTACAAACTCTTATACTAGGATCTTCATTATAATATTTTGTTATTCCCGTATTAGTTACTTTATTATAATACATGTACATTATAAATAATTATGATTATAAAATTTTATGAAGTATAGTTCCAACAGTATAAAAATTACTTTTAATAATATAGTTCTAATAGTCAAAGTCTCTGATTTCTCCCCTATCAGTGTCATTCCCCAGAGGGGACCATCATTAACAGTTTCATGTGCGTTCTTCCAGGCATTTCCTTTGTCAATATAGGCACAGACAGCCTCCTTCTCGGTCTTGCTTATATATAGCCAAAGGCAACACGTGGTACTTACAGATTTAATAAATATTCAGTGATGAAAATGGTGAAAACAATTTGATTCATTTGAATTTTGTAGTTTTCATTTTGACAGTGTAAACTTCCTGACTTAAGAAAAGCTAGTTATTAAACAACTGGGTGAAGCAATATGGTGCAGCGTAGCGCTGAAGAGCTTTCCATACCAGAGGAATAAAATGAACTTCCAAAAGATTTCCAAAATGTGCAAACCAGTCTCTTCTCCGTCAAAGCATATTTTTGCGGGAGCCACTCATTTAGATACTGACCCTCAGCTTGCATGTTGCATCTTAGCAACAAGATTTCTGTAATGAAGTAGCAGCTTTATTATAATCACAGTAACCATCTATTTACTTGATGGCATGATCTCTCTTCCAGTAAAAAGAAGTCCAAAGCATAAGGTTGGAGATAATTATAAAAACTGTTAGTTTTCCCATCATAAAACTGTTGAGTGCACATTTGAGAAATTTTTGAAGACAGAAGAGCATAGGGAAGAAAGTAAAATTATCATCTCACCTACCAATGATAATATTTGCATTTATTTTTGCAATATTTAAAAATAATACATTATAATTTTTAATATAGGTGTTATAGTTTTTGACAAATTGGGATCATACAGAACAAGAATTAATTTTGTGCTTTTTTTTTTTACATAACATACTAGGTGCATTTCACCACGGCATTAGTTATTTGAGAACATGAATTTAAATGTCTACATATCATTATGCAGATATACTATAATTTATTTAGACATTCTGTGTCATTACCTAAATGTAATTTTAAATTCAGCATTATTTCTACTTTATAACTTTATTTCATTGTCGAGTTGTTCTGTAGCTTGTAGATGCTCTCAGTTATGTGCAGACGTACTAAATAAGAGTATGCACAAATTAGAAGAAGAGTCGACATCTTAGGGCAGTAAGTGTCTCGTGCCAGTGTGGCCCACCTGAGAGAAGGGGTCGGAGGGGCATCCCTCCCAGGTGTCCAGGAGGGGACTGATGTGGCATATCTCTCTGAAACAGGGGTGGGCTTCATAGCGATGAACTGCTCCCACCACCAGCCCCCAAAAGGTTTCTCCTTCATCTCTCAAGGCTGAACTTGGCTGGCCCTGACCTATTAGTGTCAGGTTTTCAGACCTGCCTCTACAGGCAGCGTTAGAATCAATATACCTTCCTGTGGCATAATGGAAGCCGCTGTGAATCTAACAAAGCAGTGTCTACTTTGCTGTCACACAGGTGAGGGCTTGATGCATTGGATCGCACAGGTGCCCGTGGTGTTTTTGAGTAAGTTCAGCCCCCTTGGCCTCATTGGTTTATACCGGAGCAGACTTGAGTCCCACACGAAAGTCTGAGAACAACAAGCTTGTTTGTGTGGAAGAAGAACTAACCAACACACTGCTGGGGTCAGGCCGGCTGTGCAGCCTGTACACAGGGACCTGCGCTTGGAAGGGGCCTGGCCTTGGTTTAATATTTTACTGCCACCGTCCTGAAATTCTGAAGAATTTTTGAACACGGAGAACTGAATCTTCTTTTTGCACTGGGCCCTGCAAATTATGTAGTTCATTCTGACTACAACGTGAAATAAGATATCACATAAAAAAATTTTGTGAATTATTCCTTGTGAGACACCACCCCAAAGAGAAGGAGAAGCCTATTCCCGCTGCTCTCGCTTTGTGCAGGAGGAGGTGTGTGCGACTGCCAGAGCAAGGGCCTGTGGGGGAAATGGAGCAGATCCTGGAAGACCATGGCCTGCGAGAGTGCTTGGGAGGTCAGAGCAGCACATGCTAATTGGCTACAGAAAAAATGCTCTTCAGATTTCAGTTTTCTGCTCTGTTTGTTTAGTTACAACCCAGCTTGTGCTTTAGCTTTTGAGGTGGAAAATATGAAAGTCATGCCTTCTTTCTCTCCCTTTGAGCTTTAACTTTCTGGGTTTTTATATAAGCATGCATTTCAAAGCCCCTGTGATGAGGTTTGCTGTTTGAAATACTACAGAGTGGGTGCTCTCTAGTATTTGAGAACATGGCTTTAAATGTCTACATGTCATTATGTAGCTTAGCTTTGTCATTCTGCCCCTTTAGCCTGCTCCCCTCTTTTAAAGAAATGAGGCAGGGGGCTCTCAGGGACCACCTAATGGTCCACACTTTTAAACCAGTGCCCCCTGCGGGATAAACGTGCAACAAAACGTTCATGCCCCCTCCACTCGCGTACCCCTGCCTTCCACTGAGAAATGATCTTGTTGAGTTTTGTTTTAGTTTGCATTGGGAAAATAATAATTTTTTCCCAAATAAAAAGTTATAGAATTGAATGTGCTCTTTAAAACTATACAAATGATTCTAATAAGCACAGTGAAAATGACTGCCCTAAAGCTTCCCCTCATTAGTACTGTTGATTTTTAAAGGCCCGGTTTTCAAACTGTTACCAGTCTGCCTCCAGCTAAGAAAAGAAATTAAGATTAAGAATTTAGAAACCTAGAGCGATTTGCCGATTAAATTTAATAACAAAAAAATGGGAGGCTTGTATTTTTTATATCTTTTTTCGTATTATGTATATTTTAGTATTTCATATGCATCCTATTTTACAGAAGTGTGAATCTGTAACCAATTGGAAACTAGAAAACAAAGAAACAAAAGCTGGTTTTTAATTGCAAATAGGACGGGAAGCACTCTCCTGATCGACACTCAACAGTGCATTTGCTATACTCCTAGGCTGCTCTTTAATTCATCTTTCCACAGTGACGAGTTCCTGTGTATGTGTGTTGAGGGGGTAAGACTGGCTCCCTCACCTCAAGTGAAGTGTTATCTCTGAAGGCAGCTGTGACATAGGTGCAGCTAGAATAGTGTCACGAAAAGCAGCTATTAAAGTTGAGAGGAAGGGTTGTGGATGGCCTGACACCATTCCATAGTAGGCTTATTAAAAACCATTTTTAAAAATTCTTTTTATTGATATATAGTAGTTGTACATATTTTTGGGGTATATGTGATATTTTGATACATGCACATGATGTATAATGATTATATCAGGGCAAGTGGGATATCCGTCATGTCAAATATTTATCTTTGTATTGGGAACGGTACAATTCTTCTCTTCTAGCTATTTTGAAATATGCAATATGTTACTGTTAACTATAGTTTCCCTACTGTGCTATCAAACACTAGAACCTATTCCTTCTATCTAACTGTATTTTTCTACCCATTAGCCAACTTCTCTTCATCCCTCCCTCTTCCCTTCCCAGCTTCTGGTAATCACCATTCTTCTGCTCTCTCTCTACATGAGATCAACTTTTTTTTTTTTTAGCTCCCATACATGAGTGAGAACATATGATACTGAGAAACCATTTTTATCTAAAGATGCTGGAGGGAGTAGGAGTTCATTTAATATATATGAAAATATAACTGCTCCCAGACAATTCTACACGGAAGGTAGAATCCTAGTATTGGGATTGGTTACACGCCTATCCATAAGCTTTTGGTCTCTTTCCCTTATACAGATATTACCTTATAGACAGTAATACCTGTACTTGAGAATAACTGCAATACTCTTTGAACTTATAAAGCAGAGAAAAATGCATTGCCCCCATCTCCTGCACCACCCACCTCCCCCAGCTGGCCTTCCGTGTTCCCTCCTCCTTACATAGAGAACAGTGGGGCTGGCCAACGTTAGCCCATGCTTACCTTCACATTGTTTGTGGTGATGCTACGAACTAAGGTGCATTTATAGTTACGGAGGTGACCCTCACCTGGCAATTTCAGCATCCTTCACTCATGCACACAAGATCATTTTCCTAATCTCTCCCCTGTCTCCTGGCCAGTATGGTAGGCAAACACAGTGTTTACCAATCTGTGTATTGGGCACAAGGGTTTCAAATGGTTAATGAAATCTGTGGGTTTTCTTGGTTTTTGACAACAACTGCTAATCTCTGGACTTACTTCCCAAAGTAGGAAAATAGGAGACTTGTCCTTTTCCTAAATATCTCACTTTTGATCCAACTTAATTCCAGATAAATCTCAATATTGATGAAAAAGTGACTAATTTCTTCTGAAATTAGAGAAATTGATTTCCCAAGGTACACAGTGTCAGATAGGAGTTTGATTTGCGTTACCTCACACTCTTTTGAAATGGTATTTTCTGGCCTTTTTCTCAAGTCTTGGTCTCCTTAGATTGTAAGATTCTTAGATAATTTTAATTATTTAATGCAGATCTGCTAGAACTTGCTATATTGGGAACTGTGGTACAAAGATGAATAAGTTCTGAAAATAATTCTTGGTTTCTCCTAATGTTATCAAACTAAAAACTTTGTGGTCCATATTATAAATATTCAGCCTAATGGGCTGAACATTGTTGCAGGCTTTGAGCATTCCCGGGTAAATAAGGCAGTGCTTGCCCTCAAGGAGCTCACAGTCTGGTGGGAGGAAATTGCACTTTTTTGTTTTTTGAAGTAGGAAACAATGTGATAATTACCTGAGTAATAAAAAGTGCAAGTGGTTGGCAGAGCCCAGAAAAGGGAGCGGTTATTGCCACGAGATTTGGAGGCCTGAGTGTTGAGCGTATGGGGAGAGTGCTGGGAGAAAGCAGAATACATGCATTAGATGATCTTGACCTGGATATTGAGGGAAGTAGAAGTTTGCTAGGAAGAGAAAAAAGAAAGAACATTTCAGATCAAGTGAAACCCTTGTGCAAAGCCTTCAAGGCTTTAAGATCTAACGAGCAAGCAAAGCTTGTCAAAAGAAATTTAAATGTTATGGTGTAGCTAGAGTTTCTATGTCTGTCTGCAGCTGCTTCCAGATGTTTTTGTTTAATTGCTTTCTGTGCAATATCATGTAGCCCATATTAGTGCTAAGACTTCCAGGGAAAATACCAGTTACATCTAGGGAGCAGCAGGCAGAAGAACAAGGTGGCAGCAGGTGATGTACAGAAACTTCCATCTTCCTGGACAGTAAGCCAGACATGGGAGTGATGCATACAAGTTACAGATATTGATACAAAATTCTTGCATTTATATAGAAGGTGTAAAAAGAAGTAAATCCAAGTATACTGCTTCTCTGGCTTTAGGGAGGTCAGTGAATATTTGCTGAAATGAATCAAAATCCAGTGTCTATATTAGTGAAAACCTCTAGATGGTAAACTCTGAATGTCCAGCCTGGACCTCTCAGCAAATGTCAGCACAGTCGAAAAGGCAAATAACTCATAGAAAAGGAAACTGTAATGGTCATTAAACTGGAGAAGATACTCAAACTCACTAATAATCAGAGAAATGCAAATTTAAAGAAGTAGATACCATTTCTCTTGAGATTGGTGAAAATTTAAAAAATCTGATAATACTAATAAGTATTGGAGACATTATGGGGAAACAGGTATTGTCACACTCTCCTGGCCACTTTGCAGAGCAGTTTTGTGATATTTAATAAGGTTTTAAAATGCACAACAA
>CM052440.1:125223785-125308147 GCA_028533085.1 Varecia variegata
ACAAAACCCTCTATAAAACCCAAGGCCTTCCACTCCCTCCCCTCCCTCTCCTCTCTGGGGGTGGGCCTCCACCCATCTGCACCCAGAGGCTCAAAATAAACAGCATTTTGCCACACACGAGAGGCTTCGTGTGTCTCCCTCCCAGCTCCAGACCTAACAGTGTGGAGCTCATACCAAGTCCTCAGGTCTCCCCACTCCCATCCCAGGACTTTTTAAGTGGCACCATGCCAGCTTTTATGATTAAACATTCTTTTAGGCAGCAGCTGGTAAGAGCCAGAGTTTAATCAGAGATTGCTAATAGATTCTGCTCTTGCTATTATTCTCCAGTGGATAGAGAACATATTGGGTCATTTCATTGCCTTCCACAGAAGACAGACATAATGTGAAAGTTCGTGAGGATTTTTATGATCTTTTCTTGGTCTGCATACCTCCTGAATAGTTTCTCGTGTCCTTGGGAACACAGCAGTTAAAAAAGCAAACAAAAAAATTTGCTCTTTTTTCTTCAAGCAATACATATTCATTGCAAAAATTAGAAACTATAGATAAGGAAAAAGAATAAAAAAGAAAAAACTATATAATGCCACATCTCAAATCATCACCTTCCAGACTTTAAAAAGTATATAATACATTTTATATATTTTATATATCTCTGTATATAATATATATGTATATATACCATATACACTATGTATATGCTCTATATATACACTACTTATATAAAATATATATAACATATATTTAAAAGCAAATAAAAATGAAAACAGTATTTAATGTAATAAAAATAACTTTCCATAAGCTTTCAATAAAATGTATTTATTTCTATTATACCAATTTTAATAGGTAGATATTTTATTATGTATATAACATTATCTAATCAATGTGCTATTATTGGAAATCTAGGGATTTTCTCCTAATATTATTGCATTTTGAACAACCTTAGTGAATATCCTCCTAACAAAATCTTTGCACATTCTCTTAATTGTCACCTTAGGATAAATTTATGGAAGTACCAATATTGAATCAAAGAATATGCATGTATTTAATATTTCTAGCCCAATTACCCTCCAGGAAGATAGCCATTTACATTCCCTCCATCTGGATAAGAGAGTGGCATGGCACTTAAGTAAAATAATGTCAACCACTGATTCTTAGCTGCCAAGGTCAAATGAATTACCTGGGGCTCTCTTTTCTCAAAGTGATTGTAAAGCTATGAGCATCCTATTATGACCTGTGAGAGATTATAAGCAGAGTTATGTCAATACTTATAATAGTTACACAAGGAGTTCTAGGCATATAATATGTGCCCTTTACAATCAAACATAAGGGTGCCAGGGCCAGAGAGATTTCTGCTGAATGCATGTTACTCAGGCGTTAAACAGCTGGTTTTGTGTCCTGACGTCAGAAGTTAGAACTACGTTCTGAATCACATTTCAGGATGGGGTCTTTGGGTTTTGCTGCTTATAATAGCAAAAGTAACTGTTTAGTGCTTTCTATGTTCTAGGCCTATGCTAAGGACTTTCCATATATTACTGTCTGACTTAATCTCCAGCACAAACTAGTGTGGTAAGTGTTGTTACCTACGTATTACGGATGAGAAATCTGAAGCACAAAGAGGTTAAGTAACCCACCCAAGGCCCCTAAAGCTAGTATGTGGCATTGTGGGCGTTTGAAATCAGGTGTACTTTTTGACATCAAAGTCTATGGTCTGAGGTATTATGTAATATTGCCTCCCTGCTAACCAGCCTCCTGATTACTCCAGATAATCTAGCCTCTATTCATACTAACTGCACTTGTAAAATATGTTAGGAGATGGTAAACTGTACAGTTAAGAGCATAGGTTTTGGAGCCGGAAGAATCTGGATTTGATTTCAGAGAAATGTAAAAGCCTGTCCTCATTTATAAAAGGGATTATAACTGGACCTACTCATAGGACTGTTATGAGATTATATTCAATGTGTCAATAAAGTGTGGCAGCTGGCCTTGCTAAGCACAAATAATGAAGAACATTATCATTATCATCGTATTTAACCTGTTCATAATTATGACTTTAATTAGATGTGTATTTGGAAAAAGTAGATTTCCCTTTTGTTTCTAAAAATGTTTCAAATCACCGGTTATTTTTGAGTTTTGTCTTTTGCCCTCTCCAAATGCAAGTTTGTAATTTTTCTGGGTGTAGAAAGTCCAGTGATGGCTTTGTAAACAGAGGAACAGGTTAAGTGTGACTCCAGTGTGTTGGGTATTACTCTTGCTTTCATTTGGTATTTAAACTTTGAAATTATCATCTTTGTGGCTAAGGTTGTATTTGGACAAAGCCACATAACAGATGATTTCTTCATTTTTTCCCCTTTATTTAAGTAGCTTCTAGTGCTATTAATTTGAGGACTGGATCAGCTCAGTGATCCTAACAGCCTGTTCTGAACCTGAAAACTAGGTTGGTTGCTTTTTAATCCCTGGGAAGTTTAGTTGGGCTTCGTTTTGTTTTGTTTTGTTTTCTGCTGTGTCATGAGTGGTTTTTATTTTTATATGCACATACAAATATCTCCCTACACATGTGCATACACACAGTTATAATCAGTGAGAATTTACTATTTTAATTATTCTGGAGTATAGATTTTTCTCAAGTTCTGCAGTCTCAAAAATAAAATGTATTATTAATCGTGCATCACAAAAGAAATATCCACCAAACAGCTATAGGTGGGGCCTTAAGCCTTTGTTCTTAATCCTCAGAGACCAGATATAATAGAATTATTTTGTGAGTCCATCTTAATGCTTCTTTCTTTTTATTTCAAGTAGATTTCTGGTACTTTAAGATAGATCTCCAACTAGGCGAGAAATCAGACTAGGATGATGTAGTAGTTTTTATCATCATAGGTACCATTTAAAATTTGCCCAGATGTATACATAGGGCCTGTGGCCATTAAACTGCTCTAAATGGTAAAGATTCTCATTTTTCAGAAATTAATGTCTAAGTTACCTTAAGCCCATCACATCTGTTGATCTAGTTTTTACCACAGCAGAATGCTGTAACTTGGTTTTCCTGAAGGATTCTCACACTGGACACCAGCTTTCTTTGTTGTTCCAGCTGATTACACAGTCAGGTCAGCTTGTTTTTCCTGCTGTATCTTTGTAAATGGGGCCTTTCCAGAAAATCGGCCCTTTCTTTGTTTTCTGATCATCTTAACACAGTTTGCTCAAACTGCGGTGTAAGCAGACCGGTTCCTTTTCAGAGCCATGACAAAAGAGCTGCATATTATCTCACTTTAAATAACAAAAACAAAACATACTAAGACCTCAATCATTGCAGCACTTGTACTTAACTTTCTTGAGAAATGAAAGAGCCATTTATGAGGAACATTGAGGATCCAGACATATTTCCTTTGGAGTCTCTCTGGTTCCTACAGGGTGGTCCAGAAAAAGTGACATTAGCTCTGTTATCTCTGAGAGGTAACTTTAACCTTTTGTTTGTTCTGGGGTAAGACGTATACCATCTGCTTCCAGAAATATTTTTTACTGGACAGGCATCTTCCGAATTTGTCTGGTCTATTGGAGGAAGTGAATCCAATCCTGCCTTATCCTCATACTGTTAGTCACCAGAACCTGGAGCCAGAACCACTTATCCTCACTGATTCTTTGTGCATTTAGGAACGAGTTCGTCTGTGCATGTGTGCAGCAAATGTAAATGTAGAAGGTGCTTTTACATTATTCTCCCTGGAAAGTGGTGGGTATAAGTAGGAATCCATAGTTCAATTCCTAAAGCTACTGTTGACTGATGGCATTTGTCTTTTTCTTTCCTCAAATAGTATGTGATAATAATGGTTTCATATAATGATATGCAAAGTTCTTATCTGAAATCCAGTCTTCTGGAACTCTTGGTATCTTGGGTTCGGATGTAGCCAGAAGAAACCTCCAAAACCTGTTTGGCTGTACAGGAGCAGGCCCAAATGCTGAGTACACTGAGGGAGCTGAAGACCCAAAGATACTGAGATTTATAGTCAGTCCCGGCACCTCTCCTCTACATGGGAGCAGGGCGTGGCTGGTGACGACTCCAACAAGCCAGGCTTTTCCTGTGACACTGACAAGTGTGGGAGAAATAATGATATAGAGGGCAGAACAGACACAGCACAAGCAGCAACAATAGGTCTGGGGCCAGTGGTGGTAAGTGAAGACAGGAATGTGTGTGTTACATCCCTGGCGGTGAGTAGTACAGAAAAGAGCTAGTGATGAACACGGTGTTGGGAGAGGAAGGAAGGGATTATGGAAATGATGGACAGTGGGCAGGGTGGAGGGCAGGAGGGCCTGGGGCAGCAGAGGAGACAACAGGTGGGGAAACAATGGTGATAGTAAACCTGAACTTCAGTACAAGAATATTCAGATGAGTATTCGAACATGGGGTGGGGAAGACACATCACCTGTGCCAATGCAGGTTGGAGGCATGAGTGAAGGTTTGCTGAGTGCACACATGCATGCACCATTTCTACTGTGGGCATGTGGGCAGGGAATGAGCGTGTACATATATGAGTATGTGCATAGGGAAAACTTTGAAGGCAGCATGTGCAAAGCTGAAGGCACAGCTGTTCTACTGTTGGTCTTGCAGTGGATGGGCTTTTCTATCCGTGACAACCAGAGAACAGTGAGGTTGAGCTGAGGTGGTGGGGTTGGATTCTATGACCACTGTAACAGAGACTCTAAAAGTCGAGTACCTGGTGTGAGGATCTGGTAAAGGGCAGGGCTTGGTGACATACCTGTGAAGAGCCAGACTGCCCTAGCTGAGCCAAGGCTCAGCCTCTGGAGGGTAAATCCATGATCAACATAGGCAGGGGCAGATGAGAAGCAAAAAGCAGAGGCTGCGAATTGTGCCTGATGGGTCTGCAGCTCAGTCCCGTTATTACCGAACCAAACTGGGGTCCACTCACCAGGCGCAGCAAAGCCAAACACTGAAGCCGAGAGTTGCAGCTGGAGGAAAAAACTTTACTGCAGGGCGCCAAGCAAGGACTACAGTCAGCTAACACTTAAGATCCAGACTCCCGATGCCTTACTTGTCAGGGTTTTTAAAGACAGGGGTGTACTTAGGACAGGCAAAATTGCAAATCAATACATAGAGGTGATACATTGTCCTGGCCCCAAAGGGCAGGATATCTTGAAGTGGGGGCGGGGGGTGGGGAGGGTGGCATAGGTAGATTCTGAGATTCTTAAATTAGTGGAAAGGAATGTTAAGATGGGTGTGACAGCCCCCTCGGGGTGAAATTTAGAGCATAAAATAGCAATCAGAGTTCGATTCCTCACTTCCCACTTATCTGCATTTTCCATCCAGTGGGTTTTTCTGAAAAAGAACGCAAGAATTTATGTTAAGTTTCCATAGGGAACCAGAGCACCTCCTGACTGTGGCTAGCCTGGAGGATGGTTGTTGTTCCCGTTTATATTTTAAGGCTAGCCAGGTGCCCGGAACTTTCCCTGAAGGGACTCAAGATGGTTTCTGTTAGGACGGCTTGAATCCCCCAATTTGCTAATAAGGGCTAAAGATCAATCTTGAGCTCTCCCTACTCTTTGGCTATTTCTCTCCCAAGCTAGCCAGCAACCTGCTGGGACTCTTGTTTTCACAAACATCCCAAAAGAGCCAACAGAAAAGAAATGTAAATCTTTCTGTTTAAGTTCACCAGCTCACAGCGTTTAGGATTTGTGTCTGTAGCCTAAAGGTGTTCCTGGGAAGCTCCCAGACCAGACAGCAGCGGGTAAACTCCAGGCCTTTGTTTCCTGCCCAAAACCGTATCTCAGGGGCAAAAATGACATCTCCTGTGATAGGCCTGACCACATCTCAGAGATAACCACATCTCCAGGAACGGAGAAGAAGCAAGAAAGACAACTTGACGTCTCCAGACTGCCTGCTCATTACTTCACAACAATTACTGTTTTTCTCTTTGTCCCTGTAAAAGCAGAAAGCCACCTGGCCAGCTGCTGGCATCTCCTTTCTGTTTCTTTGGGATGCCATGCTCTTCCCACCGCCCTTTTCTCTCTCTCTCTCATTCTCTCTCTCTTGCTAAAGGATAAAATAAATTATACTTATATATCTTAATCTCTGTGTGAGATATCTTTCTCCACCCACACTGTGACCACCTACTAAGCTTTTCACCCTAACAGTTTCTTTCTTTTTTTTTTTTAATTTCCATGCTTGGGGGGCCTGGCAAGCCCCTAAGAGGGGTCTCACCGTGGGTCCCCGGGAGTGCCTCTGTCCTGAGGTGCAGTACATTTGCCAGTGCCAACACGCACAGATGGAACAGCCAGGTGGAGGACACATGGCTGGCATTTATTCTGTACGAGGCTTTATCTGTATCTGCAGCATCACAGCTAGTGATGGTAGTGACCTGCTTACAGACAAGATAGGGCTCAGTATGTCTTAGAACATTTTTCAATTAGTATTTAAAATTTTTAAGTTTAAAATGTTTTAAAGCTCTCTGGAAAATTTCAAAATGACTCATTCCCTAAATATGTCAAATACGCATTGTATTTTGCATTTGAAAAGTATTTTCTACTTTACAAAGTGTATCTGCAGACATTATCCCTTGTGATTTCTACAACATTGCTCTGAGATGGGTAAGAGTTTTTTGTTGTTGTTGTTTTTTTTCTTTTCCTCCATTTGCATTTTGCATGCAAAGCATTTGAGACAGAGATTAAGTATCTGACTGAAGTCACCCAGCTGGCTGGTGGCAGAGAGGGAGGGGTATCCAGATGTCCTGAGTTCCAGGTTTTGCCCTGACATTTTAGTACAGTCATCCTATTGCTTTCACATGTGGTTGCCTATGGCCCGGGGTGAGTGAGCATGAAAAATGTCCACGAAGAGGAGCAGACAATCTATTCTTTAATCTTTTCACAGCACTGCTCTTCACTAAATCTGCTTTTTATCCTCTACATAAACATCCCTCGTAGACAGTTTTGATGTTTAGTCTTAAAGTAAAAGAAAGTGAATTTGGATTTTGTTTCATGATATTGTAAAATATATATTTGGTCTTCAATCCAGTTTCCTGGTGTGTAACTCCTAAAATCTTTGGAATCTCCAAAGTGATGTCTTTTTGTATGCTAATGAGTTGATTGAGCACTGGCACCCTCCTAGGTAGCTTCAGGATGGGGGCTGGTCACCTGAAAAGACCAAGGCAGGATTAGAGAGTGGGAACTTTCAGTCCCATTCTCCCCACCCCCCTCACCTCTGGGGAAAGGAGGGGGGCCCAAAGGTTAAATTGATCACCAATGGCCAATGGTTTAATCAATCATGCCTATGTAATGAAGCCTCCATAAAACCCAGAAGGACAGAGTTTGGGGAGCTTCCAGATAGCTGAACACGGGGAGATTCTTGGAGGATGGTGTGCCAGTAGAGAGCATGGAAGCTCCACACCCCTTCCCACATGCCTTGCCTTATGTAATTCGTCACCTGTATCCTTGTAATATCCTTTATAATTAACTGACACCTATAAGTAAATGTTTCCCTGAGTTCTATGAGCCGCTCCAGCAAATTAATCAAACCCAAAGAGGGAGTTGTGGGAACCTCAACTTGAAGCTGGTCAAAGTTCTGGAGGCTTGGACTTGCTACTGGTGTAGCAGGGGGACACTCCTGGGGACTGAGCCCTTGACCTGTGGGATCTGGCACTATCTCCAGCTAGATAAGTGTCAGAATTAAATTGGAGGACACGCAGTTGGTGTCCACGCTGCAGAACTGATTGCTTGCTTGGTAATGGAGAGAACCATCCACATACATTTGGTCACAGAAGTCTTCTGTGTTGATGGTTGTTGAGTGAGACACCAGAAAAAGCACTTTGAGTTTCTGCGTAGGTTTTTCTACAGTTTTGTTTGGCCTTTCCTCAAACAGTGGATCTGAAATTTCTCAAGTATACCTCTGATTCTCTAAGATATTTTAGGTCTGCTGCCACAGTTCTGAGTATAATCGAAGATAGGTTTGTGTCTCCTGCCTTTCTCTCTTTGTCAGGAATCAGAGTGAGGTTCTGAGATCTCTTGAATTACTGGTGACAAAGATGGAAAGAAAAGACACTTTAAAGAAATCAATTAAAAGATAACTTAGAACTCTAAGGAGAAGCCTGAAGCATGAATCAGTGGAATCACAAAATCCTTCTTTAGTTCTGGAATGAACAGCGCATACAATTTATGTATATGACATATGGATGATCTATAAAAAACTGCTTTTCTATAAGATCATTAACAATTATTAAGGGAATTCAGTCTAATAGCTTTATAACAACATCCTGATGGGATGCCTGTTATGCCCTGCACTTGTGAGCAAAAAACAGGGTGACAGTTATAGATGCTGCAAGGCGAGGATTGTTTAAGTTTGGAGGCTGCCAAGTGAGGTGACTTATGCTTCTTATTACTGACTGAAATGTAGGGATCAGAAGGAGGCTGCAAGGATGACCTCATCCCATTGCATTTCAAGGCAGCCGTGCTGGTGAGAGCCAGGCTGCTGTTCCCCAGCGACAGTCCATTTTCACATCTCATTCATAATTGAAGTGAGTGTGGGTGATTTTTTGCCCATTTTAAGAGGTGGTTACATCAGATCTCCAGCATACCAAAGCTCTCATATTTTTACAACTTAACAGCTGTAACCCAGTATCCTAAGATCTATGTTAATCTGTAAAGTGCAAGTTCTAGAAGGGAGAAAAGAGGAGGGAAGTGCTAAATTCCTAGTGTAGAAAAGCAATTTTGAGAAATGTTGGCACCTTCCAGTCTGAGACAGTGTCCTCAAAGCTTCTGGACTCACCTGATCTGACTTGACTATCACACAGTACTTATTCTTGGATTTCCACATCCTTAATTGTCTCGTGTGTGTCTCTGCTGGAGGAGAGAAAGCATTTTAAGGCAGAGCTCTTGGAATGGTAGTCTCCTTTGATGGTGTCAAATATATGGATGAAGTGAGCCTCGTTTAAAAATATCTTTGGCATGGAATCTGACATTTATTATTATCATTTTTACATTTGTACAGGCGGTTCCAGGAAAGAAATCACCGAACACTGGGAATGGCTTGAGCAGAATCTACTGCAGACACTCTCCATCTTTGAAAATGAGAACGATATCACCACATTTGTGAGAGGAAAGATACAGGTAGTGGTTTGGTGTTGTTTTTTTTTTAAACCAAAAACCATTTTAATTGGAAATAATTTCAAATTTACAAGACCATTGTAGAAATAAGAATTGTTTAAAACACACTTGGATACCCCACACCCAGATTCATCTGTTGTTAACATCATACCTCATTTGCTTTATATTTATGTCTTCACTGCCTCTCTATTTGACAGGAATTTTCCCCTATGTACTTCAGTGTATATTTTCTAAGCATAGGGATATTCTATTAAATAACAGCACTATGTTTATCAACTGCAATATTTAACATTAATACTATACTTTAATAATATTCCAATTTTGTTAATTGGCCCAATTTTGTTCTTTATAGCCTTCCCCTCAACCCCACTCCAGTGTAGGATGCAGTCTAGGAAGGTATTGCATTTAGTTTTCATTTCTTTAATCTCCTTCAAGCTCATGGAACATTTCCATAGCCTTCCCTTATCTTTTATGACATTAATGTTTTAGAAGTACACAGTTCTGCTTTTTTAATAGAACACTTTTCATTTTGGATTTTGTCAGATGTTTCCTTATGATTCAATTCAGACTTTGCATTCCCGGATGGAGTACTACATGAGTGATCTTGTATCCTTCTCAGGTGTCGTTTCTTGAGGCACCTGGTACTCATCTGCCCTGCACTGGTGTTACAAACCCAGACAAGGTGCTACCCAATTTCTCCACTGTAGAGTTACTAATTTTGTCTCTGCAAATAATAAACAATTTTCTGTAGGAAAACATTTTAAGACTACACAAGTAACCCAGTCCTTACTAAAATTTCCCTCTTAATTTAGCATCCATTGATGATTTTTTTGTCTTAACCAATGTTTGCTGTGATGGTTTGGAAAGTGATAATTTTATAAAATGATGGTTTTCCAATTCCAGCACCCTCCCACATTCACCAGTTGGCAGCTATTATTCTACTGTAAGCAAGAAATTTCCCTTCATTTATTTATCCATTGATTATTAATACGGACTCATGGATTCCTTTGTTTTTCAGTTGTTTATATTTAATTACTGGACTTAATTATTTTGGTACTCACACTATCCCAGATTGAGCTAGAGGAAGCCCCTGTGAATTGCCTCCTTTGTCCTTGTCACATTCTCTGTTATTTTTTAAGCACTTCTTTACTTGTGAATAGAACAGGATGTTCCAGGCTAGTCTTGTACCTTCCCTCTCCCATTTGTTTCAGTTTGCTTTCAGTTTTAGGTTCTTTCTCCTTCCCAGCATTGTTAATTTTAGTTTCTTTTTTACATACAGAAAATATTTACAGTACTTACAGAAGTCAAAAAGTATTGCTATTTTCTGCATCCCTGCCAACCTGTTAGTCCTGATTCCTTGCAATCAACTTCACAGTTATCTGATTTATACTTCTTGTGTTTCTGTGTTTTGTTTTGTTTTGTTTTTTGTAAAAATAAGCAGGTATATGTATTTTTCCTATTTCCCTTTAATTCTTACAGGTAAGGCCTCATATACGTGTGCTGTTCTGCATTTTGCTTTTTTCACTTAACAGCTCCCAGACAACACTCCGTATCAGTTCATAGAATTCTTCCACATGCCTTTTTTTCCTCAAAAAAAAAAAAAAAAAAAACCATTTTAATAATTCTTTCTCTTTTAATTTTGAGATACTTTTTAGACTTACAGAAGACCTGCAAAGGTAGTACAGGGAAGTCTTACATGGCCTATCCCGGCTTCCCTCAGTGTTAACATCTTATATAACCATATTACATTTATCAAAACTAAGAAATTAAAATCAATCCAATATTATTAACTAAACTACAGACTTTACTTGGATTTTGCCAGTTTTTTTTTTTCTACTCCATACACTTTTTTTCATTCCATGATTCAATCCAGGATCTCATGTTTCTTTTAGTTCCTCATTCTTTTTCATAACTGCAGAATGCGTGTGTATGTAACATAGCTTATTCAACCACTTGCCTATGCTTGGACCTTTAGGAAGTTTCCAATATTTTGCAACTACAGATAATACCACAGATATATTTTCCTGCATATGTGTAGTTGTATTGTTGGGGATTGTATGTTTAGAGTAAATTTACAGAAGTGGTATTGCCAGATCAAAGGATACACGCATGGGTTGTTTTGTTGGATATCGCCAAATTCCCCTCTGCAGGAGTGTTCTGTTTTACATTCCCACTGGCTGATGTTGGAGTTCCTCTTTCCCCCCAGCTTCCCCAACAATGTGGTTATCAAGCTTTTGAGTTTAGGCCTATCTGATGGCGGAGGAATGATATTTCAGTGTTTTAATTTCTATTTGCCTTATTTATGAGAAGTCGAATATTTTCTCATATGTTTAAGGGCTTTTTTATAATGTCTCTGTTTGTAACTATCTGCTTTTGCCTATTTTTCTGTAAGACTTTTAGTTTTCTTTTTCTTTAATTTTTAAAAGTTCTTGATATAGGCTGAACATGGTGGCTCATGTCCATAAGTAATCCCAACATTTTGGGAGGCTGAGGTGGGAGGGTCACTTGAGCCCAGGAGTTTGAGGCCAGCCTGGGCAACATAGCCAGATCCTGTCTCTACAAAAAAAATTTTTTTATTAAATTAGCTAGGCGTGTTGGCATGCACCTGTAGTCCCAGCTACCTATGAGGCTCAGGTGGGAGGATCACTTGAGCTCAGGAATTCAAGGCTTCAGTGAGCTATGTGTTAGGTCCAGAGCCTAGAGAGAGAGAAAGAGAGAGAGAGACAGAGAGAAAGAGAGACATGAAGCCTCATGTGTAGCAAAATGCTGTTTATTTTGGGCATCTGGGTGCAGATGGGTGAAGGCCAGAGAGCATCCACAAGAGAAAAAGGGAGAGCCTTGGGTTTTATAGAGGCTTCCTTAGCAGGGAGGGAGTGAGTACCTGGGCCAGAACAGCTGCTGCAATAAAAAATTTTTTTCAAACAACCAATTTCTGGGACCCCTGGGTCAGTCTCATCCTGTAGGGATAAGGGGGGAGGGTAGTTCCATCCTTATCAGGGGGGATAGCAATGCTGGCTGCAGCTATCTGTTAGGTTTGCAACCTCCAGGGACTATCCAGACTCCTGCAGCTGTTGTTTCACAAACTTCGGTTTTCCATTAACCGCATTCCGTGTCCCATACATACTGTTCCAGTTCCCACCTGGAACAAACCTAACACTGTGATCATGCCACTGCACTCCAGCCTGGGTGACAGAGTGAGACCTCATCTCTTAAAAAAAAAGTTCTTTATATAAAGGCCATTTACCCTTTATTAGGGACATGTGTTGTAGATATTTTCCTTCAGGTTGTCATTTGCCTTTTGACTTTGCTCATAATTTTTGCCATGCAAAGTTTTAAATTTTTATTGAGTCAAAATTAGCAGTTGTTTCTATTACAGCACCTGGATATTTTTAGTCATAGTTAAAAAGCTTTTCTTTACATCCAGGTTAAGGAGGAATTCTAGGAATTGGTCTGACAGAGCGCTTCTCATTAAAATTCCAAAGAATGTTCAATTTTATTGTATTTTTTCTACGCTACTAAACTTTTACATGAACATGTAATGATTTATAATCAAAAAAAGAAGTAAAAAACATGCAAATAGAATCTCATTACTCTTTCCCATATGATGTTTTTGAAAGAGTGAGCTAGCTGAATTTTAACTGGACCATATAAAATTGATGAGGGCTGGGCAGTACACGAGCACATAAAATAGTATCAGCCTCTTCCTTTACTCCCACCCTGGCACCTCGAAAGGAGTATTTTATCACTGCTTCAAGATTTGTGAATTGAGTTTCTATTTCATCCTTATTAAAGATGTTAGAAAAGTGGTGAAAAAGATCGAAATGGAACAGGGGAGGGTTGGTTTGAAGGTATCGATGGCAGCTTCCAAACAGAAAAACAAAAAAGCCTTGACTAACTGAGAGTTGTTTTATTGATAAAACAAGATTTTATGGCATTTTCATTTTGTTTCTAAGTCTCAGGTCTGAATTTCTGGAAGTAATGCAAATGGGGAGCGTCCCAGGATTGCGAGTGTGATCCTGTAGCAGGGGCTGGATGGAAGGAGTAGCCACGGGTCGGAGATGTGAAGTGTCATCCCCATCTGGGAGCCACTGGGGGCTCTCAGTTTGCTTTCACAGGCTTCCCTCGAATGTTAGCATCTTCGGGGAATTGCCACAAATAAAGAGCTGCAGGAAGAAACCAAAGCTTAGAGATGGCAAGAGCCGGGAGAAATTAAATAAATAAATAAATAAATCAAGGACCAATTATGTCAAACAGCCGTTCTTCTCACCATTTGGATTACACTAAAAATGTCAGATTTAATTCCTCTGAACCCAATTATGAGGCGGGAATTGCTATTAATGCAGTTAAATGTGAAAGAATGTCATTCATGTGCAAATGCATGTTCTAAGCTTCACATGTTGTCCAATAATTAAGGGAACCAACAAACTTACTTGTTTTGAGACCTAATTAACCTTTATAAATTATAAATGTAATAATTAACTACAGAGGCAACTATAATCTAAACATCATTGTGTATTTCTAGACTTTTAATGTGCATATTTACCCTAATAGTGGTCTCACTGTACATGTAATTTTGTACTCTGCTCTTTTTTCCTTGACTGGTATCTCCTATATTGTTACATAATTTTTAGTTGTTATTTTAATGACTGAATATTATTCCATAATTGACTTTACCATTTCTCTCTTTCTAGAAGTCATCTTAATTTCTAGACTAGGGAGTGGCAGGCACAAGTAAAAATACAATTAACGTTTTTGTTTATACAGTTTTCCCACAGGCTGTGTGTGTGTGTGTGTGTGTGTGTGTGTGTGTTTTCCCCCTTTGGGATAGATTACAAAATGTGGATTAATGGGTTAAGTAGTTTAAACATCTTTAACAGACCTTAGTAGACACTGTCAGTGTGTTAGAATCTCTGTGTGATTATACCATTGCTTGCTTTTAGCATTATAAGTTGCTTAAGTGATTTTTCAGATATAATAGGTAAAAGTTGAAGTCTTAATGTTTTAATTTTCTGTCTTTGATTATGAGGTTGGAATATTTTTTTCATGTTTGCCAAGTTCATTTTTTCCTTTTTATAAAGTACCTATCAATGATCTTTTGCATATTTAAATTTGTATTGGACATCTGATGTGTTAGGATTGCATTTATTTACCAAAGTTATGAGCAGCTGTTGCCTAGAACCAGGATGACCCATTTCATCTTCTGTAGAACTTAAGGGAAGGAGGTATTCCATCCCTTTGTTCCGTCGTCCTGTTTACCTGCTAAAACATAATAGCCAACTAAGGACAGTTTCTGCTTCCTGGCCCCTGTCTTTTCTTCAAGGTGGGAAAGCTGGAGGTGTACCCTTATGGGGATGGGACTGTTACCCCTATTGTTGAAATTAGGTGGCAAGGCCTGGTTGATTAATCCTAGTGTATTAGGCCCCAGTGTGTTTCACAGTGATGTTTATCACTTCTCCATCCTCATAAATTCCCTCACATTTAAAAACATTTCCTTTTTAAAATATAAATGAGCATTCTAGAAATGTGGTATTTAATAGATTTTTAGATAGCATAGCCTGAACTTAATGTTTTTCTGCTCAAAACGTGTGGGCTTTCATTTGATTTGTTACATATCACTCCTTTCTCATATCCTCCCCATTGTGGCGTTAGGTAAGAGCTGTATTACAGTGGCCCAGGAGAGCAGCAAATGTCAGCCTGCCTGAGGGTCTTTGGGCTTACTCTGTGTGGATTGGCCTTTGAAACTGCCTGGGGACTCAGCCTCTGCTTCCTATCAGTGGGACCTCTTTGAGTTACTTTTGTATTCGTTCATTTCTTCTTTCATTCTTATATATTTTTGATCCCCCTCTAAAGGCAGTGACAACTTTGAAATGTCACATAGGCTGTAGGTGTATTTGCCAACTGGGGAAGGTTTGTTTCATCCCTGTTCCCTTCTGAACTGACTTCTTCTTCCCACCAAAGGTTCAATGCCCTCATGTTTCCTTCTGGTTGTCTGAAGTCCCTAATGTAACACTCTACCAATGCCTGCTCATCCCTAGAATAGCCCGGGTCCAAAATCGATCTCCCCTGGCCTCCATCAACTCAACATCTTTGTTCCCTCAGAAGAGGGAGCAGTATCCAAAGAAATTAGAGGAAAACAACCTTATCTTAGATGTTCTCCCACGGAAGCACATTGCCATTCTATTGCCAGCCACACTGCCCTCCAGTATGACTAAAGAACAGGAATCATCAACTTGGTACTTCATTTCTTAAGCATTGCTAACTGACATAATTTTAGATTTAGAAATCTGCAACCCTGGATTATACAATAAAGACTAAGATATGGCCCCTTAAGATACCTTCTAATTTGGAAAAACAACATATACTGATTTAATTATATTTTATTGAATATCTTTTAGGTGCTAGATGCTGGTGAGAAAAAAATGTTGAAGACACTGTCTTTATCTTTGGAACTTATGTTTAGTGGTAGAGGGACATAGAAACAAAATATTTTTCACCAACATGTAAATTAAGAGAACATTGAAGGGAGAGTGCTTAGACCTCATTTGGGATTGTGTTAGTTTCACAGAGAACGTGATATTTATACCAAACTAGGGAAGGTTGATCTGGGAAGATTGAGAAGAGATTTTATGGCATAAGATTCAATGCAGACTTAGTCTTTTTTTTTTTTTTTTCACTGACAGCCTATGGAAGTGTTTAAGGCGGGAATGCCATAGTCAGAGTTCTGTTCTAGAAAGTGGTCATACGAAGTATATCAGCGTGCAGAGAACGTGTTGATGGGATGCCAGTCGGGAAGCTATTGTGGTAATTCCTGGATTGCATAGAGGGACTTAGGGATGGTTTCCTATTAGAAGAATAGGTTGAAGACTTGTCTTGGGGTTGTGTTTGCCCACCATTTGCTGATACCGTTATTGTTGATGTGCGTACTTTTAACTGGCATTGAATGGTGATGGAGGTTATGGAAGACTAAAGCTCTCTCTCCTGCTATTTACTCCTCATTACCACAACTGCTGGCAACAGGGTGAAAGGTCTGGCAGTGGAAATAAAATTCAGGAAATAATTTCAGTACATAATGTAGAGAGAATCAACAGTACTTAATGTGGGAAAAGAATCATGGTTGGGATAAGGTTCACAGGAGGTGGGGATTAAACCAGACTTTGGGGCGTGGTAGGATTAATGAAGCAAAGGACAGGCTGATTCCAGATTTTAGGCAGGCAGAATGGCAGGACCATGGGCAAGAAGGTGGAAAAGCTCAGAAATGGCACGTTCGGGCCCTGAGGGTGCCTCAGGCTGGCTGAGACAGTTACTAATGGGAAATTTTGGTCGATTGTAGTACAGTGAGAGAAAAGGTAGCAGTGTTGGTTGGATCCAAAATGTACATGGTCTAGGATTTTAGGTTTATACTGGTGGTGGTGGGGAACCACTCAGGATTTCAGTAATAATATTTTTGCAGTCAAAACCAGTATTAGGAAGATGAATTTGTAAGGAGGATACAGGATATATTGGAAGCTTTAGAGCCCAAATGCAGGAATTCCAGGTATGATGAGGCAGTTGCCATTTTTTATTCTTGGCATATGGAGGACTCAGTCATGTCAGTGAGAATTTGAGAGGTTGTCCAAGTTCACACAGATACACAATGATGCTGTTGGGACACGAACCCAAGATATTCTTGCTCTAAGGGTCATGCTTTTCTAGTGCTACCTTGAGATCAGAGAAAATGAAGATGAGGCAGGAGGGATTTGAAGATTACAACATCAAAGGTGGAATTCAAGGAAGCATTTTCTATTAAGATATATATGTAGAAGCTGATTTTCAGGGAATTATAGAGGAACTGGGTAACAATGAAATGGCTTCTCAAGCTACTACTATAGTAATTGAATAGTAGATTAAGCTGATTACTGGCTATGCAAATATTTTAGTTCCTGTCCAACTGTCCAAAAATCCTATCTATTATAATTTTTGCTGTCATTCACCCCTTTTCTGCTCAAGTGACTACTTGTTCCTTTTTTTTTTAGGTTTCCCAATGCAGTGGGTCTATGGCCAAGTGTCAGTTAGTGACATGTGTTTCATTGGTCTTCCCTCTCTCGTTCATTCATGATAGATTTGTGTTGATTTTTGAGAAAAGCAGAAATTGACCTTTGGGATGACTCTATCACAATAAGCCTAATAAAAACAATAGAACTAGCAGAATCTTTACCTCTTCTCATTTGTAACACAAAACTATAGGCTTCATTCCAAATGAATGTAATAAAATAATTAGCACCAATAAACGTGATAAAATCTACATTGTCATTTGAAAATCTTTTAGTAAACAAATGCCACTTGTTAGTTGGCTTAGAATATGAGAGTTGCCTCAAAGAATTAAAGGATTCATTAATTTTTTTAAAAAATTTAAGCTTTAGAAATTGTTTTTTTCTTTCCAATATGTACAGCTCTAGTCATATTAATGCCGGTTGTGTATATACTTTGTGTTTACTCTCTGATTAGGGCATCATTGCAGAATATAACAAAATCAATGACGTAAAGGAAGACGATGACACAGAGAAGTTTAAAGAAGCCATCGTGAAATTCCACAGGCTGTTTGGGATGCCTGAGGAAGAGAAACTCGTCAACTACTACTCTTGCAGCTACTGGAAGGGGAAGGTCCCCCGTCAGGGTTGGATGTACCTCAGTATTAACCACCTTTGCTTTTATTCTTTTCTTATGGGAAGGGAAGGTAAGTCATCTAGAATTTCAAGAGGAAACTTTGTAAAGTCTACTGAGGTTTGCCCTGAACTCATAAACCACATCAAAATATCAAAAATAAGTTTGTAGTTATAATTGAGTCAACATTATTTTTTGATTATTTAGCAGGCGAATTCAATTATTTTCAATTCAATATTTGTAAAGAAATTTGTCATAAAGATTCACTAAAGATATAATTGCTTGAGTAGATGTGGACTTAAATCTATACAAATTTTGAACTCAGGATGTATGTGGCCTGGGTTTTTCTCCTAAAACTAACAAACGAAATAACTACAGGCTTACACACTCAAGGGCATTCAGTGGAATTGGGAAGTGGGGATTTCAATATATTGAGATTACAATATATTGAAAGGATTTTCGGGAGCCAGGTGTTGACCCAGCTTTGTTCCCTGTGTTCAGCCAAACTGGTGATCCGGTGGGTGGACATCACGCAGCTTGAGAAGAATGCCACGCTGCTTCTGCCCGATGTGATCAAAGTGAGCACACGGTCCAGTGAACATTTCTTCTCTGTATTCCTCAACATCAACGAGACCTTCAAGTTGATGGAGCAGCTTGCCAACATAGCCATGAGGCAACTCTTAGACAACGAGGGATTTGAGCAAGATAGATCCCTGCCCAAACTGAAAAAGAAGTCTCCTAAAAAAGTGTCTGCTCTAAAACGGTGGGTGCTAGAGACTTTGAGTCTTCCAGACTTTAGAAATGAGAAAGCCATCCATTCATTCATTCGACTTAACCTTTTCTGAGCAACTTCAAGGGTTCTGAAAGGTTTTCTGGGTAGAGATACAAAACCGAAAAGGACTGCCTGAGGTACTCCCAGTTCAGTAAGTGGGACAGACACACCTGCTCCAGCACAATAGGATGGAAACAAAGGTTTCCATCATATTGATGAGGCCCAGATAGGGCGGAGTGGGTAAGAAAGGCCTCTCAATGGAGACTGCTTTGAGCTGGGCTCTGAAGAGGTAGTAGAAGATACCCATGCAGGCATAGTGGGATGGACTTTTCAGGCAGTGGGAAGAACATGGTGGGGGAAGCACAAGGAAGAACAGAGAGGGAAGTAAGTTCATTGCATGGCTGGGGGGTGGCAGGGCATGGGATGAGAGAGGCTGCGGAGAAGCCTAGAATGTGAGAATGGAGCTAGAGAGAGAGTGAGGGAAAGTTGATGGCCTCTAAAGTGTGACTGTGCATAGAATAGTCCTTCACTGAGATGGGGAATGAGAGAAGGAAGAACATGTCCAAGGGATATGATAGCTCAGTTTTGATTACGTTGAGTTGAGTTGCAAGCAGGACATCTAGTTGGAGATCAGTCCAGTAAGATATATGAAATTGGAAATCGCTGGTGTACAGGTAGTAGATGGAGTCTGAAAAGAAGTCGTTATAATTAAAGTGTCTTTGGTGATTTGAGATGTGTCTCAACAGAGAAGTGCAGGATAAATGCTGTTACTGCAGTAGGTCAAATAGCAAATAAAAGGAAAAGAAAGAGAATTAGGCAAGCATAGAATGCTTTTTTAAGAAATTCAATGGTCAGCTGGGCACAGTGGCTCACACCTGTAATTCTAGCAATTTGGGAGGCCAAGGCAGGAGGATCGCTTGAGGCCAGGAGTTTCGAGACCAGCCTGAGCAACATAGCGAGACCCTGTCTCCACAAAAAAATAGAAAAATTAGCCAGGCATGGTGGCACATGTCTGTAGTCCCAGCCACTTGGGAGGCTTAGGTGGGAGGATCACTTGAGCCTCCAAGTTTGAGATTGCAGTGAGCTATCATGACACCACTGCACTGTAGCCCTGGGGACCAAGTGAGACCCTGTGTCAATTAAAAAAAAAGAAAAGAAAAGGTAGAGGAGGGAGGATTGCTTTTTTTTAAAATGGAAAAGATTGAATATAGGAGCGATTACAGGAGGCAGATGGGAAGAGTTGTTGGTAAGAATAAGTGTGGGGACAGGAGAGGGCATACAGATAAAGCTATAAGTATTAATAAAAGGGTAATTTAAAAGGTGACATCTTCCAGAGCATGGAAAGGATGGTTATGTGTGCTGATACCTCTCCCTTTGAAACGGAGAGGGAGTACAAATAGGTGAGGACAGAGGTGATTTTGGAGCTAGACAGGAGAGAATTGGAGGGAATGTCTTCATCATGGCCCCTCTTTGCTCTGTGAAGCCAGGACTAGACCATCCAGGGCCTGAGGTGGGGTAAAGGCTTGACAGGAGAGGTTTAAACAACTAACGTGATGAACAGGAGAAAAAGAACTCGTTAGGGAAAGACTGCAGTCCACAGAACACCCAGCTGAGTCTGGAAACCATAGTTGTCCAAGAGTGTGTGGTTCTTGTGTCTTTTCATGAAGTTTTTTTTTTTTTTTTTGCCTCCTTAGGAGTGACATTGATGCCCAGCAGATTCATGTGGCTTCTTGGCATTCTCATGAGGTCTTACTAGTTAAGGTGCCAAAAGTGGCACTGGATCAGAGTAAATGTAGTGACTTCTTTAGAAATTATCGCATTTTTTAAGAAAGAGAATGAGTTTCCTGTTCAGGGCTAGTTTCCCTAAGATTATTTAATGCTTACAGACATTGATTGCAAAGTGGCTACACAAAGGACCTAAATATATTAAAATAATTTTTTAAGGCTTTAGGGTCATTAGGTCGGAGTTAACTCCAATGTAAAGTTAAAAAGGTAGGAATGATTCTAGCAAGAATGATAATGGGAAACTTGTGCTGAGGAAACTTCCATTGCTGCATCATTTAGAAGATTTCGAAACATTTTTCTTGTGTGAGGTGAATTGTAATTATAATTACTATCTTCCAGTGATCTCGACGCCAGGGCAAAGAGCGAGAGATACCGAGCACTTTTCCGGCTCCCCAAAGATGAAAAATTAGACGGCCACACAGACTGTACCCTGTGGACTCCCTTTAACAAAATGCACATTTTGGGGCAGATGTTTGTGTCCACAAATTACATCTGCTTTACCAGCAAGGAGGAGAATTTATGCAGCCTCATTATCCCACTCCGTGAGGTAAGCGTCAGATAAAAATGGGTATTGTAAGAGTTTCGTTCATAATACTTTTCTACATGAGCCAGGAATATTTTTTGCCAGCTTTTAACCTTTTTCTGGGTGGGTTTTAACCATAGGCGAATGTTCCTGAGTCTTTGGTGGAAACTTATCTTTCGTTTATTGTCACTGCTGTGGTTGTTGGACCTGTGAGACCTCTTCTTGGGAGTTTAAAATGTAGGTTTTATTATTCAGGTATGGTGAGGCCAACAGATCAGGGGATGTTTGCTACTGAAGAGATAGCTTGTTATTCTCACAGATGCCAAGAGGAGAGGCCATGCCATGCCGGGTGCAGAGCCACCCAGAGAAGCAGCAGGGTCGGCCAGGAGGCAGGAGAGAAGGAAAATGTGGGCAAGATCCTTCATTGTGATTTCCAAGGGAAGAAAGGGACAAGGCAGGGTAAACAGGCTTAGAATTGGCTAGTTAGAACAATTTTGGTGGGCTCTGGGCATAGGGGCTGTCCTTAATTGTCTGATACCTGGCCCCGGGGTGATTAGGGCAGGGGAATAGTGGCCTTGAGTGTGAGAGCTCGATAAAGGAGGTGGTTGGAGTGTGGGCTCTGGGCTGGTTGATTTGCTTATGAAAGCAATTTTCTAGGAATTGGCTAGCCCTGGGTAGGGAAGTCCTTCCAGGGTCAGCAAGGCCTCAAGATGTCAAAACATCAAATACAGAAACTAGGAAAGGTGGTTATTACACCTTGCTCACAGCCCGAGGGCACCCTGGTCTGAAGGAGCTACTCCAGATTGTGAGTCAGAAGGCCAGGTGTGTGCGTGGATCTGGTCTGCTGATTCTACACATTAGAACCATCACGCTGCTGGTCACAGTGGCAGATTCCTGAGCCCATCCCAGATCTTCTGAACCTGTATCTCTGCAAGTTTTGAATCTGTATTTTAATAAATTCCCAGGCTGATTCTGATGTAAAGTCGAAGAAACATTATTATTGTTCTGGGGTGGAGGTGAGTTCCATACCATCTTCAGGGTGATAAGTTACTCTGGTACTTGTCTGGAAGCTTTGCTGTGAGGTTTGGGGTTGACAAAGACCCCAGGTTAAGATGTCAGGGAAGGGGCAATGCCAAGGTCTGGCAGCCTTGCAATTTCTAACCTGGCAATTTCCAATCTACCCTCATCCTTTTCTGGAAGCTAAGGTGGCCAGAAGCTTTGGACTTTTAATTAGGATTGTTCTTATAATAAAGGATTCAAGTTTCCCTCTGCCTTCTTTTTTTTTTTTTAATTATTTAAGTAAGCAAATTTTCTTCTTTTCTTTTTCTTGTTTGAAGAGTAATGTATCCTAATCACAGAAAATGTATAAAAGTATAGACAAATAAAAATAAAAAATTTATCCCTAGTTCCCCCATTCACTGTTAACATTCTGTTGTACAGATTTCCAGGCTTTTCTCTGCATGGCTATGTATATATCATTTATATAATTTAGATGTAAAGCATTTTATGGGGAATTTTTCTTTTTACTTATTTCCATTAGCAGTGAGTATATCTTAAACTGTCCCTCGAATCATTAAATATGCTACTACAATGTAATTTTTCTTTTTTGAGACTAGTCTTTCTATGTTGTGTTTCCCAGGCTGGACTTGAACTCCTGGGCTCAAGCAATCCTCCCCCTCAGCCTTCCAAGTAGCTGGTACTGTAGGCACATGCCATCGCGCCCAGCTTACCGTGTAATTTTTAATAACTGCATATTATTTCACGAAGTGTATATACATTATTTATTTAGTTATTACCTTCGGTTGGACCTATTCATTGCTTCTAACTTTCTCTCATACATATATAATTTTCCTTAAATTATAAATTACAAATTCTCAGAAGCTGAATTGGTGAACCAAAAGGAGTGGAAAACGTTCAGCAATTGACAAATCTAGTTCTCCTTTGTTATAGGGTCAGCTAACTGGTGTTATGACACATTTTGAGGCCAGGATATGTTGTTAGGTCTGAATTCTGAGGTGGGCAATTCAATGGTATTTACATTTGCCTATGAAATATATGTCATAACTTTTCTAGCAAATTTACCCTCTTAGTATTCTTTGCTATAGGCTGTTATTAAACATAATTTTTTTCACTTGATTCTAAACTGATTTTCTTCGTCAAGATCTACCTGAGTGTAATAAAGCAGCATTACCTGGAATGGTGAGGGAAACCCATTCAGGAATTAAGAATAAACCATGGATGTGCCGTTTACAGGTCTGAGCAAGTCATCATTCCCAGTTTATCCAGAGGGACATGAGGACTAGAGAGGGTCTAGGGTCTAGAGAAGACATCTGCTCGCCTTCTGGTCACCACCTCCCGGGTGTTGGGACCAGCTAGTTCTGTTTACGTTTTAGTGCCATTTAGAATACACTAGTGAGAGCTCTGGGGAATGGAGAGAATGATTCATATTTTCAGCCACCTGCTGCTTGCTAGTTTTCCCTGGTAGAGCAGGGATACGTCAGGCATATTTCAGGGTGAATCAGAAGAGGAGCAACTGTGGGGGTAGCATGTAGAAATAAATCACGTTGTGGTTAGAGGACGCAGCTTCAAAGAAGTGCTCAGTGAGACAGCAGTGCCTTCCCTGGGACCTGATGAATTGTGGAGATACATTAATGGTAGATCCCTAACCACAACTAATGGAAGAAACGAAGGGCTTAATGTAATTTTTATTACCTTTAGGTACCGATAATGTCAGAAAGGTGTTGGGGTGGGCCCCACCTTCCTTGCAGGCTCCAGTGTTCTTCCCATGAGCTGGGTGCCTTTCAGAACCCAGTCAGCTGGTCGTTCAGTAGGAGCTTCCATGGGAACATTACACCCTCCTTGGAATGGCCACTTGTGGGATTGTGTAGACTAGGAATTGTTTTATTTATTTATTTATTTATTTAATAAATAAGCTGAATTATTGACTAGAGGTTGTTAACATAACATCCCACATATTGACTTTCAGTAGATGCAATCGGCAGATGCTAAATGTTTACCCAGACTTGTGTTGCTATAGATTTTGAAGAAATCACTGAGCCAACAAAGCAAGAGGAGGAAGTTTCTTTCTCTTTTTTTAATCATAAATTACCTTGCCTGTGTTCCATATTAACTGCCAAGATTTGATTTGATTAAGTTTTAGTCTATTTCATAACCCAAGTTGGTTATGAAAATGTGTCTCCTTACATTGTAGAAAACACTAACGTAGCTGTCCCCTTTCCTGGTGGCACAAAGCTTATGGGATAGAGTTCTACTACAGCTCATTTGTCAGTGACAAATATTTTGTAACCCATGTGAGCATTCACATGTTTTATGTGGGAGCTTCTTTGTTTCTATATTCATGATCCAGCGAGGTAAAGGCCTTTTTTCGCTTTTACTTTATCCAGATCCACATAGCTCTCTGTGTTTTAGGCACATAATTTGAACAGTTAATCCCCCTGGCATTTTCCATTTATGCCAGAAAAACTGTGACCCAAAAGAACCGGTAAAAATTTGATATGAGAAAAAGAGCTTTTTTCTTAAGTGTTGTTTAACATGTCTTAAATGTCATTGGAAAATGCTTTTCATGAGAAGGAAGTATTTTTGCCTTTATCTAGCTTTTATTTCAGTAGAAAGAAAATCCTTTATGTGCAACTCCAGGCGTCTCAGAGGATTCTGTATATATAATCTGAAAGTCAGGTCCACATGCACGCACACATGTATACACACACACACACACACACACACACACACACACACACACACAAGGTCTGCTAGTTCAGGTAGGGTTGTAATTAACCTGTTTATATCATGTCTGTTCAGGAATCGAGCCTTTAAAACTTTGAAGCGGTAGGAGGTGAAGGATGCAAAGCCCTGGAGTCTAAATGGGACATTTGAAGGATTGGTGGGGTTTTGAAAACCACCCCAACATTAAGCTTGGTAAAAGGAACCAGTATTGTGGCTTATTTTCTGTCTCTTGTGGATGATGAAGCAGCTAGGAGTCTTCTGTCTTAAGGCTCCATGAAATTTTAATGAAAATCAAAGGATTCCTTCATGGCAAGGTTTCTCAACCTTGGTACTACTGACAGTGTGGAACGGGCTTTGTTGTCAGGGGAAGGGGCTGTCCTGGGCACTGTAGGATCTTCAGCAGCATCCCTGGACTCTGCCTACCAGATGCCACTTGTAACAACCACAAATGCCTCCACATGTCTCCAGATGTCTCCTGGAAGGCAAAATCACTCCCAGTTTAGAACCACTGATTTAAAAAGTCCAAGCAAGATGATTCCAGTTTCTGGCATAAGCTCCAATTTGATTTGTTCTAAGCTGTTTTATTTTATTGGAACAGAGTCAAAGAATCTCAATTTTGCTTCAATAAGATATGGGTGCTTCCTACAAAATAACAAAAGTGCTGTACTCCTTCAGTGCCACTCGTAGGCTGCTTGCTGAGTAATGTTTGGAAAGTCATGCTCGTTGTTTCGTGTTTCTTTACAGGTGACAATTGTGGAAAAGGCAGACAGCTCCAGTGTACTCCCCAGTCCTTTGTCCATCAGCACCAGGAACAGGATGACCTTCCTATTTGCCAATTTGAAAGACAGAGACTTTCTAGTGCAGAGGATCTCAGATTTCCTGCAACAGACGACTTCCAAAATATACTCCGACAAAGAGTTTGCAGGAAGCTACAACAGTTCCGATGATGAGGTCTGTGGAAGACACCTAAAGGTGTTTGGGTTTATCCTGTTACTCTGCCCGACTGTGCGCTTCCCTGTCCGTTTTGTTTGATCTTCAAGCTTTGCAGCTGTGCAAGGATAAACAACCTACCCTGATGCCCAGAGCAGTAGCTCAGCAATACCTCCTTTAAATTGCAAGGAGTTTGTATTTGGGATCGTAGTGCTAGAAGGAGCCTTATAGAACCTTATCTAGTCTAACTCTTTTATTTTACAGTTGAAGAAATTATTAAGTAATTGGTCCTGGTTACATAGCAAGTGACTCTGGTCCTATATAGTAGAGTTGCTGAGAATGGTACAGGGGTCACCAAGTAAACCTGAAATACAAGATCGTTATGGTGATTTTGTTACGATAAAATACATATCGTGTCCCTGTGGTATTAGGCCTTGGACCAACATCCAGGGAAACTGGAGCCGTTAGAAGATAGGTGACTAGTGAAAGTGATAAAGCAGGTTACTGGCAGATAAAATGTGTTTTAAAGATGTTAAGTTCACACATAGAATCTCTGTTCCTGTCCACCTGCTTCAAGCTTATGTGGGCATTTCTGAGGTACCAGACACTGGAGAGGAGATGAGGTGATCTCATAAGCTCCTGATTCAACCATGGCTTGCTTTGCATGCATGCAAATCAGAGACACTAATGGCCACTTTGTTGCAAATATGCATCTAAAATAGGAAGGGAACCTATTTTGAGCACTGAAGCGATGTAGCCTATGACCCAGGCACCTGTCTAGGTGCCTGCCAAAATGTTGCCTTGCTGCTTTTCTCCTGTTTCTTCACATAGCGAGAAACATCTTAGAAAAAATGATGTAGCTATCGATACCTGTGCAGAGCACCCCAAAGAAGTAGATTCTGTCGCCCGAATCCTTCCAATGTCTAGTTCCTCCCTGTGTCCACAGGTGTATTCTCGGCCCAGCAGCCTCGTCTCCTCCAGCCCCCAGAGAAGCACAAGCTCCGATGCTGATGGAGAGCGCCAGTTCAACCTCAATGGCAACAGCGTCCCTACGGCCACACAGACCCTGATGACCATGTACCGGCGGCGGTCTCCCGAGGAATTCAACCCGAAATTGGTGGGTGCCTCTTGCTCTTTCCTGAAACTTTCTGTATTAGAGCAATACTATCAAAAATATTTGTTGCTGTAAGTAAACTGATAAATATCTATGTAAGTATAGATTTTCCTGCAAGTAAAGCAGATTTTGTCTATGTCGTTGGGTTTCAGAATGACTTTGTGGAAGGAGACAAGTCCTAGTGGGTAGGGGTGACTTCTTTTGATCTTCTTTTGTTTTAAATTATTGATTAAGTTAACCAACAAATAAGTGCACAGTTTCTCAGCCCACCTTTTAAAAGGATTAACTTACTTTCGGTTGGGGGTGTAGACATAAAACCATAAAAATACAATTGGCATTTTGCTGATCCATCTCAGTAAAGTGAGGTTTTGACACTGGGCCAAAAAGCTTCATGGCAGAACCACAGGCTACGACAGGTGTGTAGAATTGGGGAACAACTCTAGAAAGTCCGAGCTCCTTGTTCTCATGATTTCTGTTCATAACTTGACCACTCCGTTCAACAGGGAGAATGTTCTGACCTTCCAGCGCACTTCTGCTTGCCATGCTTGAAGTACTTTGGGACGTAGTAACGTTTCGTCATCCCTTTCAGGCCAAAGAGTTTTTGAAAGAGCAAGCCTGGAAGATTCACTTTGCTGAGTACGGGCAAGGGGTCTGCATGTACCGCACAGAGAAGACGCGGGAGCTGGTGCTGAAGGGCATCCCGGAGAGCATGCGCGGGGAGCTCTGGCTACTGCTCTCAGGTGCGGCCGCGCCTGGGCTGGGGCGCTGGTGACAGTCTGCGCGACCCTGGGGGTCCCCATCCACCTTCCCTCGTGCATCAGGGGTTCCTTCAAATGTGCAACCCCTAATTCAGAGCCACACCTCGTTTCCTCAGCAGAGTATTGAAGTGCCTCAGTTACTCCTCATGAAAATCCAGGACTGATAGTAAGCTGACCAAATGTTGAAGCCACTGTCCCTCGAGTCCTCATAACCACTTCCATTTCTTCAGAAAGCCTATTTAGGAGAAAAAGAGAACCCGTAGTAAAAGAGTAGACTACTTTGTGATTTAGGGAGTTCTTTTTTTCCTTTCCCAGCTATGTCAGCTTCATTGAGCATGTTAAAGTGTGGCACATTCTCAGAGCCAGGTGCGGCAGCAGGGGGAGATGCGGGGACTAGGAAGGCCCAGTTCTTGATTTCCGCCACCTCCTGAAGTCTTTAGGCATCACAGGTGCCATGCAGTGAGGCCAGAATCTGCACTGGGACCTGAAGCCTACCCAGGTCATACCTTGTACTTAAAGGTGGAGATGGCAGGAAGGACAGAAGGGGACGTGTCTGTGGGCCTGTGGGGAAGGGCCACCCATGTCCACTGGTCCACAGACCAGGCTCTTCTGCCTGAACTAGGCCCGGTCACGTCAAACGTTTGAGCCCAGCTGCAGAAGCCAGAGGCCCTTCAGGATAAGCCCACACTACTTCCTTCCATCCTACAGCATCCGGTGCATCCCAGGGATCTTAATGTCCCAAACATCAGAGCAGTCCTTTAGGTTTCCCCAGACTTTAATGTGTAAATCAGTTGCTCTACCTGGTTCGAAGCGTGAAATGTAACCATTCTGCATAGGCTCACGGGACTCTTTTTATTCAAACCAAGATGGTCCAACACAAGTGCTATTATTAAAAGCTTTTATTTTTGAAAATGACATTAAAATTAAAAGAATAATTACCAGACTTACAGGAAAGCTATAAAAACTCATAGTTCTTTCTAAAAGAAGATGCAAATGGTAAAATTGCCCATAATGAGATGTATAAATGTCTCAGCAATAGGGGGGTAGGATCTTGAAAAATAATTGGTTTTATCTATTTCATGTAAAACCGATTCATTCTACCTTCATTGACACGTCTTGTTTTTCATTTTCCCTAAGTAGACCAGCCATAGCTCCTCATTTAGAAACCCAAATTTGAGTCAACTCATCTCTAATTAAATATCAAACCCAGGAAGATCATTACCTTCCAATC
Organism: Varecia variegata; assembly: GCA_028533085.1. NCBI lineage: Eukaryota > Metazoa > Chordata > Mammalia > Primates > Lemuridae > Varecia > Varecia variegata. The sequence goes on from CM052440.1 coordinate 125,252,379, forward strand.
TTCTCTTGTCTTCCTTGTGTTCAGTGAACTAGTCACCTTGACAACCAGATGCAGATCACTGACACAGTAAATGAAAAATTCTACTTTCATCCTCCTTGTTCAAAGTAGAAGTTATTTACAGCTATGTTTTAGATGAAAATGAAACTCGTATGAGCACCAGGAAACCAGTGCATGACAACAGTACACAACCCTATTTCAAAGATATGTTTAAGGTTAGACCCAGTGTTTCCTTTAAGTGATGGGCTAGGTGAGACCAGAGGTGAAGTGGTCTACACACGGCCCTCTGCTGGGTAGATAACTGAGCCCATATGGCCACACACCTAGGCAAGGGGGTCACATGGAGGCCAGCTCTCTCTCAGTGGGAGAGCCCAGCTCTGAGTCAGGACCCCAATATGGGTCTCACCTGCTTCCCATGAGCCTTCCGGTCACTGCCTCAGGACCTAAACTCAGTGTACCCACTGAAAGTGAAGTGCAGGCCAGAAATCCCAACCCATCTCCCATGAGTCCAGAGCAAAGGCTGCATCTTATGTTGCTGCCGGGCAGGCAGCACTTTCCAGGGAAAGTGTGAGTGGTAAGGCTGGCTCTCTCAAGGACCAGGATAGCCCAGTGGTCTTGGGGTATAAGTTTCTAACCTGTGAAATGTAAATGTTTTCCCTGGCATTTTATATATATAATTTATATTTATCTTTTCTTTTTTGTGAAATCTTTAATGAGATATAATTCACAATTCACCAGTTAAAGTATACAATTCAGTGGTTTTTAGTATATTCACATTGTACAATGATCACCACCATCAATTTTAGAACATTGTCATCATCCCCTCAAAAAGCACCATGTACCTTTTATCAGTCATTCTCCATTTCCCCACAACCCCCCTCCTACACCTAGGCGATCTCCAATCTGCTTTCTGTCTCTAGACATTTCGTATGCGTAAATGCAATCAAATAATGTGTAGTTTTTTGTGACTGGCTTCTTTCACTTAGAATGATGCTTTCAAGGTTCATCCATGTCATAGTATATATCAGTATTTCATTCCTTTCTATGGTCAAATGTTATACCGTTGTATAACTCTATATATAACTATATACTATACTTTGTTCATCCATTTATCAGTTGTTGAACATTTAGGTTGTTTCCACTCTTTGGCTGCTATAAATAATGCTGCTATGAACAGTCATGTACAAGTTTTTGTGTTAACATATTTTCATTTCTCTTGAGTATATACCTGGGAGTAGAATTTCTGGCTTATGTGGTAACTCTATGTTTAACCTTTTAAGGAACTACCAGACTGTTTTCCAAAGGAGCTATACCATTTTACATTCCCCCAACAGTGTAAGAGTTCCAATTTCTCCATATCTTTACCAAAATTTATTATCATTTATCTTTTTATTATAGTCATCCTAGTGGGTGTAAAGTGATACCTTGCAAGTTTGATTTGCATTTCCCTGATGGCTAATGATGTTGAGCATTTTTTATCTTCCTTGTAGAAATATCTATTTGGATCCTTTGCCTACTTTTAATTGGGTTATTTATCTTTTAATTATTGAGTTGTAAGAGTATTTAAACATATTTTAGATACAAATCCATTATCAGATTTAAAAAAATTTTGTCCCATTCTGTGGGCTGTCTTTTCACTGCTTTGATGGTATTCTTTGAAACACAAAATTTTTTAATGAAGTACAATTTATCTAATTTTTTTGGTCACTGGGCTTTCATGACATGAAGATTTAGCCCTATTCTATCTTTTAAGAGTTTTGTAGTCTTAGCTCTTACATTTAGGTCATTGATTCATTTTGAGTTAATTTTGCATCTCATGTGAGGTAACAGTCTGATTCATTCTTTTCCATATGGATATCCAGTTGTCCCAGCACCGTTTGTTGAAAAGAATAGTCTTTCCCCCATTAAATTGTCTTAACACCCTTGTCAAAAATCAGTAAATGTTAGGGTTTATTTCAGGACTCTCAATTCTAGCCCGTTGATCTATATGTCTGTCTTTATGCCAGTACCACAATCTCAATTACTTTAGCTTTGCAGTAAGTTTTAAAATTGGGAAATGTGAGTCCTCCAATTTTGTTGTTCTTTTTCAAGATCGTTTTGACTATTTTGGGTCCCTTGAATTTCCATATGAATTTTGGAATCAGCTAGTCAAATTTTTCAAAAAGGACAGCTGGGAATTTGATAGATACTATTTTGAATCTGTCAATCAATTTGGGGATTTCTTATCTTAACAATATTAAGTCTTCCAATTCATAAACACAGGATGTCTTTTCATTTATTTAGGTCTTTGTTAATTTCCTTTAGCAATTTTTTGTAGTTTGCAGTGGGCAAATCTTACATTTATTTTGTTATATTTATTCCTAAATATTTTATTCCTTTTGATGCTATTGTGAAAGGAATTGTTTTCTTACTTTCATTTTCAGATTGTTCATTGCTAGCATATAGATATACAATTGACTTTTGTATGTTGGTCTTGTATCCTGCAGCCTTCACGAGCTCATTTATTTCTTCCAGCTTTATTGAGGTACAATTGACAAAAATTATATACAATTTTATGTTTTTTTTTTGTTTTTTTTTTTTGAGACAGAGTCTCGCTTTGTTGCCCGGGCTAGAGTGAGTGCTGTGGTGTCAGCCTAGCTCACAGCAACCTCAAACTCCTGGGCTTAAGCGATCCTACTGCCTCAGCCTCCCAAGTAGCTGGGACTACAGGCATGCACCACCATGCCCGGCTAATTTTTTCTATATATTTTTAGTTGGCCAGATAATTTCTTTCTATTTTTAGTAGAGACGGGGTCTCGCTCTTGCTCAGGCTAGTCTCGAACTCCTGAGCTCAAACAATCCGCCCGCCTCGGCCTCCCAAGTGCTAGGATTACAGGCGTGAGGCACTGCGCCCAGCCCAATTTTATGTTTTGATATACATTGTGAAATGATTACTGTAATGAAGCTAATTAACATATCTTTCACTTCACATAGTTACCATGTTTTTTTCTTTTTTTCTGTATGTGAGTAGTGAGAACACTTAAGATCTACTCTCTTAGCAAATTTCAAGTACAATACAGTATTATTAACTGTAGTCACCATGCTTTATATTAGATATCAAAAGCTTTTTCATCTTACATAACTGAAACTCTGTACCCTTTGAACAACCATTCCCCATTTCCCCTCCCCCCAGCTCCTGGCAACTGCCATTCTACTCTCTGCTTCTATGAGTTTGACTATATTAGATTCCACATATGAGTGAGAACATACAGTATTTGTCTTTCCATGCCTGGCTTATTTCACTTAGCATAATGTCCTCCGGGTTCATCCATGTTATCAAAAGTGACAGGATTTGCCTCCTTTAATAAGGCTGCATAGTATCCCACTGTGTATATATATTATGCTGCATTTTATTTATCCATTCATCCCTCAGTGGGCCTTTAGGTTGTTTCCATATCTTGGCTATTTTGAAAAAATGCTGTAGTGAACATGGGAGTACGGATATTTCTTCAAGATACTGACTTCATTTCTTTTGGATATATACCCAGAGTGGGATTACTGACTGGATCATAAGGCAGTTCTATTTAGTTTTTTGAAGAACCTTCATATGATTTTCCATAATGCCTGTACCAATTTCCATTCCCACCAAGAGTGTACAGGGATTCCCTTTTCTCCACATCCTTGCCAACACTTGTTATCTTTTGTCTTTTTGATAATGGCCATAATGGTATGAGCGGATATATCATTGTAATTTTGATTTGCATTTCCCTGATGATTAGAGATGTGGTGCTCCTTTACATATACCTGTTAGCCGTTTTTGTTAGGGTGGAAAGCCTAGTAGTACTCACAGCACAGGTGGAGAAAGATTTCTCAGGCAGAGATTAAAATATATAGAAGTAAAATTTATTTTATATTCTTAGAGGAGAGAGAGAGAGTGAGAGGGTGAAGGCGAGAGGGGAAGGAGGGGGAGAGATCAGGAAAATGGTGTGACATCCCAAAGAAAGAGAAAGGGATGCCAGCAGCAAGGCCAGATGGCTCACTGATTTTAAGGAGGACGAAGAGAAAAAAAAAGTGATGGTAGTTGATAACATCAGTGGCAGCAGGATGTCAAAGTTCAAGACTTGGTTTCTTGCCTTTCCTTGGAGAAGGGATTATCACAGAAGTTGTGATTCTGTCCTTAATATATGGTTGAGGATGTAGCTCGTTCTCTTGCACTTTACTCAGGAACTCTATGAAAGCAGATTCTCAAAAAACAATTTTGAAGGAGAAATTTACATCTCTTTTCCATCCGTTCAGCTCTTTTCAGAAGTTGTGCAAAACAGAACTCCTGCAGGGTTCCTGTTAGTGAGAGAACTCATAGGATTGATCTTTAACCGTTACTGGGGAAATCGTGGGATTAGGTATTGTCCTGTTATTTTTGCAGGGCTACCCCTTTCAGTTTTTATGTCTTCTTTTGTGAAATGTCTATTCATTTCCTTTGCCTATTTTTAAATCAAATAGTTTTTTTTGCTATTGAGTTGTATGAGTTCCTTATATATTTTGGATATTAACCTATCATCAGATAGAAGGTTTGCAGATATTTTCTTCCCTTTTGTAAGTTGCCCTTCACTCTGTTATTTCTTTGATGTGCAGAGCTTTTTAGTTCCATGCCATCCCACTTGTATATTTTTTGTTTTTGCTGCCTATACTATTGGAGTCATATCCAAAAAATAATTGCACAGACCAATGTCAAAGAAGCATTCTCCCAATGTTTTCTTCTAGTAGTTTTATGGTTTCAGGACCTATGTCTAAGTCTTTAATCCATTTTATGTTGATTTTGGTATATGGTGTGAGATAAGGGTCCATTTTGATTCTTCTGCATGTGAATATCCAGTTTTCCCAGTAGCAGTATTATTAAAATTTAGACTTAGCTGTAAATATTTGCATACAAGGTTTTTCTGTCTTTAAGAATCTTAACATGCAAATATCTCAGATGGATGGTTTTCAGCCCAACTCTGCACCCTGATCACCACGACCTGAGGAACTGCTAGGAATACCCTCCCACTCGCTGCAATTTTAACAGTCCCTCCAAGCATTCTGATGCCTCTGCCTACTCTTCAGTATGGCTGTTAAACCCTTCAGAGCTAATACTTTAGCAAGCAGTTTTCAAACTTATTTTGAGAGGCAGAACCTCCTTTTTCAAGTGAAATCTTAACGAAAACCACAATGAAATAAAAGCAAAGCTGCTGTGGCTGATGGGAGTGGTGAGAGGGTGAGGCCCCAGCCTTGGTTTACTCTGATGACTCCCCTCCGCCACTCCTAAGCAGCCCCTCAGGGCTGTCTGCAGAAGTTCCTTGGAACACAGTTTTTTAGCTTGGGAACCTCTACCTTGGGAAGTTTTTAAGTAGCCAGCTTACTATGGATATGAAAGAAGGAAGGAGGCCACAAGCAAATTTCCCAGTCTAGCCACGATTGCAGCACCCCACATCTATGTGATTTCGTCTTATTTCGGAAGTTTCCTTCCAGAGATAGGTAAGTTGTGGTTGCAGACCAAAGGATAAGGCTTCTACTTTCCTGATATTGTATCTGTTGGGTTATTTCCCAGGTGCCATCAACGAAAAGGCCACACATCCTGGCTACTACGAAGACCTAGTGGAGAAGTCCATGGGGAAGTATAATCTCGCCACGGAGGAGATTGAGAGGGATTTACACCGCTCCCTTCCAGAACACCCAGCTTTTCAGAATGAAATGGGCATCGCTGCTCTGAGGAGAGTCTTAACAGCTTATGCTTTTCGAAATCCCAACATAGGGTATTGCCAGGTAAATGTCACAGATGATTCATGCTAAAAAAATAAAGTTTTTATTTGCCAATAAATAATGTGAAGGAAGGATTTATGGTTAACAGAACTATCACTGCACCAAGGTTTCTCAGCCTTGGCACTACTGACATTGTGGACTGAATAATTCCATGTTGTGGGGGCTGTTCTGTGCTTTGCAGGATGTTTAGTAAAATCCCTGGGTTCTATGCACTAGATGCCCATAGAACGCCCCAACTGTGACAGCCAAAAATGTCTCTAGACATCACCAAATGTCCCTAAGGAGCAGAATCAGCCTGGGTTGAGAACCACTACACTGAACAGAGGAGCCAAGAGACACAAGTGCTCTTTCTAGATTTGCCTCTGTCTAGCTGGGTGGATGGGAAAAGATCCTTCTCACTCTCTGTTCCACCCCTCCTCCCACGCTGGAGTAAGAGAGTGCGCACCTAAGCTCCGAGCCTTTCACTGGGGATTGCCACCATGTTCCTACTTTGCATCCTCTTAAGCAATAATATCCTTGAGAATACAGCTTGTATATGCTAGGGTTCTATTCTAATACACATTAGAATAAATGCTTGACTCAGTATAAAATCATGTTGCCCAAATACCAGCTAAAATCATCTCTTGTACTGGTACATGTGCCACAATTTTGGGAAGCTCCAAAACAATGTTACCTTAGATTCAAAGGCCACATCATCAGAGAGGCCTTCCCCAACCATCCAGCAAAAACTAAAGGAGGCTTCACTCTTACTCTTATGCGTGTCCACACAGGTGCATGTGCACACACATTAGTCTCCCCGGACTGCATTATTTTGTCTTTTAATAGCACTCAATTTAAATAACCCCCTAAATTGACTAACCTTTTCATCTTTATCTCTCTAATACCAGCATTTAGGGCCTGTGAGACTTGTTACCACTGTGTTCCCCCATCCCCCAATACCTAGTCCAGAGCCTGTTACAAAGTAGACCCTCCAAAACACATATCTTGAGCAACTGACTAAGGAACTAACCATGACGATGATCATGTACTTAGAGTCAGCAGGTTAATTCTCAAGTGGAATTTTAATAATGATTTCACTTGGGGAAATAATGAGTAAGACTTACAAGAAAGAGCCTATTAGACCAAAATACGTTTTTTGAAATTTATATGCTAGAAGTCTGATGAACAATTACTGGTTTCTAGGAGATCAAAAAAAGTAAAGTACAGGAGTTAGTTGACTTCTAATATAATGGGGTTCAAATTTATCTTTTGATCTTCCTCCTTTTAATTAAGAGGACTGTTCAAGGAGTAGAGCCTGGAGTGGTTATGAGCTATCTGATAATATCTTTTAATAAGATACAGTTCCTTTAGAATTTAAAGCACTGATACTTATCACTACCATCTTTCTCCAGATGGGAATAATGGGTAAGGCCTCTAACGTTGAAAGTTTGCATTGTTCTCTGAGGAGAGCCTCGAGCCATGTGTACATGATTATAGAAACCATTATGGAAGGTTAAAAAGGAAATATTTACCTCACTGAATTAAGGATTAAGAATACTGAGAGATTCTAGCAGATTAAAAACATTGTCAGATAGCCTTTGGGCAGGGTTTTTGAATGAGGGTTTGCCTGTACATGTTTAGGGCTCAGTCTTGTGAATGTTGGTGCTAATGAAGACCCTGAACAGTTATTGGCTCAAGAAGTAATGGTTTTTAATTTTCCGAGGGTCATAAACAAAACAAAACTCAGAAGAATATGTGACAGAGGACTATGTATGGCCTGCAAAGCCTAGACATATTTATCTAGCCTTTTACAGAAAAAAATTTGCTGTCCCCTGTGAAAAGAACTCAATATTTTTTTTTTTTTTTTTGGTGAATCAAATTGCTTATATTTTCAAATGTATTTGATGGCATCCTCTTTCACTCCTTTAGGCCATGAATATTGTCACTTCAGTGCTGCTTCTTTATGCCAAAGAGGAAGAAGCTTTCTGGCTGCTGGTGGCTTTGTGTGAGCGCATGCTCCCGGATTACTACAACACCAGGGTTGTCGGTAAGTGGGAGTGTAATTAACATTTTAACCTACATTTCATCAAGATGTTTTTAGAGAGATATCAGCTAGAACACTATTTCCAATCATCGTAAGTCAAGAGAGTTTCAGACTACTCCAGTTTTTCAAAATGGAAATGAGAGGGCTTGTGATAGATTATACACAAAGGAGCCTTATGGAACTTAAGGAAATACTCACATATCCCTGTTACAGACACTATTTTAGGAAACATTTGATGTGGGTGTCCGTCTGTGACATGTGAGAGCTACACCAGGTATACCAACCATCAGCACAAAGACATTTGACAAAAAAAAATATTTTTAGTGAAGAGGATTGGAAGCAGAGGTGTTCAAAAGAGGCCATCTGGAATGGAGAAAATAGTATATAGAGGTTCATCCAAAGCTAAGTTTCTAAGGTATTTTTCAGACTGGTTTCACTGCAAAGCAAACACCTTCTGTGAGCATTTAATCCCCTCAAATACCAGACATTCATTTGAGCAGGACAAGTTTTTCGTTGCTGGTGCAGTACAGATGTATCCTTCATGCTTCCCTCTTATGTTCTCTCTATATTTCTAAATATTTGCACACTAATTTGATTCATAGACAATATTATCAAAAGATGTCAGTAAGGTGATCATGAATGTGTATAACAGGAATGCTTGTAAGTTTTAAAAAAACAGTTGTTTAAAAAAATGACTTTTATGTGGGGACCATGCATCCAGAAGTGTGAATTTATTAAAAAATAAGATTTTTGCCATGTAAACTGTTTAGATGTACATTTGGAGCTACAGTCATGCACTGATGTCTTGGTCAAGGACAGATGGCCTATACAACAGCAGTCCCATAAGATTATAATGCTGTATTTTTACTGTACCTTTTCTGCGTCTAGATATGTTTAGAAACACAAATACTTACCATTGTGTTGCAGTTGTCTGAAGCATTCAGTGCAGTAACGTGCTGTATAGGTTTGTAGCCTGGGAGCAATAGACTATACCGTACAGCCTTGGTGTCTGGTAGGATATAGCATCTAGATTTGTTTAAGAACATTCTGTATGTTTACTTAAGAAGGAAATTGCCTAAGGACACATTTCTCAGAACTTATCCTGGTGGTTAAGTGACACATGACTGTGCTTAGATATGCATTTCATGCCTAACCAAACATTATGTTGCCAACAAAATAATTAGTTGTATGTCATGAAAACTTCGTAAACTGGCTTTTTCAACAACCCTTATAGTTGTCATGTTATTGCTCTTTTATAGTAGGGAAAACAGGACAGGAAGACCCCAGAAAGAGAAGATGCAGCCAGAATTAATCTGGTGACTAAGCTGTGTTGACACCTTGGCCTAATAACATAGTAAGAGCAGAACAGTTAGCAGAAAGAAACAGAGTTCTGTGTTAGCAGTAATTGTGAACTGGATTACTATAGTCAACCCCTTTGACTGAGTTTGTTAGTAAGAAGGTGTAGTTGGTTAACCTGTGTGTACACCCTGCTGCAGGTGCACTGGTGGACCAAGGTGTCTTTGAGGAGCTAGCACGAGACTACGTCCCGCAGCTGTACGACTGCATGCAGGACCTGGGCGTGATTTCCACCATCTCCCTGTCGTGGTTCCTCACACTCTTTCTCAGCGTGATGCCCTTTGAGAGTGCAGTTGTGGTTGTCGACTGTTTCTTCTATGAAGGAATCAAAGTGATATTCCAGTTGGCCCTAGCTGTGCTGGATGCTAATGTGGACAAACTGCTGAACTGCAAGGATGATGGGGAGGCCATGACCGTCTTGGGAAGGTATTGCACTGAGCCTAACTTTGAAAACCATCTCTGGGTTTCGGGTTTCTTCCCTGTGCTTTCTCTCTTTCTCCTTCCTTTCATGGTTTTAAGTGACGTGATGGTAATCACAATGCCCACTTCTCCCTATGGTTGAGGATTTATTTTCATATACTTTTTCTTTAGAAGTTAAAGAAATTTCATTTTTCTTAAGGAAAATCTAATCCTTTGTTTTAAAATGCAGAGATTGCAGAAAATGGTGAACTAGAACGGCGGGATTCCAAGTTAGCCTCCCATGACTTCTGATTCATTTCTTCTCCCAGGTATTTAGATAGTGTGACCAATAAAGACAGCACACTGCCTCCCATTCCTCACCTCCACTCCTTGCTCAGTGACGATGTGGAACCTTACCCTGAGGTAGACATCTTCAGACTCATCAGAACTTCCTATGAGGTGAGTGTCATTTCCTAGCTGAGCATTCACAATACTCTGAGATTGCTACGAGGGGCTCAGCTGGACATGCATCCCACAATTCCGTTGCTAACCTGTCTTATCCTGTTTTGTGCTGCTATGACAGAATTCCACATGCTGGGTAATTTATTAAGAACAGAAATTTATTTCTCTGTCCTGGAAACTGGGAAGTCCAAAATCAAGCCACTGGTATGTTAGGGCCCCATCTCTCTGCTTCCAAGATGGTGCCTTGAATGCTGCCTCCTCCAGAAGGGAAGAACATCATGTCTTCATATGGGAGAAGAGAGAGAACCCACTGCTGAAAGAGCCCTCATGACCCAAACACCTCCCATTAGGTCCCAACTCCCTACACTATCGCATTGGGAATTAAGTTTCAACATGAGTTTTGGGGGGGACAAAAACATTCAAACCATAGCTTTACCTGCTTTCCTTTTACACTGGGAGAAGTACTTGCCAGAAGAAAGCAGCTGTGTGCTAGCTGACAGCTTTGGTCTTCACAGATGGACACTGAATGGAGCCTAGGATTGGATGGCTCTAAGACCATGGTAGCAAATGGCATGACAAGCTCTGGCTGTCCAGTTCTTTGCTGTGCCCACCCTGAACTCTGGTCTAGTACAGCAGCTCAGATTCAACTCAGGGTGGGTGGAGGAGGAGCTGTTGAGAGTAGACCTGGGGAGGGTGAGCTTCACAAATCAATTCACTTCCTGTTCCAGTGCTAAGCATTTAGGACTTCTCTGAAGCGGATAGTCTGCGACACTTAGAATACCCTGTCCCAACTTAGAGTAGACCACAGTCCTAGGATTCCTCTAAAATTGCTTGGCCTGGATGGGGAGGATGCCTTCTGGTCCTTGATGACCCTGGACTCAGCCTGATTCTATTCTGAATCCCAGAATAGAACTAAGGGGTTTCTAGGGATGAAGGAACCCCAGTGCCATGTACCCCCGTAGTAACTGGTGATTTGTGAGGCCCCAAGGACTCCAGCCTGGGCAACAGAGTGACACTCTGTCTCAAAAAAAAAAAAAAAAAAAAAAAAAAAGAATGGCCATTTTACTTCACCCTCTGTAAAACTGGTTACTATCTTAATGCATTTTTAAAAAAATTATTGCCTTAGGACTTTTGGATAGTATTCTGTCAGAAATATTGGGTGATTTATTCTTTGAGGAAAAGAGCCAATATGATTGTGGACAATAGTTACTAAACCTATGGGTTGTTTTTCTAACGGCATCCTTTATTGGTAAGAGAACTCTAGACCAAGGTAATAAAGCTTAGTATGTGGAAGCTCAGCTTTATTCTGGAAAGCAGATAAGCTAACATCATGCTGAGGTCAGCACTTGAGCTCATTTTTAATGGGAAAGAAAAGAGGTTGAGACACGACCGAGGGCCGGTTTCCACTTACATCCTGTCTGGCTGAGCCCTAATGATGGCCCATGGCTGCCAAACACCCTATCAAAGGACACAGCAGCGGCTTCCTTCCTCTGCCTGGGAAGACAACCCCTTTTATTTATATCAATGTCTGCATTACCTGGTCTTTCAGTGCATGATAACTGGTTTTTTGTTTTCTCTCATGTGCTTAAGTGTCACCGCTCTGCTCATGTTCCCAGTGGCTCTTCTAGATCAATTTAAAGAGAACACCACACACTCTTGCTGATCTTTCTTCCCTCTCCTATCCATAGATTGGTGGTTCTCAATCCTGTCTGTGCATTAAACCACTTAAAAAATTTTTTTTAAGGCCAGGTTCTTAAAAATATAAATCCCCAGGCTCCATTCCAGACCAATTAAATCTGAATCTCTGGCATGAAGCCCAAGAGTAAGTCCTTTTTTTTTTTTTCAAAGTTCCTCAGGCGATTCCAAATGCCAGGTGAGAGTTGAGACTGACGGCTAGATGCAGAATGGGGCTAATCACTGATGCGGATTAGAACCTGGTTTGGGCTAAGTCTTCACACCTGAATGTTCTGAGGAAGACAACACATTTCTTTCTGTTCTTCAGGATAATTAGCCATAAAAATTAAAAAGTGGGAAAAAAAGACTGAAAGCACTTTCACCTTTTGAGGTTTGGTCAAGGGCTTTCCAGGTTGCTGGGGGTTGGTCTGATATTGATCAGATTGAGCCTGGTCAGTAGAGACGATAACTTCACTTCGTAAATGCCTGGCAGGGAAGAAGCTCTCACTCGTTTTAAGTTCTCTTAAGCACCTAATGAAAGGAATTGTTTAGATGGTTTGAGACTTGTTTTCTTCTGTGTGGGCCCTGTGTATGAGACTCTGCACTTTTGGTGGAATTATACAGAAGTAGAAGAAAAAGTACCAACCTTAACGTTTGACTTATAGACTGAGATGCTCCTCCTGCATTACTGATGGAAGATCAACTGGTCAGATTCAAGGGTGTCAGTGTACTCTTTTGTTCGGATTATGAGAAAGGAATGCCTGGATCAAAACTCAATTCCCAGGATTAGTCCTTTAAAAACAGAGAGAAAGTAAAATGTACTCAAAGGTATAATCTTTGGCTGTAGACCCCAACTTGGGCAATATAGTTCAGAGTCCACCACACAGACCAGTCTGTAAGAGGTGTTTATAGGAACTGGCGTTCTCCATCAGCACTGGAATTTTGGTTGCACCCTATCTTTCCCTACACTTGATGTTGTCTGTCACCTTTTCCTTTTTAGGAGTCCCCAACCTATGGTCAGTTGTATAATTATATCATTATATGTTACAATGTAATAATAATAGAAATAAAGTGCACACTAAATGTGATGCACTTGAATCATCCCAAAACCATCCACCCCCACCCCCAGCCCCCGGTCCATGGAAAAATCATCTTCCATGAAAATGGTTTCTGGAGCCAAAAAGGTTGGGGACCGCTGCTAAATGTATTTAACCATTGCAGTCTTTGCTTCCATGGGTTAAAGCAAACTGATGCTTTAAGCAGAGTTTCTTTATTTTTCTTCTGCATCCCTAAGAAATATAAAACCTTACAGATTTCCTCCTTACCTTAAAATAGGAAGACTCGTTTGGCTTTTGAAATTTAGCTTAACAAAGAGTTAGGCAGTGCTGGGCATTTTGGAGCTTGTAGAAGGGGCTAGCTCACAGTGTCTACCATCTGCAGACGTGCACCATGAATTTCTGGACCAGATGGACAAATGCAGCTGAACTAATGGCCAGAAGCACAGAGACTCACACAAGGTTGGAGATTTCTTCCAACCTCTTGGTCTAATAGCTAGCCGCAGATTATATACTTCCTTTCTTCTTGTTAAGAAAATTCTTCCTTTGAAGCATTTTTTCCACACAAATAGCCTTACTTAGCCCTTCTCCTTGGTGAACTATTGACTTAAGGAAGACACATTTGACTTTGAAATTTAGTTCGACTGCTGAGGTGCAAAACAATTTCCAGATATTTATTTATGGTCACTAGATGGCTTTAAAATAGTAAATGAAGGCATAGTCTAGGATGTCATGTGACAAGTCCTTTTTTTATATGTGTCAAGAATGTGTTTCAGCCATTTGCAGACATGACACTGTGTGCTCTAGCAGGTTTTTTCAGAAATACCAATGTTGCTCCTTTCCAGAAATTTGGAACTATCCGGGCAGATTTGATTGAACAGATGAGATTCAAACAGAGACTGAAAGTGATCCAGACATTGGAGGATACTACGAAACGCAACGTGGTAAGTCCTTTGAGAAGCAGCAGGCGGCCTCCCGTCTCCTTCCTTCCTCACACTCCTGCCTGCTCGTACATTCCTGCTTCACAGAACTGAAGATGGTTTAAAAGAAGAAAATTTGGGACTTTCCCAATATGACATTTTTTGAGTTTGTGAAATTCATTGTGCTGATTATTTTTGTAGGTACGAACCATTGTGACAGAAACTTCCTTTACCATTGATGAGCTAGAAGAACTTTATGCTCTTTTCAAGGTGAGTTTTAAAGTAAATTCACGCCCATTCAAAGGAGTAAAAGAGTTCGCTGTAATAATTCAGTTAGTTCTTGATCTTTCTGTTGAAGGGCTAGCACAAATCTCCACATGCACAAATAGGAAGGTAGAGCTGAGAGTACACAACTGGAGTACTCACTATGAAAAATAAACATATTCTTATAACTAACATAAGTTCTTGTTTTAGCTCCCTCACACTTCATCTAATATTCTAGCTGTTTCCTGGGCCTAAGGAAATAGGTTATTGCTTCATAACACTCATTAATGCAACAGCTGAAATTCTTGTACATTGTGATTTCCTATATTAAGCTGTAAAACACCCTTACAAAGAGATCCTATGTAGCTAGAATGAGAATAAAGCTGTTTAAATGCCTAAGGAAAAGCATAATCGCTTAAATTTCTGTGAATTCCATTTTATAACTCAGCCCCTACCAATCTTGATTCTTAATAAGAAAGTATTATGTTATTAAATAAAGGAATATCATTTTTTCTTCTAGAAAAAAATGTTTTTGTCAGAACTATCATCATCAACATCATAGGTTAAAATGTGGCAATTGACAGGAAAAAAAGTTGAAAAGATGCCTTTTACGCAGGTACCAATTTTATCACCATCTCTAAGTACTGTCAGAACTAAATTTGGCTGTTTTGAGCATTGCAAAGATAGTGCAGGAGAAAACATAAAGGCACAAACATAAAAATCAGAGTGGAACACGAATAGTTCTTACACTCGCAATGCGATGGTAGTGAGCATGGCTTTGCTGTGTTCTTGCTCATAGTCCCACTTGCCAGTGAGCCACTGGGGGGCGCCACTGTTTTCTTTATTTTGGTTTCAGTAGCGCCTGGTAAAGTGCTCTGGCGTGCGTCCTAGTGTGTCTCCGCTAGCAGGTGTTCCAAACGTGTATGTCGAATTAGTGATCAGTTCTCAATATAGCACAGTCCCAGTTTTGTTCTGATGAGGAAACAGGTGCGGAGAGGCAGAGGCTCTCTCAGTGTCAACGCTGGGTAGCGTGCACTTTGTGTAGCCGCAGCGTAACCAACAGGGGACAGGGGCCCCGCCACCTGCCCCCATTCGGCACTTACAGGTGGAGGCTCTGTGGTGTGCAGCTCATGAATGCTGTTCGCACGTGTTAAGCACCCGTAGCTAACTGCTCGGTGTAAGTTGGTTATCCATAAGGCAGGGTCCCTCTGTTTCATAAAGGAAAGATAATGATCCAGCGGAGATCAGATTTTCAAGGGACGCTAAGATCTTAAGAAGTCTTTTTCACAGGGTGGTCGGGGGTAGGGCCAGAATTCTGGGGGCGCTAAACAAAAGTGGGAGAAGCAGCCAGAGGCAGGAAGACCACAGACAGGGAAGAGAAAGGGCTATGACAGTGGATGGAGGGGGCTGATTCTGGGGGACACCAGAAGGAGAGGGACCAGGGCTGGTTGTACAGACGTCCCAGATCCGGAGGTTGTTGAAGCCAAGTCTTACCTGGGAAGTGCTCCACTCGCTGGTCTGTGCGCCTTCGGGGAGCAGGTGTGTCATGGGAACCCTGAGAATATGCTCAAGAAAGCAAGCTTGTTTCCTACTCAAGGCCCTGCCCTAACGGTGTGGTGACAGACTCAAGTTATCAGCTCTCTGAGCGTGGGAAAAGCAACCTAAGACCCTTGCGTGGTGTCAGGGACCAGACGGAGTCTCTGGTACTGTAGAAGCCAAGATAAAATCTTCACTTATGAATTCTTTCTTGAGTCTTTGGAACACTTTAATTGGCTTTAGTTTATTTTCGCAAATATTTATTGAGTCATTGCTATGTGTCAGGCACCCTACCAGACTTTTTAGTCCTTTAAAAAGCCAGTTTCTTGCTGCTTTCCTGGAGACACAAAGCAATGATGCAGTCCCCCTCCCAAGTAGCTTACTGCGTGGGCTGGGGGGTAAAACTTGGCGGCGGAGGGAGGGACGCTTAAGTGAAGCGTCCCAAGAATGGAAAAATAAGCACCACATGTACTCACCGGAAAATTGGTTTCCCTGATCATCACCTAAGTGCACATTTGGGAATAACACCAATTGTGTATTGGACAGAGGTGGGGGGTGGGGGAGGGGATGGGTGTATACCTACATGAAGAGTGCGATGTGCACTCTCTGGGGAATGGACACGCTTGAAGCTCAGACTCGGGGGAATGGGAGGGACATGGGCAATATATCTAACCAGAACTTTTGTACCCCCATAATAAGCTGAAATAAAAACAAACAAAAAAAAAAGAATGCCTGAGGCAGATTTAGTAGAAAATGTAGTTCCGGGCCCCTTTGCCCTAGTTTCTCTTGAACTCTTTTATTTATTTATTTATTTATTTATTTATTTATTTTTGGAGACAGAGTCTCGCTCTGTTGCCTGGGCTAGAGTGCCGTGGTGTTAGCCTAGCTCACAGCAACCTCAAACCCCTGGGCTTAAGCAATCCTCCTGCCTCAGCCTCCCAAGTAGCTGGGACTACAGACATGCACCACCATGCCCAGCTAATTTTTTCTATTTTTAGTTGTTTGGCTAATTTCTTTATATTTTTAGTAGAGACAGGGTCTCACTCTTGCTCAGGCTGGTTTTGAACTCCTGACCTCAAGCGATCCTCCCACCTCGGCCTCCCAGAGTGCTAGGATTACAGGCATGAGCCACCACGCCCGGCCTCTTGAACTCTTTTTAAATTAGTCCTTCTGTTTCAATCTCTGGGACCCTAACCCCCAAATGATGGTCTGTGGGGTCTCATCGAGGAACAAGGGAGGTGATCTTAAGGGCTTGTGTTCTGCTGGTGGTTGCGAGCTCCGTGAAAGTGCCTGCACATGTGTTCTGGCCTGGTTCAGAGTAACTTGGGTGCTTAGGAGGAAACGCTTTGGGTAACCTTCATCACCTGATATAGGTGAGGTATAGGGGACCCCTTCCAGGGAGGTATCACCAGCACTCTCCTGCCCACAGAGGGTTGCTGGGCTCCACCCATGCTAATTCAGAGAACGGCTCAGTCCGGGAGGCCACTCTGACCTCAGCATCCTCTTCCTTCACTCTGACATCTCCCTGCTTCCACCCTGCAGCCAGGAATGCAGTCCCAAGGCCCTGCCAGGCTTCTCTTTTAGCTTATTCACTACCATTCCCAGTAAACATTAATAATTGCAATCAGAACATTGGTCTTCTTGGCTCCTTTTCTAGTGAGAGCAAAATTGAAGTACTACATATTCACAATGGACTCCTCTCCTTTTCAGAAAATCAGAAAGTTTTTCAAAAGTGCTTTTATCTATTATAATATTTATACATGCTTATAGTGAAATACTCAGACAATGAAGTAGGGAATAAAGTAAAAATAAATCCTCCTTCACATGCTCCTCTTGTCTCCCCGCCTGCCACCCAGCTGACTATAAAAGCCTGTGTGTGGGTGAGGGTGTTCTTCCAGACCTTTCAAGTACATGCTTTATATTTGTGGTCTTCCTCAAATGCGTGTGTATTTCTACCAGTGTCAGTGTGACCTCATGAATAAAGAGGCTGCCTCGCTCCTGAGGACAAAAACAGGAAGCCGTTTGCTGGATCCAGATCTCTCATCTGTTCACCTTAGTGGTTCCTATACTAATAATTTTTCTAGAGCTATTTGCAGGTGTGTGAAATAGGATGACCACATCCCTGTACATTGAATACTGTATGACTGTAATATTTATGTGATTTTGGTGACCAGGAAAGCAGGGAGTTATGTATAATCCGTGGGACTAAGGAAACCCCAAATCTCATCATGATTCTGCTTGAACCAACTGGCTGGTTAACCTTGTGTGAGCCCCTCCACGTGCTTTACCATCCTCACCTAGAAAACAAGGGGGTCACATTACGTCAACTCCAGATCGTTTTTAGTTTAGCATTTTATTTATTTCCTTTAAGTTAAAAAAAATTCTTTCTCTTTATGGGAATTATTTTGAAACGTGAGTGTGTATGTGATCTGCACATCCAGTAATTGAGCCGCACTTTGCTGCCAGGGGCAAGCTGCAGGAGCGCTGGCGTGGAGTCAGTGGAGGGCTGGTCATGTGGGGATATGTGTAGAACGAGGAAACCGAGGACCCTGTGGCCAGAGCCCTGCCCCAGGGGATGCACACAGGTTGACCTAAACCTGAGGGCCCGCCTTTTATTCCTGGCATTTGCTGCAAAACAAGAGTCCCTCATGATCATCCCGTTCTTCCTTTTTCAGGCAGAACATCTCACCAGCTGCTACTGGGGTGGGAGCAGCAACGCCCTGGACCGGCACGACCCCAGCCTGCCCTACCTCGAACAGTATCGCATCGACTTCGATCAGTTCAAGGGGATGTTTGCTCTTCTCTTTCCCTGGGCGTGCGGAACTCACTCTGACATTCTGGCCTCCCGCTTGTTCCAGCTATTAGATGAAAATGGAGACTCTCTGATTAACTTCCGGGAGTTTGTCTCTGGGCTGAGTAAGGACGTGATATTATTGCATGAACCGGGATGGGATGGTGGGACTGTGACCCCAGCGTTCCCCGGTGCCGCCCTCAGGGGCACAGCCTGCACCGCCTCCAAGGGTTGGGTTTAGGGGGCAGAGAAGCACATGTGAAGGCTTGCAAACTGAGTGTAAAATTTGTTCTTAATTCATGAATATATTGCACGGAGAAGTCATTGCCTTCTGCATCAGACAGCCCTCAACATTAGTTAAAAATACGTTATTAGAGAATTCACAAGACAATAAAATGCCAACATAAACACTGAAAACATAGACCAGGACAGCTTTATGACAGAAAAAGCAATGTTTGGGTGGTAGATTGCTTTTCTTTGACAAAAAATTATATATAATATATAATTATACAATTTTATTACATATAATTTCATAATATTGCATTAAAACATTTCATATTGTTTTTGATAAAGGGCTGAAAAACCATAACAGCTCTGCAGAATCGATGGAAATCTTTTCTCTCCCCTTTGTCGGGAGGAAGGACTGTTGGCGTGAGCTCCACGCCTCCCCAGCAGCACGCGGCAGCTACCTGTCAGCCTCGCTGTCTGATTTTCTTACTGCCCTACATATTACTGCCTTTCTGGACTTTGTTCCATATATAACTGGACAAAAAAAAGCTCCATGGTAGTAGGGCTTGGCCCACCTGGTGTGAGGTTGTAGATGTAGCAGGCATTATGTCAGAATAAGGTAGGAAGGAATTTTCTTTAAAGTTCTAATTATAACCTTGGGCCATATACTCAAAGAGATACAAGTAGAACTACCATTTGATCCAACAATCCCATTACTGAGCATCTACCCAAAAGAATAAAAGACATTCTATAAAAAAAAAAAAATCTGCACTAGAATGTTCATAGCAGCACAATTCACGATTGCAAAGATATGGAAACAACCCAATGGGTATACGCACACCTGATGGGTGTGGTATGTGGTGTGCACCGTCTGGGGGATGGACACGCTTGAACCTCTGACTCAGGTGGGGCAAAGGCAGTATATGTAACCTAAACATTTGTACCCCCATAATATGCTGAAATTAAAATAAATGCTAAACCCAGGGAAAGGTAAAAAGATCAGGCATAGACCCGACAATATTTCCAAAGAGCACCCTTCATCTCTAAGAATAATGTCTGGAAAGCATAAAGCCCCGAGGAAGCTGATGGTTTTTTAGAAAGGGAAGGGATGCAGGTGAGGTCCTTTTAGGTTAAAAAATAATTATATAAAATTCTCATCTATATGCTTAAAAGGGAGAACCTGGAGGGACTCGCCTTTATTGAATGCAGGTACTGTTCTGATGCTTTAGAACTTGTCCTATATCACTTAATCCAAATGACAGCTCTTCAAAGCAATAATAATAATAATAATTACCATTTATGCAGCATTTACTCTGTGCCAGGCACTGCCCTAATGCATTTTATTTGCCCAAGGGCACACCGCTACAAAGTTTTTGTTTGAATCCAGATACCCTGGAGGCACAATTTGTGCTGTTACTGTTTTGCTTTATTACCTACCTGCTTGCTACTAGTATCTCCATTTTCAGCTAAAGAAATGGAACCTCAGGAAATTTAAGTAACTTGTGGAACATTCATTTTTAGCCAGTCAATAAATATCTGTTGAATTGAACTGAGAGGCACAGTTAGTACATGCTGGACCCAGGATTCAAACGAGGGATGTCTGTGTTGACAGCTTATGCTTTTCTCACTACTCGAAGCTGAGGATCACAAAAGGGGATTTTTTTAGGGGGAAGGAGGCAGTATTCACGTTTAACTACACAGGTAATACATAAGTACATTCTCCTTTTTTAAAAAGTGAAAGAAAACAGACAAGGGTAAAGCTCCCTTTGACCCTATCCTAATCCTTTCTGCTTCCAAGGTAACTATTGATTATTGTATTGATGTTTATCAAAAAGGGAATTTTTTAAAAAATTGTCTTTGGACTGGAATAAGGAGGAAGAAAAGAGACAGATTCTGAATGTAGAAAGTGACAGAAATAAATATAAATATTTCATTTACTTAAATTCAGTCAATAACAGTAAGGGGGATACTCTAAAGGATGTTCAAGAAAGGAAAAAAGGGCTTGAAGTCCAGGATAGAGTGAACATTGGGAAAGAATGCTTGGACTTCTTAAAATGCAGTTGAGTTCCTGAATAAAGTAAACTACATCCCAGATTATTGGGAGGACTCTCAGATGTGATTGCAGATCTGATTATGTTGGTCAATTATAGTCATGGAGACAGGCAAGTAGAACAGAAATGAGAAATTGTGTCTGAGTTTAAAGAAATTAAAAAAATGAATTCTGAAAAGGATGTATCAGTAATTTTAGTGTCGTTCCCTTGAAAGATCCTTCTAGAAATTACTGAACAGACAGTCTACGTGGAATTAGAAATGAGGGATTATTGTCAGAAGCCATAAATTAGCTCTATCTCCTTTTCCAACAGCATTGCTGAAAGGTAGAGTCTCTAAACATGGTAGTGAGTCATGAAGCATCCAGTCATTGGGTAAATAATTCATTATGAATGGAAAAAGTGGAAGTGGATGGAAGTTGGTGATTCCATAACTTGCTGGATGCTACACCCAAGGTGTGATGGTTAATAAGTCAATTTCAACTGAAAGAGAGTTCCCCAGTATTTAACCTCTTTGTGATGGTAGCCTTATTTGCCAAATAGATAAATGAAACAATTCAAGTAAAATTCCTAGAGGAGTGCCTGGCTCAAAAAGTGTTGCTTTTTATGATCACTATGATTACTGTTCACCCCCCTCAACTGGACTCAGCCAGCAGCTGTCCCATGAAGGTAGAGAAGGCGTACTCACCAAACGGGTGGGCTACACGAAGGTGGGGGAGTCAGCCCATATGTTAGGTGACAAAAACAAGATTTTAAAAATTATGATAGGTGGAAATAATTGGCCAAAAAAAGTTGATAGGGATAAATCCAAAGCCCTAAATTTAAAGAAATAATTGTTAAAGAACTAGCCACGATGTCTGCATATAGTATCATAGTGGTTTCAAGCATGGGATATAGAGTCAGATGAATCTAGATTCAAATCCTGGGCCTGCCATTTACTAATTTATGACCTTGTACAAATTGTTAACCTCAATAAGCTCGATTAATCTCATCTATTAAATGGGAATAAAATCTATGCCTATCTCACAGAATTATTGTAAGACATAAGTGAAATAATACAGACAAAGTAGTTGGCATAGGGCTTAACACAGAGTGAATGTTTAATAAACGTCTGTCATTATTTTTATGGTTAGTATTATTAGACAATGTGCAAATATCTTGGAGTTTAGTTAACCATGTGGTCACTATGAAACTCCAGAGTAAGAGTGTAGAAAGTTGAGTGCATACTTCAGGCTACACTACTGGAAGAGTCAAGAACAGTGTCCCTATTCCCTGCAGTGGCCAAGAGGCTTCTGGAGCTCTGTCCAGAGGGATAGTGATTGAGAAATTAACATATAAGGTGGATGTGGATTAGAATAGGGAAGGGTATACAAACCATGTCACATGAGAAGGTTGAAAAATTTGGAGAGGCGAAACCTGGGAAAATAAAGTTGCCCCGAAAAGATAAGCACGAGGAGGACAGGACAGCTGTCCTTGAAATCTGAAGAATTATATGGAAGAGGCAAGACCTCCATTCTGTTTGACTTTGCAGAGTAGGACAAAGGAAGAGAAATAGTTCTAAACTCGTTTTGAGTCATGGTGTCTTTGAGATCTGGTAATGACTGTGGACATTTTTTTCCCAAAAAATGACAGATACACATACACAAAATTTTACATTTTATGGGGTTCGTGGACTTTATATATAAAGTTGAGATTTAAGGATCATTAAGGTTAAGGATCATTAGACTAAAGTAAAAATTACAGAAGAACTTCTAGTATTTAGAGAATGCGTCTGTGGAATGGGATGCCTCTGGTTATAATGAGTCCCTATCTGTGAGAATGTTCAAGCAGATGCTAGATGCCTATGTCATGGATGTGTGTGAGGACAGCCCTACACTAGGTGACAGGTTAGACAAGATAACCCCTAAGGTCCCTTCCAACCCAGATTCTATGATTCCTCTCTTCCTTCTTTTTCCAAATCCGATTCATCTTTAACTAGGTGCCCTGAGAATATATATTTACAAAAGGTTTTCAGATGCTAGGAATAAATACGGACTTTAAAGGAAAAAGTAACAGAATTCTTTTGCCTGAAGCTATGGTCATATGATGACAGATAGGTTAGAATAAATTAAAATGAAGAAACATTTAGGGGAACTCAAACAACTAAAAAGGACTTCTAAAATGAGTAATTTGAAGTAATCTTAAACACATTTTGAGATTATTTCTGAACTCAAATAGTTATTTAGGATGTTGTGGCCCAGTCACATAACCTTTCTCATTAAAAACACCAGTCTATTATGTGTCAGGCACTATTCTAAGTGTTTTATATGTATTAACGCTTTGTTAATGTAATGTCATGGAGTCCTGACATCAGGATCACTGGTAGAATCTTCTGTTACTGTCGCACCTTGCAGAGGGGAAACTGAGGTACAGACAGGTTAACTCTCCCTAGGGAGCATAGTAAGCACAAAGGAGTTGAAACCACGCAGCCTGGTTCCAGAGCTCTTAACCCAAATATGTCCTGGCCAGACCTATTGTCACACAATGGCCTGGTTCCAATTTGTGAGCAGTAGACTTGCCAGGGGAACACTGGTCTGCAGGGATTACTAGCACACACAAGGCTTTTCACGTTGGTACTTACGTGCCTTCTAGGTGCTGCATGCCACGGGGACCTCACAGAGAAACTCAAACTCCTGTACAAAATGCACGTCTTGCCTGGTAAGTGAGCTATGTAGAGCAGCACGCGTATCTGTAACCATGACCTGGCTGGAAATCTCTCTTTTTGGTGTAATCTGTTTGGTTCTTTTTGGTATACAAAATGATTCATTGGACACTAAGAGTGAACTGAATAATGACTATTTATGTTAAGTTCCTGACTCATCCTGCGCTTGATTCTACGCTCATTTACCTGTTTGAAGTGTGAGTTGTGGTGAAGGAACAGAGCAGGAATCTGCAAGAGAAAGAATAAATAGCATTTGGTAACACGTGGGACTCAAGAGCTGCGAGAGAAAAGATGAGTTTAGGAGATGCTGAGAGTCCGAGTCTAGGGGCAGCAGCTTCAACGTTGACAGGAACAAGTGGGAAACATGGTGAGGTTTTGAGTTCAAGTTTAAACAAGGTGGGTCCCAGCTGGGATATATCCAAAATACTAAAAAAATATAAAAAATAAAATAAATATAAATGAGTAGAGATTGGTGCTAAGGATAGAGATAGGGTAAAACTATAGATTTGGAAGTTATCTTTGTAGCTTACAATTTCCTAAAATTTGGTTCATAAAGCATTATTCCACAGAATTTGGGAAATTCTTCATACAAAGAAAAATGTAAAGGGACACTTTGGTGTGGGGGTGTTAAAAGGGAAGGTGGAGTTGGAAATGGAGCGACCCCCCCCTCCACTAAGGTCTTAGAGACAGTAGCATTCAAGTCTCCCCAGGGATGTGACCCCACCCCATCTTTGTAACTTTAGCTTCTCATCCTCCCCCCATGTCATTTCCTTTAGTAATTAAGCACATTTTCATTGAGCCATGGCCCTGCCACTATGAGAATTCTGTTTCCTCCTCTCCCTAGAGCCATCCTCTGATCAAGATGAACCAGATTCTGCTTTTGAAGCAACTCAGTACTTCTTTGAAGATATCACCCCAGAATGTACACATGGTAAGTGACATTTCTCACCAAGGGTACTATATTTATTTTCTACAGAGCCCTGTCATGGGAAAAGACTTGCCTCCAAAGCTAGTCAATCAAAGATGTATATGAATATGATTGCCTAATATGTTACTTTCCTTTCAAGTTTTTGAGATCAGGCAACTACTGGGGAGGCAGGTACTTCAGCTCACTAAAGGGACCATGTATAGTGTTTCCCAGGGGATTAGAAAAAGCATATTGCTTAGAGCCATATTCTTTGTTTCCTCTCCCTGTTAGGGTCAGGCTTGTTAAGAACATCATCCTGTTTTTACGCAGGTATCTAGAATTGGGACTGGCATTTATATAAAAAAGCATTCTCTTATATCTGTCTTTGCTCTACAACAGGGGTTGGCAAACTATGGCCCAGGGGCCAAATTTGGCCCACCACATATTTTGTACAGCCTGTGAACTAAGAATGGTTTTTACATTTTTAAGTGGTTTTTTACAATCAAAAGTAAAATAATATTTCTTGCTATGTGAAAAGTACATAAAATCGCAACTTTAGTGCCTATAAATAGAGTTTTGTTGGAACACAGACAAGCTGATTCACTTACATATTGCTTATGGCTGTTTTCATGTTGCAGTGGCAAAATTAAGCAGTTCAGGCAGAGACCACATGGCCAGCAAAGCCTAAAATAATCACTGTTTGGCCCTTTGCAGAAGAATTTTGCCGATCCCTGCTCTATGTGGATAGGTCTACAAAACATAATCCAACTCGTATACATCTCCAAATATATATATTAAGTCATGTACTGTTTTGTCATGTCTGAATCTAAGCAGTGTCTCTTGGCTTTGTACTATAGTAAGCTACTTACTTTCTAATTCATCAGTAAGGCAGCTTTATCAGTTCACCTAAATCTGAAAGTATATGTAGGTTGCTCCTAGATTCTTTTGCCTTTTAAATTTTGCTATCCCCAAATTAGCACAGCTTAGACCTACTTTTAAACTGTGAACACCTAGTGACTGAGTAGAGAGAAGTGAGCCAGGCTCGGTTTTACTATGATTGGCAATATGATCTGAGGGGAAGAGCTTTAGATAGGATGCCAGCTCTGTATATTGTTGTCTAGGTGACTGTAGGCAGACGCCTGCATCTCTGAGCCGCAGTGTCCTTGTGTGGAGAGTGGAGATGATAGTTGTCATATTGGGTATAGTTAGGACCTAATAAAATAATGTAGTAAGGCTTTTTGCATAGTGCCTTGGCACGTCCTATAGTATTCTCAATATCATTAGCAATCAGATTCTGGCTGCAAAATGTTAGCCACACATTTCTTAGTGAACACTCATTTCAGAAAAGGATTCTCTTGTTTCAGAAATGCTTCAGGAATGGCCACATGCCAGCAGCATTTAATATCATTGAAAGATGCTTTTTAAAGAATGTTTTTCTAATACCAAAAATGCTACTGCTTTTTGTTGAGATTTTTAAAATATAGGTAAAATATATAAAATAAGTTAACCCTGTCTTAAAACCTTACCATACAAAGATAAGTAGTTATTAATCTTGAAATCTTTTTCAGTTTTTTATTCATATAATATGTGAAATTGTGTATATATACACACACACAAAAAAAAAACACACACATACATAAAACTGGGATCAAGCTACCTCTACAGTTTTGTATCCTGTTTTTTTCATTTAAAATCCAGTGAGAATATTACTGTGTCATTAAGAAATATTTGAAAATATGTTTTTTAAGTGGCTATATAATATCTACTGCATGGGCTTACCATACATTAAGTATTTTTTAATATCTACTTGCTTACCAAATTACTTTCAACATTAAGAGGAAAGAAATTTCCCAATGACATATAGTAAATTTTAGTCACTCTGTCTTAAAAGTTGCTGAGATTAACTTGACACCTAATACAGTAAAGGTCACATAATTGGCAAACCAGCCAGCTTTGGAGTGCTGAAGAAGTACTAGAATGCACTCTGACAACTGAGAAGCCGAGGTGTATATGAGGGCACTATACACCTCTTCCTTCTGAAGTCCTTACATGCCCTGTAATGTCCTGTTTAAGAAGACAAGAGTGGATTCCTTAAAAGTCATATTTTTCAGGGCCCAGCAGCAGAAAATCATTCTCCTATATGCAAAGTTAAGATGATAGTATAGTAGAGAAAGGAGGGAAATAAACATTCATTGGGGCAAAAAATATATTCAACCATTTTTTAAGTACTGGAGACTATCTGGCTTCATCCCTCTAATTTTTTTAAATCAATCAACTAATTTGTTTATTTATTTTGAGACAGGGTCTCACTCTGTTGCCCGGAAAGAGTGCAGTGTCATCATCATAGCTCACTGCAACCTCCAACTCCTGGGCTCAAGCAATCCTCCTGCCTCAGCTTCCCAAGTACCTGGGAATACAGGCATGCGCCACAACGCCAGCTAATTTTTAAAAAATTTTATGTAGAGACAGGGTCTCACTATGTTGCCCAGGCTGGTCTTGAACTCCTGGGCACAAGTGATCCTCCTGCCTCGACCTCCCAAAGTGCTTGGATTACACCTTTAATTTTTAATTGTACACTCAACCCCAGCTGTGAGAAAAAATTCCAGAGGAGTCCTTCACCTACAAATAGAATTGTCAGATAAAATAAGGGACTTCCCGTAAAATTTGAATTTCAGATAAAAAAATAATTTGCTCAGTATAAGTATATCCCATGCAACATTAGGGACACACTTATGCCAAAAAAATTATTTGTTGTTTAGCTGGATTCAAATGTAACTGGGTGTATAGGTGTTTTATTTTACCTGGAGGTTCTTCTATTTTCTACTACAAATGGTAACGGTATGGTCATATTATATAACATCTTACTTTTTTCTTCTGAATATTTCTTGGTAGTTGTTGGATTGGATAGCAGAAGCAAACAGAGTGCAGATGATGGCTTTGTGACAGTGAGCCTAAAGCCAGACAAAGGTACAACCACTCTCTCCTGTATGTTTACCTTCTTGCTGGTGAACACTTGTTTCTTGGCTTGTGAACGCTTCTTTCTTGACATTTGTGTTGTAGGAAAGAGGCCAAATTCTCAAGAAAATCGTAATTATCTGAGACTCTGGACTCCAGAAAATAAATCTAAGTCAAAGAATGCAAAGGATTTACCCAAACTGAATCAGGTACGTGCTCAACAGTTCATCTATTTCAAGCCTTGATGCTCTTTTTTCCAGTCAGAGATAAATGTAAAATTGGTACCCTTCAAAGATAATGGTAACTTGGGGGTACTTAATTAGTATCCATTTGGATCTATTGTGTGCATGTTTTTATGCATCAAAAATATGCTCAGTTGAGAGAAAATGACCTTCGCAGAAAAAATGTGAACCACAAAATACTCAGTTTTGAGAGTGCATGCATCTTCTTCCAATCGTTAAAGTTACCCTGAGATATTCAAAGACAAGCCTATGCTGTTTTCAAACCACTGTGCTCAGCTATAAAGACATCTCACACGTGTTTTCCTTAAAAAGCTGAAGTATAATCAAAGAGAAAAAAACAATATAAATAATTATAACACAGGATGAAAATGCTGAGTTTCATCACAGAAGAACAGAGTCACCTGGGTGGGAGCTGAAGGCATTACTTCTGTCCAGGGAGATAAGGGTGTCACCGGAGATGGGGTTGGAGCTAACCTTGGAAAAATTGAGATCCATCCTAAAGTGTGTAGACATGAAAAGAGATGAGTCTGGGATTTCCTTAAGATACTTCAGTAACGAAAAGGAGAATAAGAAGAAAAGTTAGTGAAGCAGAGATATTACCACATAGTACCACATAGTCATTCTTGGCCCTAAGTGATGTGTACATGAAGGTTTTATTTTTTTCATTTTTTTCTACTTTCATGGATGTTTGAATTTTTTCAAATTTTAAAGGAAACATCAGTAAAGAGACTTTAAACAACACGTCCATCCTGCCTACACACAGGACTTCCCAGAGATCTTTAGGAGTCATTATTTGAATGGCGTTTCAGTCCACCTCAGTCCTGTCTCTCTGCCCCGCAGATTTCACACTCTTTGTGTTTTTCCAAATCCCTTTTAGGGTCAGTTCATTGAGCTGTGCAAGACAATGTACAACATGTTCAGCGAGGACCCCAATGAGCAGGAGCTGTACCACGCCACGGCAGCGGTAACCAGCCTCCTGCTGGAGATCGGGGAAGTGGGCAAGCTCTTTGTCGCCCAGCCTGCAAAGGAGGGAGGGGGCGGGGGCAGCGGGCCGTCCTGCCACCAGGGCATCCAAGGCATGCTCTTCCCCAAGAAGGGGCCCGGCCAGGCTTATGTGGTGGAGTCTGTGGAGCCCCTCCCGGCCAGCCTGGCCGGCGACAGCGAGGACCACTCCCTTGGAGGACAGATGGAGGACATTAAACTGGAGGACTCCTCGCCCCGGGACAACGGGGCCTGCTCCTCCATGCTGATCTCCGACGACGACACCAAGGACGACAGCTCCATGTCCTCGTACTCGGTGCTGAGTGCCGGCTCCCACGAGGAGGACAAGTTGCACTGCGAGGACATTGGGGAGGACACGGTCTTGGTGCGCAGCGGCCAGGGCACAGCGGCGCTGCCCCGGAGCACCAGCCTGGACCAGGACTGGGCCATCACCTTCGAGCAGTTCCTGGCCTCCCTCTTGACTGAGCCTGCCCTCGTGAAGTACTTTGACAAGCCCGTGTGCATGATGGCCAGGATTACCAGTGCAAAAAACATCCGGATGATGGGCAAGCCGCTCACCTCGGCCAGTGACTACGAAATCTCGGCCATGTCGGGCTGACGCGGGCGCCTTCCCTGGGGAGGGGCGGGGGGAGGGGCTTTTTTATGTTCTGTGCTGGGGTTTCTTTCTTTCTTTTAAATTAAATATTTATTAGTACCTGGCTTGAAGCCTAGTGTTTTCATAACGTAATACAATGAAAACTGTTGGAGAAATATTTAAACACCTCAATGTAGGTACAGTTACACTCTTGCTGGGGGGAGAGGGATTTACCAGAAAACAGTTTATTCAGTGACTTATAATAAAAAAATGATGAATCTGTCAGTGATATGTGTGTATTATAACTTATTAATCTTGCTGTTGAGCTGTATACATGGTTTAAAAAAATAGTGCTGTTTAATGCTAAATAAGGCAGCGGTCATTTGTGTATTCAGGCTTTTTAAATAACATTAGAGCTGTTAAGGAAAATGAAATACCACTGTTGTTAAATGGAAAGGCAGTGTCAGCTGGGGTAAATCCTGTACCACTTTAGGAAGTATTAGGAATATTTTTAAGATTTGAAATATATTTCATAAAAGTCTCTATTCAAAAATCGTATTAAACAGATGTTCACCTTCAAAGGGAAAACATTTGGGGTTCTAAACAATTATGAAAATGTGGTTTTTTTTTTTACATGATGCCAGAATAACACTTGTATTGGATCAATTTGGACAGATACCAGACCACTTTTGCATTAAAAAAAAAATTGTTCTGATTATTTATGTCAGCTGATCAGAATTCAGTGAAAAGTAACAGTCTTTTGTTACAGAGAATCTGAGAGTGGCAGCAGAGGGAGGAGGCTCAGGATAGGTTTTTGGTTTTGTTTATTTTAAAGAGTAAAAGTACTGATGCTTCTGATACTCACTGTTCAGCTTCTTGTTAGTGCAAATAAAGCAAAAAATTAAACAATGAACTTTACCATTTCTGTATTCTCCATAGACTCAAGAAATTTATGCCATGTATCACATATGACCATCTTTCCATTAAATCAATGTAAAGTAGAGATAATGTAAACTGAAAAAAAAATCTGCAAGATAATGTAACTGAATGTTTTAAAACAGAACTTGTCACTTTATATAAAAGAATAGTATGCTCTATCTTTTCCTGAATGGATGTGGAAATGAAAACTAGCGCACCTGCACTTTGAATTCTTGCTTCTTTTTTATTACTGTTATGGTTTTGTTTTTTACAGACATTGGAAAGTTTTTTCTTCTGATTGTTGAATTCACAATCGTGGTCACATTTCCTTTGCTTACTCAGAATATTCCTTTCAACACATTCCTTTATTTTATTATACATTGTGTCCTTATTTTAGCTGTTGCTGCTGTTGTTTTTTGTTTTGTTTACAGAATGATTTTTAAACTGTCAAATGAAGTAGTGTTAACCTCAAATAGGATAAATGTGAACAAATAAAATACATCAGATACTCAGATATGTCTTTTTTTCATCTTTGTGCTTGAGTTCCTGCCTAAGGCAACGCCATTATTTCTTTGACTACTTTACAGGGGAAATTTTATTAGGCAATCATTTTGACTACATAAATAAATTTTATAGGCAAATATTTTGAGATAAGAAACACCATTTGTAGCCTGTCAATGAGTGTTAAAATAAGGAAGAGAATTGTTATCACTTATCTAATTTAAAATACTGTCATACATAAGTAATAACAGGTGAAACTCCTCTGTTTAGTTAAAATACTATTCTACATAAGTAATAACAGGTGAAACTCCTCTGTTTAGTCCTTACTAGTCCACATTTGGTATGTATTTAATCAAGTATGTGGTCATTTATTTGATTTGACTCTAAGATTCCTATACATTATCCCATGTATTTCTATCTGTAAGGTCTGAAATATGCCCAGGCAGAGTCACTGAACAGCAAGTCACTCTGAAAGCCTATGTCTCTATTGATGCTGAGAGTTATCTCTTGTAATTTTGTCCTTATTCTTTCAAGCCCATCATAGTGCTTTTCATTGCAGCAGCAATATACTGCATAATGGCAATTTTTAGTCTGTGTTTGCTTCTAAAGGCTACCTAGGGAGGGGCCCAAGCCCTTGAGTTGCTATTTCCAGCTTAGCCTGTGGCATAAATAGGCTTGTGACCACCTCAGAAGAACAGCCTGGGAGAATCATTTTGCCCTCAGCCTCCAGAAGACAGTCTGCACATTTCAAAGCGTGTTTCCTGAAAAAAAGATTAAAGTTCTTGTCTAGTTTTTCATGGTCATGTTATGTGTTTTTAGTATCTCCATGGGTTGTTCCTTTGGATTTCAACTTCTTGTGATTTACCATCTTTTCTGAGTGGCCACTTTACAGCCAGGCCTGGGAGTCTTTCCTGTGCTAATAATGCTTACGCCAGTGCTGATGGCGGGATCATGTCTACATCCCAGGGAGCTTGCAGCTCCAGAGCATGGCCTCAGCGGAGCTTTCGCATATGAAGACTCAAAAGAGAAAGCTACTGCTAGAAAAAAGGAACAGAGCAAACCATGCACAGCCTGGAAGTGAGTGAGCATGCTAGGGAAAGGGACAAGGCCAGAGAAACCACAGGTCCAAGGACATCATTCCTCCAGCATCACTTCAAGTCTGATTCCGGGGAGGTGGGGGATAATATATGTGGAAGTACCACAAATGGAGCCACGGGCAAGGAGGAGGCTTGTGTCCCAACAGCATCCCCATGCCCATCAAGGGGACACAGGCAGGCACCAGGCCACTCCCACAGCCTGCTCTCTCCAGAGCAAACTTCTTTAGGGAGCGTGTCTGGGCCTCTCTTCCTCTTCTCCTTCTTGGCCCCAGAGATTCTACAGGCACCTCCCCAATCCCAGTAGGGCAGTCTTGGCCTGGTCTCCAGCTGAAGCTTTGTCTACATGAGCTAAACTTAGAGCGACTCTGCTTCTTGAATCTAACAGTCATTCAAGGGGAGGGAGGTGTGGGCGGCTGCCTTACTTCCGCCTCCAGTTAAGAGCACCTCTGATTGTGCATCCTTCGCTACCGACCTGTAGGAAGGATTTTCTTTTATTATAGCCCCAACTTCTAACCTGAAAAGAATACAGTTGATGTGGTAAGTACAAAGCATTTCACACTATTTTCTGCTCTGAAGTGACTCCTTTACATAATGTTTAGGACCCTGTGCCTTTTGTTTAATATACTCCTGACAGCCTGACTCTTTAAAAGGAAATCACAGAAGCCACAAAGGACGTTATGGTTAGAAACAAAGTGAGTATAGTAGGCTAGGCTGAGATTCACTTTCTATGGGCTTTGTTGACACGACTGGCTACCAGGGAGACGGCTCTGCACAGCAGCTGGGAGCAGATGGCTGGGAGCCAGGCTGTAGATTATTAGGGCTATCTGGACTCCTCACCTTACACAGTCCAGAAAAACTCTGCAAACCTAAATCCTATAGCTCTTAGAACACTTTAATGGAAAATATTAGCTAGATTGATGCCACATCATAGGACTAGGCTGGAGATAATCTTTCCAGCCCTGCAATAGGTGTAGTGAATTCATGCATCTTAGCCTGTTGTGGATTGAGGAGGCTCTCAGCATCTTGTCTCTTCCTGACACCTTCGTACAATATCTGATGATCCAACCCTGATGCCCCAAAATGTGACTCAAAGTGGGGGCTGGAGGTTGGTACTCCGATGGAAGGTTAGGTATGCATGTACAGTCCCTGACCCTGGCACTCCAATAGTTTCCCTAATCGTGTCTATTTTTTTGTTTTTTTTAGTAACTGGAAGGCGATTGGTAATTCAAAATGGCCCTCTTGCTGCTTGTCAGTGTGATACAGTTACTCTTCCAGTTGTTGGCAAGCAAGATAGAAATGGTCAAGTGTGTAAGGTCATGATGCCACACTTTCATAGGTGTACATGAACGCTTGTGGCAAGTGTTTGAAACAAGCCTTTTGGGCAACAACAAAAATTGCTGGATTGTTGCTGTTTTATTTTCCAGCCCCTAATCCCTCCCTCACACCCTCCAGCTATTCTTTTAAGGTGCTGCTCACATGATCTTTTAAAAACTTTGATGTAATCATGTTTTCCCCTGCTTCAAACCTCTCAACACCCCAACTCCCACAAGCATACAAGAATGTTTATGATCCATCACTGCCTGTATCTCTATAGATTGTTTCTCAGCTCTGGTTGGTCTTCTAAGACATAAGGAACCAAAAATATTGAAGGTATTACAGTGCATTCCTTTTTGCCATTTGCTTGTTTCAGTACGTAATTTACAGCATCCTTTGTCATGCTGTCAAATCTATGAGCTGGGTGCAATGTTTCAATCCCTTCCTCAACTCCTGCTGCAAATATAGACCTAAGAGTGGAAAGTGGAGGAGAGTATTGAGATTTGAAGTTTCAGAAGTGAAAGAAAGGTTAGTACTAACCAATAAGTGATCAGTGTGAAATTCGTCAAAGGCCAAAAATGAAACCTTAGCATCAGAATTTGGACAATGCCTCTATAATTTATACTGATTTTTCAGGTAGTATTATTAGTGTAATGCAACACAATATCACTTCTCACTATGAGACATAAAGAACTGTACTTCAGAAAAAGGAAAAAAATAATAAAGTAACACTTGTACTTGCTGGGTCCTTTCTGAATGCTCATGTAAGCTGAGAAGATATTTACAGGAGTCCATGAAAAAATAAAAGCACAAAATCTTTGGTGATGGGGCACTGGGTTATTTCCTCTACAGCTGGTCTCTGAAGGAAGAAGGGAATTTGTAAATACCTGCTGCTGTGGAGTTAACCTGGGTATATCGGTTTCCTAAAAGACTTAAACAACATATAACATTATAAACTCCTTCGAAAATGAGTAAGACGAAATAGCTTTAATAATACACACAGGTTGACATGGAGATTTCAGAATCTCCTTTGGAATTCCATCTTGTTTCTAAATGGGGAGGAACAAAAAGGACCATTTTAGAGCAGAACTGTCTCCTTGGTGGCTTGAGCAGGTCCAAGTGTTTGCTGTGAATACACAAAATGGTTGGAGTCCCTTAGGCTGTACTCATCACTCCAAGAAACTTTGTCACCACCTCATCCTCCAGGGCTCACTCTAGAGGACCTGAGTAAACATTGCTGACCCAGACTGGGGACAAGAAAAAGATTCAGACTACCTGGGAGATTGCAGAGCCACTCATCTCCCCAGCAAAATGCTTACCCATGTGCTGAGATTTCTTGAAAAATGACAATTGGTGGAAGACTTGTCACTGGGCTTAGCCTTG
Organism: Varecia variegata; assembly: GCA_028533085.1. Lineage (NCBI taxonomy): Eukaryota > Metazoa > Chordata > Mammalia > Primates > Lemuridae > Varecia > Varecia variegata. The sequence goes on from CM052440.1 coordinate 125,286,501, forward strand.
CTGCTATGGTAAATTGAAATTCTCTATATCCTACACTAGAGAAGTTTCCATTTAAGCATCAGTACCTCTGTATGAATACCACGTAATAGTATCTAATTGTTTTTGTTAATTTTTTTCAGACAAGTAATACACAGATGCAGCAATCAAAAATGAATAACCACATTGATCAATAGGAAGTTATATAGAAAGAAAATCTTCCTTTATTAATGCTTCTACTCCCACTTCCCTCCTTGGAGGTAAGCATTATTAATAGGCTGAAGTTCATTTGTTCCATAAATTTATACACACATCTATGTATGTATATACGTTTTTAAAACACACACACACAAATGGAATGAAACTAAAAGTCATTCTGTGATTTCATTTTTCATCTAAGTGTCATGGAGATCTTTACATGGCAATATATGGAATTCTGTCTCATTTATTTTAATGGAAACACAGTATTCCATACAAAGGGAATATTCTGTAATTTATTTAACTACACCTATGCTCCTCCTACCTCCAGTCTCAATTGATGGATTTTTACTATGTATAGACTTTCCTTACTACAAACATTGTGGCAACGAATATCACTATAAAGAGATCTGGGGCATATATAATAATATTTCTTTGGGATAGAATTGAAAAAGTAAAATTGCTGGATCAAAGCATATGCCCATTTAAAATTGTAACAAACACTGACAAATTGCCTTCCAGAATAACTCACTTGTCTGCACTCCCATCAACACTTGTGCTGTTTTCTCACATACCTTCAGCAACACTTGAAGTTCATAGTCTTTCAGTTTTTGCTAATCTGATGTGTGAAAGATGATATTTCATTTCAACTCAAATTTCTTTATTAGGGAAGTTGAATTTTTAAGTGTTTATTTGTTCCTTTAGATTTATTTTGAATTTGTCCTCTAACTTTTCTGTCTTGCATTATATAGTAGTGTGTAATTTTCATGAGATCAAATCTGTCACTCTTCTTATATATGGCTTATGTTTTTTGTTTCTCCAGTTCTTAAATGCCACTGGCTATGACAACAATGAGAGAATAAAATGAAAGGGAAAGAGGAAGTTATTAAGCAGAATGAATTGCTTCACTCAGGCTGAAAGCCAGTGGCTTTCCAAAGGGGAGGGAGGATATATATTTTTCAATGATATACTTAATAGCCACTTTGTATTTGCCACAGAGCAGACCCAACCCAAAGCCTCCAGTTACACCCATTCAATGGCATCCCACATAAGATCATTAGCATCTATTCTACTTTATCCCACTAGGGGGTGATGTTGGGCTAAAGACCATTCCCTGTTACTAAATTTGCAGCCAACATTCAATATACTCCGGTTAGTTTTACTTCTCCAGTCAAAACTAAAAGGATACATCTCCCCTTAATGCTAGAGACAGTTAGGGCAGAAAAGAGGGCAGAGCTTTTAATTCAAGTGACACTGAAATGATATTATCAAGAGCTTGACAAAAGCGTCTGCTCCAGGCAGCGCTCAGCAGAGACGATGTGCTTTATTCCATTACAGACACAGGAAGCCAAAGAACAAAAAGAGGAAAAGATGATGTCCTTCATGACGCGAACGTTACCTAACATTGAGTGTTTCCACAGGATTTTATTTCCGCTTAAAATGTAATTTCCTCTTGGATTCATGGCCTTAAACTGGCAAGATCCCTTCCGACGACCCTGCCAAAGCCATGTTTCCGCCAGCGCCAGGCTGTCTGTGAGTCGCAGAGCCCTCTCTGCAGCCAGCCTGCCTCTGGGACCTGCCATCGAGTGTTGGCCTGGGGCACAGGTGACACCCTGGCGGCCTCCCTTGACAGTCATCAGCTCACGTAGAAACACAGTGAGTGTAGGCCGGTTTTTCTCCGCCCCCTCCGCAATCCTGTGCAAAAGCACCATCCAGGTGAGATCACCCTTCAACCTTCAGAAGATCTCCACCTGTCTACAGGAACTCAATTTTATGGCAAAAACAGTTTTAAGTTTCTCTGCAATGGAGGCAACCTCAGTTGCTCTTTTAAAAGCTCCTTAAAGACATGAAAGGTCTGAGTGAAGAAACTTAAACAAAGATCAAAATGATGCAAATTAAATGAGACAACCATTCAAAAAGTCAAAGGTGTTACTTTTAACATAATCCAGCCTGGATCTTGTCAGAGGGGCGGAAGCAGGTGGGCCTTCCACTGAGAAAGCTCATGGGCAAGAAAGTGGGGTGATTTTCTTTCCCAAGTTGGGTGGGGAGAGGAGAACTGTCCGTATGTGAGAGAAAAGACACAATGAGCTCACTGAGTAAAACAGCGAGGCCAGACCTCAAGAGCACTGAGCCTGAAGGAGCCCAGCCCCCAACAAACTCTCACATTCCATTCTGGTTGGCACCTTTGGCTGAGACTCACCCCACGGTTTTTTTTTTTTTCGAAGAGTGACCCCAGAGCTAACTGAGCCAGGTGTCAGCAGGGAACACAGTCACTTTCTTCCACTCCCACCTGTGATTTCTGTGGCTCTCCTTCCCCGTCTGCAGATGGAGTGATTGTGAATGGGAAGGGCTACTACGGCCCAGTTTAAAGTCTATAACCAGAGAGCTTGGGGAAAAAGAGTGGAAAAGTGTCAGAGAGTCAGCAAAACAGGGTGCATATCATGGGAGCCCGCTGTGACGACAATAAACATCACTCCTGCACACAAACCTCTGCCCTTTCTAAGTTGTTTCTCATCTCTATCCTCTTTCCCTGCCTCCCCACTACTGCAGCTGCCATTGAAAGGCTCCTAAGTCGACACACACAAGCCTGGAGACCTTCATGAGCCCCCTGGCTCCTGAGAAGAGGTGAAGAAGAAATTCAGTAGCACTGCGTACTGAAGCTCAGCTTGTGGGCAGACTGTACACAGGTTACCTGTCCTTCCCTCTGCTTGTATTTTTCATCTATTTACAATACAGCCTGAAATGCCTTCCCTAAAATCAGGACACGGACTAGGATGACCTCTATCGAACTTCCCTTCAGCATTATAGAAAAATCCTATTCTACATTAGAACCTCAGAGTATATACTCTATCATAAATTAGATTACACTCTAATCATAAAGATTTAAAAAGAGGGATGAAATAGACACATTTGCAAATTATACAGGGGAATGAAAACAGCAAGTGACTCCAAGTCATCGTATCTATTTATTTTATGTAAAGTTTTAGAATCCAGCCTTAGAGGATGACCAAAATCTTGTGGGGCCCGACCTGGCTCTGGAGGTGGGACTGCAGGCTGGGTGAGAAGCAACTCTGAATTTCCATCTCAGGAGCATGATGGAGGGTAGAGAGTATTTTCAGGCCCAGAAGAGGTATGCAACTTTACAAGTATCTTCTCTCACCCTTCCTTCAGCTTCTGTGGATCACTGTTCTCACAGGTAGTGACAATGCCGGGCACTGAAAATGCACTATTTGAGTTTTTTCTTTTAGTTGAATTTTCCTTAGAAAAGGCAAGATTAAATTCTCCAAAAGCTCAACTGTGCACCTCTTGTGGAATGCAGAACATAAAACTTACAGGGCAGAGAATCCTTTGGGGAAACTTGGAGCTTGGATATCCAGAGTTTGAGAAAATGCACTAGAAAAGGAATGTTTTCTCCTCCTTTCCTGAGCCTAGAGTTTTCTGTTCCTTTTCATTATAGCCACATTAACAGAAAACTCTATAGTTAATAAATTTCTATATAGTAGCAATTCTAAGTACCCATTTCCAGGCTGGCACCCCCCAAACTATGAAAATTATGGTTTTTACTGGTAAAAGCTTTGGTTGATACTTAAAGAACTGATTGAAATGTAAAGACCTAAATTGTTTAGTTGATTAAAATTAAGACCATATATAACAAAGTGCACAAGTCACAAATATGGATTCCAAAAACAACTTACGAAATCAAATGACTCTAATCTACTGAGGAGGACTGGAGCCAAGAATGTCTGAAAAAGCTCCTGCCAATTATTAAGGGCATGTCTGCAATGAACAGTTGATCTAAGGGGACAGGGCACTTAGCTGAGTTGCTAACTGGCCTCAGTCAAGTTACTTATCCAGGCCGGGCGCGGTGGCTTACGCCTGTAATCCTAGCACTCTGGGAGGCCGAGGCCGGTGGATCACTCAAAGTCAGGAGTTTGAGACCCCGTCTCTACTAAAAAAAAATTAGAAAGAAATTATCTGGCCAACTAAAATATATATATTAAAAAAAAAATTGGCCGGGCATGGTGGTCCTCGCTGTCGCCTGTAGTCCCAGCTACTCAGGAGGCTGAGGCAATAGGATGGCTTGAGCCCAGGAGTTTGAGGTTGCTGTGAGCTAGGCTGACGGCACAGCACTCACTCTAGCCCGGGCAACAGAGTGAGACTCTGTCTCAAAAAAAAAAAAAAAAAAAGAAAGAAATTATCTGGCCAAATAAAAAAAAATATAGAAAAAATTAGCCGGGCATGGTGGCGTATGCCTGTAGTCCCAGCTACTTGGGAGGCTGAGGCAGTAGGATCACTTAAGCCCAGGAGTTTGAGATTGCTGTGAGCTAGGCTGATGCCACGGCACTCACTCTAGCCCGGGCAAAGTGAGACTCTGTCTCAAAAAAAAAAAAAAAAGTTACTTATCCACAGAAATTTGTTCATTTAAAACATACGTTGTGCTTGTGTGTGCCCAGCAAGTAGAAAGCACAGGGGATCCAATGATGTAGCATTTTGATCCTCAAAGATCTCCCAATCTATTGGAGGATACAAATGCATAAATAAACAATTACAGAACATGCGGAGGTGCAATGATAGGGACATGCACAGGGAATCTGGAACCACTGAAAAGGTACCTAACCAGCCTGGGGAGGAGTGCTCACAGAGGATGAATGGGGAGGTGACACCACTCTTAGGCTCAAGGGCGAACAGGAGTTGGTCAAACACAGAGGACAGAAGGGAATTCCAAGCAGAGAGGACAGCGTAAAAAGTGAGACAGAGGCAAGAGAGGACATTTAGGAAGCATAGAAATCAGTTCAGTGCTGCAAGGATGTAAAAACTATTGCAACTTTTGCTCCCTGACTTTCTCTTTTATTTTAACTTCATTTATTTACTTACTTATGGTGGCTTTTATCATTCAGAAGTTTTACATTTTTTATTATTTTAAATTTATCTTTTATTCGTATATAATGAAATAGTCTTTTTGGTGTATAGTTTTATGAGTTTTGAAAAAGTCAAAGAGTCATGTAACCACCATTGCCATAATTACGATACACTAGCGTTTCATTGTAACAGAGGGAATGGCCTGAAAGAAAAAAAAAAAAAACCCGGCAAAAAGATTTTCTGTGTTTTTAAAACTTCCCCTACTCTTTTTGGGAACTGCAGCCTGGCCCGCATCCCCGAGGCTGGTTAAGGCTTTTGTTAAAACTCCCAGGTGGCTCTAGCACCCCCAGGTGGGCGCTGGTGGAGTTCACAGGCTTTGTCGTTGGCAGAATGGGGTGATTAGAATAGTTAACCACAGTAATTGCCTGAAGCTGAGATCTCTCCCTTTGAAAGCTCTATATTTCTGCCTATGTTCAGGAAATTTAGATTTTGAGATGAGAAGATCTATCATTTTTCCTCCTTTGTTGTCAAAGTAATAAAAATGTCTCTTTCCTTCTTCCCCAAACCGCTTGTCCTCGTTCTTTTGATTCGGCCTCGTGGAGAAGTGGCTGAGTTTTCGGTAACATCATTGCCCTCCAAAAACCCCTTCATTCAGCCCCTTTATGGTCAAACCCTCTCCCCTCTCCCTGGAAATCAATGATCTGTTCTTCTTCTCTACAGCTTTGCCTTTTCCAAAATGTCACAGTAAAGCGAAGCCACACAGTGTGTGGTCTTTGCGTTTGGTTTCTTTCACTTAGCATAATTCATTGGAGATTCATCCACGCTGTTGCATGTATCAGTATATCATTGGTTTTTATTTCTGAGCAGCATTTCATGTGGTACAAACGTACCACAGTTTGATCATCCATTCACCAGCTGACTTTTCCAGGCCCTCTCAATTTCCAGTCTCTGAAAATTAGGGTTTAGGGCTTAAGCTTATTGTTCAAATATTATCCTTTTTACGTTTCGTGTCTTCTCTTTTAAAAATCATTTTTGCGTTCAGTTTTACAACCATGTTGACAACAACATATACATTTATTTAAGTGGCTTCCATGCTCACTGCCAGTCCTTTCGTATTCTAAATTTTTCATTTTTTTAATTGACAAAAATGTTTATTTCAAGTTTTTATAATTTCAAAGTCATTAGTAAATCTCAGATTAACATAAACAATGGGAAGTCAATAAATTTTTAATTAATGTAAACTTTAATGTGGCCAAATGTACTCAACTTTATTCCATGTTTGTCTTAAATTCAAATTTTGGTCGATAACTTTCCTGGACAAATTCCTGTTTTGCTTTGTATTATTTTACAAACAAAATCACAGTCCCAAATGGTATTTATTTAAGAGATGGAAGTTGCAAGGGGTACTTACATTCAAATTTACTTCTTAAACTTTGAGTATGAAAACCCCAATCACCACTGTACCATGAGTGTTGATTCATTCGTCTAAGTAAGAATTTTTATATGCTTTGAATCATCATACTCAGGATAATCTAGAATTTGTTTTTCTCTTTGAAAACAAAATATTTAAGCTTGCTCTACAACTATTTAGAAATAGCAAACCTTTTTGCTTAATTTTAACATGGCAACTTATTAACAGATTATTTTTGATCTAAGTTTTTCTATTTATTCAAGATCATGGAATTTAAATAAAACAAAGCTGTATTTAAAGCTGATAAGTGGATTCACATGTGATACTTTGCCTTTTAAACTAAGCTTGTAGCACCTAAACTAGTAAAATGTTAAAAAAAAAAAAAACTGTTGATAATGTATACACAAGAGATGTTCATCTCAATATAGGATGAAATCTATGCCTAGAAAAAAAAAGGTTATTATTGAAATAGTAAATACAATGTCCAGTTTCCAAAAAAAAAATACAAAAACAAAAAATAAACTAGGACCAGATCACAGTATAAAACCACATCCAAAATGAAAAGATAAGACAGGCTTATTTACATTGGAAACTATCTGTCACGCAGAATATTGTGCACCAGTTATCAATCCCAGGGGAACAAAACACCATGCACCAGTTACCAATTCCAGGCGAGAACTCTAAACACCTCTGCCCATTGTATCTTGACATCAGAGTAGGCAAGGAAAACACAATGCAGTAAAGCACTGGATGAAGCAACGCTTTAGCTTTACTTACATAGAGAACAGAGCAAGATCAGCTTCCATAGCGTGTGATGCCGGAAGGGGACAGTGGGTCTCTTCCGGCAGCTGAAGCAAGGCAAATGCTACAAACATCCCTCTCATCCAGCAGAGGAAGGACCTGCTCTCTCCCCATTGGAGTCTGAGATACCAAAAGCTGAGGGCATGCCTGAGGACCACTGATGCCGCATTTAAGCAGAACAAAGAAGTACACATTTAGTCTCAAACAGGGAGAGATATTCCCACACAAGGCAATAAGCCCGGTGCAGACGGTGTAGGCTCTTTATCTCCTGGTAAGCAAGTGTTTCCGGCCCAAGACCCATTCTTATGTGGCCAAGCAGGGGTCGAGAGACTGCTCACACGCTGCCCTTCCCATCACTACCCCATTCACCTGTACCCAGGTAACAACTGCTGCTCAAGACCAGAACTCTGGGTACTCTATGGTTTGCCCCGTCGTGACCACTTTTCCTTATAAAAAGCGACACACATGAAAGGCACCAAATAATAGGAAAGATATGGACAAAAATAAAACTTCTGTGAATTCAGAATTCGGTAGCTAGACAGCTGGATCTCCCAAAACAAATGGTATCTCAAAACAAATTAAAGTTACTGTAAGAAAATGAAATATCTATCGTGCATATATAGTAACTTGGTGGAGTTTAGATAAATTTAGTTAATAAACCAAACAATTTACTAATGTAACAAGGACATAATCTGAACAGTTATTTAATAACTCACTGCATAAATACACAAAACTTTCAAACAGAATATAAAGGATATGTTTACCAAAAGTTAAAGGTTGATGAATACTATTGAAATGCAAAATATTCTATGGCATTCTGAAGGGCGTGTTTTTTTGTTTTGTTTTGCTTTGTTTTAACACTCCTATGGGGAAGACTTTCCCAAGTATAATCTCAAGAACACTAGACAGCTGTAAGGCAGAGCCTGATTTCTTTGATAGCCCTGGTGCTGAACAGAACAGTTCTCAGGAAACAGTGGCCACACCCCTTTGGTGGAATTTCAGACGTCCTGCTGAAATACATACGGACATAATGTTACATTGCTTCATTTTCCATGTCCAGACTTCTCCAGCAGGTACTTCTAACACCAGATGGCATTTCTAGGTTAATTATGGCTTTATTTCTGCGCTCCTGCCACTTACTCTTTGTCTCCGTACATTTCTTTCTTTCTTTCTTTTTTTTATTTCAGCTTATTATGGGGGTACAAAAAAAGTTCAGGTTATATATATTGCCCATGCACCCCCAACCCCCCCGAGTCAGAGCTTCAAACGTACATTTCAATGTTGTCACACCTGAAAGCTGTAGAGAGTAAAGCGCCAAACCTAATAAGCTCCTCCCCTGGAACAGCAGGATAGGGACACTCGGGGCGGGCTTCTCCGAGTGGAGATGGGGTGGCGGTCCCCAACGTGGGCGGCCCGGCCCGTAGCTGGGAGGCGAGGGGATTGTTGCCCTCCCACCTGACCGCGGGTGATCGAGCAGGGAGGGAGCGCCGCCCGCCTGGTCCTGCTCCGCCCGGGGGACAGGATGCTCGGCCGGAACTGCCGCTGACACTGCCGGCCCGCGCGGTGCCACAGAGCCCGCGCGCCTGCCCTGGGCCCCGCGGCATCAGCCCAGGTTGGGGAGGCCCCTGCCGGCCGAAGTCGTCCCTCCAAGCCCCGGGCGGGGCGACTCCTTCAGCCTCTTTCCTCAGCGCTTAATCTTGGTCCATCTCCATGAGCTGGGCTGCGCATTCATTTGACTTTTACTAAAGAGCGTGTGGTCGATATTCCCGAGCTTTGCATCTCTTATAATTGAATCACTCCTTTTTAAATTTATCATCTTTCTAATTAATTTTATTTTTCTGTCCAATGTTCTCTACATTTGACAAGTTTTCTAGTTTGTTCTCCAATCGCTGATTTCAGTTCCATTAGTGTCTGTCTCTAAGAGTTGGCAAATTCAGGGATGCAACTTTCATTTCTGATTCAAAGCTCCTTTCTGTGGGTCTGGCAGAAAATGTGTTCTTAGTTGTCCTTGGGCTTTCTGCGTCCTGGGGTCCTGCCGTGGATCTTACCCAGTGCCGAGGGCAGGAGGAGGCGCTTCAAGCCTGTCTCTGCAGCGAAAGCGCCAGGCCTGGGGCGGGGAAAACTGTCCTGAGGCTACTTTTCTTTCCTGGGGTTTGGGGGCCAGGGAAGAGCAGGAGGAGGGGGCAAGTCTGTTCTGGGTCAAGCTGTTCTTGGAAGTCATTCTGCCTCTACCTGAAAACTCTTATTTTCTCTGGGACTTAGGTTTTTGGAAACAAAAGACAGGAAGGAAAAGTTTTCAGAACAACAGTGCCTTTCCATCCCACCTTGTATCTCCTAAAACAAGGAGCATAAAGCCAGCTACCTGCTTGAACGAGATGAAAGGAAAGGGGAAAATATATGGAGGAAAAAAACCATAAAATAAATATTTCAAAATATTAAACAGCTCTCTGCAAATTGTTTATTTCTTCTACCAATAGCCAAGTCAGATTTCCACTTGACTATTGAAATTTTGATTTCCCTGCATTTCTTTATCTGTCCAGGTTCCTTTTCTTCTCAACTCGTCCACATCTCATCTTCTTTTCATTTTCATCTACGCACAATGAACTTTGAACTCTTTGAACTTTCTGCTTCTTTTTTCAAAAGTCATGTCTTCTTTACATCTTTTTTTTTTTTTTTGGGGGGGGGGAAACAAGGTCTTGTTCTATTGCCTGGGCTAGAGTGCAGTGGTGTCATCGTAGCTCACTGAAGCCTTAAGCTCCTGGGCTCAAGTGATCCTCCTGCCTCAGCCTGCTGAATAGCTGAGACTACAGGTGCACACCACCAAGCTCTGCTAATTTTTTTTTTTTTTTCTTTTTGTGGAGACGGGTCTCAATATTGCCCAGGCTGATCTCGAACACCTGGGCTCAAGCAATTCTCCTGCCTTGGCCTCCCAAAGAGCTAGAATTACAGGCATGGGCCATCACACCTGGCCTATATCACTTTTAATAAGCTACACAATTGTTCTGACCTTTTCTTCTGGTTCCTGAAAAAAGAAGTTCTCTTTGCCACCCTGTTTCTTTTTTGTTTGTTTTCCTGTTTATTCATTCTTAACACAAGGGTGACCTATGTTGCCAAAAGAGTGGCCAAAAGAGCCCTCTGGGTTGCCAAAAGAGCCCTCTGCAGCTTGTCACTGGCACCTGTTAAGGATTGAATTGTGTCTCCCCTCTCCCAAATTCTTATATCGAAGTCATAACTCCCAGTACCTTAGAATGTGACCTTATTTGGAAACAGTGTTTTTGCAGGTTAAATTAATTAAATAAAGATGAGGTCATTGGGGGACCCTAATCCAATATGACTGGTGTCCTTACAAAAAGGGGAAATTTTACACACACACACACACACACACACACACAGGGACAATGCCATAGGAGGATGAAGGCAGAGATTGGGGCAATGCTTCTACAAGCCAAGGAACTCCCAAGATTGCCAGCAAACTACCAGAAGCTAGGGGAGAGGCATGGAACAGATTATTTCTCCCAGCCCTCAAGACAAAAGCCACATGAGTCTATCCAAAACAAACATAAAATTAACTTTGTCACTTCCCTGTTTAAAGCCTCTTCTTTGCTTATGAGATAACAGGATCAAAGCCTCTGGATTTGACCTGCCTCCTTAGGCTCAAGTCTAATCTCTTGTTTTCTCCTTCCTTGCCTTTTCTGGCCCCAGAATACCAACGAGCTTTCATTCATCCAAACTTACTATGCTGTTCCTTGACTTCTTGTCTTGGCTGTGCTGTCTCATCTGCCTGGCATGACCTTGCTCTCCACTCCCACGCACCTAACCCTTGCCTGGGTAACTCCTACTCACTCTTCAGGACTTGGATCCATCAGTGCCTTCCTCAGGAAGCCTCCCAAATCCTCACAGTCAAGGTCAGGTACTCATCTTCTTTGATCCCCAATCACCTGGGCACATCTTTAACACTGTACTTACCATATTGTATCATAATCATCTATTAATGTGTCCATCTCCTAAGACTTTAGCACAGTGTATGCAGTGGGTGCTCGATAAATATGAGTGGAATTAGACATTCATTGAAAATACAGTGGCTCCAAGAGTGTTAGAACAGCTCTGCCCAATAGATAGATACCCCAAAGGCCGATTCCCTGCATGCCCTACCAAGAGATACTACACAAGTTATGTTTTTAGCAAAAGATCTTAACAAAGAGGGTACACCTCAAAGAGCAAAGACCCAGAAACATGGGGTGGAGCATAATGCCAAAGGACAGCTCCTAAGGTAAACTCAACTCCGGGTGATCTACTTCATGATGGAATTCAGCCAGGCAAAGAAAGTCTCCTGGAGTCTCCAAGGTCATTCAACAGAACATAGGAAATGAATAGAAAGGAAGCTTTATTCTCTTGTCTGTGGGATACAGACATTCTAAAATCAGTCGCATATGTGTTTCCAAATAATCATATTAACCACACAAATAAATGTAAAAGACAGAGATTTTATGGAATTTTAAGCACACAGATACTGTGCACATTATGGTGAGTGCATATCCCTGGGTGTTCTTCCCTGTGCTTGTCCTTCAGACCCGGCACCCTGGGTGGCTCAGATGTGGGAGACACTGAATTCCCTTTGTGGGGTTCCCCATTGCCTGCTCACCATATAGTGCATTTTATTCACCATATAATAGCTCAAACAACAAAGTGAAAACTGTTGAAGGTAGTGCTTTCTTTCCTTTATTTTGCCCTGTTCCATCGTGCTATAGATGACATAAAATTCTTCTTTTTCCTAGTGTCGCAGCTTCCCCTTTCCCAGACACTCAGGATCAAGAACTGACCACACCAGCACCTGCAGGGGTGTGCTCACAGAAGCAGGGCACAGGCTGAGAAGGCCTCCGAGCTTGTCCCCTGACTTCCACTCAGTGCTAGAAATAGGCCAAGAACCACAGACATCCCAAAGAACGCTTCCGATGTGACCTCAGTTTGTCTTTGCTCCTTCCCCTGGGGTCTGTCTCACAGTCACACCAGGGCTGCAATCCTTCACCTTTAACCAAGTCCTTCTGCCAGGCAGGACGCACCATGCTGCTCTTTCCATTTATTCAGTAGAGTAGAAAGAGGAGGGATGATGGAAGGAGAGGGCCCTGCAACTGGGCTGTGACCTCTCACCTGGCAACTGTGTCCTCATCTGAACAGGGGCCCAGCAGTGACCTCACACTAGGAGCCTCAAGGACGATTCTCAGCTGCACTGTCCCCATTTCACCTTCATGTGCCTCCCAGTTGCTCTCCGTAAAGAGCTTTATCCTGCTTCATCCACATAATAACTGTGTCCCAAGGTGGGCCACAGAATCATAGACTCAGGACATGAAGGGCCCTTTCATGTCTTTTAATACTAGTAAATCCCTTACTTCGATGTTTTGGTTCCCTGCAACAACCTGCAAAGTGGTCATCCAAGCTGAACTAATAGAAAATGGAACTGTAGCAATTATTTATTATGTCCTTTCCAGATGCCACTCTAGGTACTGTGCTATGATCTTTACCAGTGTTCTTTAATTAAATCCTCACAATATCATGCTAATTATAGTTATTGTCCCCATTTTAAGGACAGGAAAACAAAGCTTAAAAAGATTAAAGAAGTTGCCTGAGGTCACATGGATAGCAAATGGCATATGCAAATTTATGTCCTTCTGACGATGAATCTGATGCTCCAAAACTGCCTGAAATTTAATACCTGCAGTGATAGAGAACCCATTATCCAAAATAACATCACTTTCCATTTCTGGATCACATTGACTATTAAACCATTTTTTACACTCATCTAAGATCCGTCCACCTGTAGTTTCTACTCCTTGGCACTAATTCTTTTCCTTACTTGTTTACAGAGGAAATCTGTCCCTGTCCACTGGATAAGCCTTTAAGAATCTGAAGACAGTAATGCTGTTCTCTAAGTCATCTCTTCTCTTTCGTTCTCTGGTCCCTCCACTGGGCCTCAATCCCTATAAATCTCATTTGTCTAGATCTCATATGTCACCTTCCCTACTTCTTCCACCAGGTTCTAAGAAAGATGAAAAAAGTGTTTTTTATTTATTTATTTATTTTTATTTATTTATTTATTTTGAGACAGAGTCTCACTCTGTTGCCCTGAGTAGAGTGCTATGGCGTCAGCCTAGCTCACAGCAACCTCAAACTCCTGGGGTCATGCAATCCTCCTGCCTCAGTCTCCCGAGTAGCAAGGACTACAGGGTCGCTTGCTCAGGCTGGTCTCGAACTCCTGAGCTCAAGGGTTTCCTCCCACCTTGGCCTCCCAGAGTGCTAGGATTACAGGCATGAGCCACCGCGCCTGACCAAAAAGTACTTTTTAAACTAAAGGTAGAATGCTTATTGTTGTAATATATACAAACCAAGTAAAGGATATATATTGCATGTGATTTTTAACTTTTGATATGACTTATTGAAAAAATATGTGAGGATTCCTAGCCATTATGCATCTTCAAATCATAGGAAAGTATCATGTCACAAATATATTAGGAAGGCAGTCACGGTATCACATCGTAGTTGAGTTCAAGGCATCAGGAAGATCCTAAGTGTACTATTTACTGGTTAAATGACCTAGAAGAAGTTACTTAACTCCTCTGAGTTTCCTCAGCCCTGAAGTGAGGATAGCAATAGTATATGCCTCATATATGCCATATATGCTTCATGCAGAGTGCTGCAATGAGAACTAAATATGCTAAATTTTGCAAAGTGCTTAGTACAGTGTCTGGTACTTGTTCAATGCTACATATGTGTTAGTTAAATGCATGAAATGGGTGAATCTTTCGAGTTATGAGGATTACGTACATCAGGTATTTGGCATAAAGAGTAATCTATTAATAAGAATAGCCTCATGGGGGATTTCAGCGGGGCTTCCTGGGGACAAAAATGGCTATGGCTAGCCATTTCTACCTGTGCTATTATGTAGGGCACAAGGGCAAGTTTGGACACAAGTTTCTAGAGTTCAAGTTTCAGCCAGACAGAAAGCTTAGATATGCCAACAACAGTAATTACAAAAATGATATCATGATAAAAAAGAGGGTTAGGCACACAAGAGTGTAATGGAAGAACTAAAGAGAATTATTGGTGACAGTGAAATTACAAAAGAAGATAATGCTTTGTGGCCTCCTCCAGACAGGATTGGCCCATAGGAGCTGGAAATTTAATTGGAGATGAGCACATTTCTTTTACCACATCAAAAACAGGTTCTCTTATTGATGTATATCAGTCAAAGCATCCTGAAGGCCTTCAGGTATTTTACTATTTGATACAAGACCTGAAATGTTTAGTTTTCAGTCTCTTTGGATTATACTTCAAGATTAAACCAATTTAAATTTTATGTTTCTGAAGCTGTTTGTATATTTAATTAAGGGATGGTTAAAGTAGGGTTTATTTCTCATTTACGATATTGGGATTTTTATGAAAGTGAAGCAAATAAAATTTTTTTGTACATAAACTGAAAATAACAAAATACATAAACAAGCTTAATGGTTATCCTTACTTGGGTCCAAGTGGATTGGACAGTCCACACACACACATTAAATTCTGTAAATAAAAGCCACCTTTTGTTGAAAATTTGCTCCAATAAAACATAATAAAGCCTCAAAAAACAAACAAACAACAACAAAAAGAATAACCTCATGATGCAGGAATATTTATCATAAAAGTAAAGAATTTGAGGTTCAGAGAAGTTAAATAATTTAGCTATGCTTATGCAGTCAGTGTCTTAGAGAGAATTTGAACATGGGTCTCTTGTTGTCTTAATCACGATGCTATACCTCCTTAATCAGACTAGAAATGGAATATTTTCTCCTTGACACAGAGCTTGATAGTCTTTCCTTCTTTGGACTGGGCTAGACCAAGAAAACCTAATCCTGTCCTCTCCCTGCTTTTTCCCTATTCCTAAGCACAGTCTCCTTTCTCACTTGTATATTAATTCCTAACAGTAGACACCAACGCACCACTAATATGTACAGCTCTGCGGGCAATCCCAGATATGCACATCCAGGTCCCAAGATGGGTTGGTACTCCCAACTTATTATAATTTGCTGTTATAAATATTAAACTGTAATAATCATCAGCTTATGTATGACTCTTTCATATTTTAGTTGATCATTTTAGGGTAGAAATCCAGAAGTGGAATTACTGGATCAAAGGATACAGACATTTTCTTGGCTCAATGTATACTGACAAATTGTCTTCCAAAAGAATTGTGGCAGCTTATAATGCCATCATTCGTATTAAATTTAAAATGTATTATATGGGCTGGGCACAGTGGCTCATGCCTGAAATCTCAGCATTTTGGGAGGCCAAGGCAGGAGGATCGCTTGAGACCAGGAGTTCGAGGCTGCAGTGAGCTACGATAGTGCCACTGCACTCCAGCCTGGGAGATAGAGACCCTGTCTCTCTTAAAAAGAAAAAAAGAGTATTATATATAAATGTTGCAGTAATATAATTTTGATAGTAACAAGGTTTTAATTCATGAGGTAAAAGATACACATTTCTTTATTAATGATATCAAATATATTCCCCTTCCTATTTTTAAGGTTTGTATTTCTTATTTTATAAATTGTGTCTTCTGTCATTTGAACATTTATCTGTACAACTACAACATGATATTTCCCACTGGTGGCTACTGAGAGAATTATGGGAAAGTGTAGAACACTATTCAAACGCAAAGCATCATCATGTTTTTTTATTTAATATGAAAACAGTTTGTTCAGTGATTCCTGATGGACCCCAGTTTGAGCAAGTGCATCTGTTAATGGTGGTCTAGATTTTAAAAGAGAATACAGGAATTTAGTACATATGGGACTTGCTGCCACTCCTTAGCTACGTCATAAAAGGTCAGTTGCCCTTGCTCACACTGACCTATTCTTTACCCTTCCTTTGTGCCAGAAGAGCAGAAATCTGACCCTTTGGGGATACCACCCTCTCCCCTACTGCTCTCTCCAACCTGAAGCAAACTTTCCCCCACTTCTCAGAACCTCTCAGAAGTGGTGCAGTCAGCGCTCCTTGGAATCCAGAACCATTTTCAGAATCTTGAATTTCTTTGGCCTCTCAGAGTCCCCTTGCGAGAGGCTTTTGACTTCTGCTTCTTTGAGTCTTGGTAGCCAGCACTGTGCTTGGCACATCCCAGGGGTCAGTCTCCATTCAACTAAACTGATACTGTCTCCTGGAAAAGTTTCCTCACTGTCCACGTCTAGCCCAATATTAATATCCCAGAAGCTTATGCTGTCATTCTTCCCTAAAGTCTCAAATCAATCAGCCCCCGTGTCCTCCCTTGTCCTGTCACAGGTCCTCTCTCCCCACCTGCCCTCACCTGTTTTGGACTGCAACCTTCTTATTTTCTAACAGATCTATTTTACACATTTTCTTCCCTTCTAATAGCTCTCCGCTCACCCTCTCCTCTAGTTTGTCATACTTTGCCTTTAAAACATGCAAACATGTGCCTTATGGAAACAAAGACAACTTTTGATTTATCCTGCTTCTTCCTCACAACTGTATTATGACTTCTTTTTAGAGCCCAAATCCCAAAACTCTCTGCCCACCCACTACATTCAACGCCTCATGATGAAGGTAGTGTTGGAGGATGGGGCAAAGAGAGACTGCATGCCACTCCTGACTTTTCACACAAGTAAAGGTGGTGTTCCCATTATCTTTTGCTACCTTAAAGCAACAACCATTCTAGTGTATCTCCCAATTTCATGGGTTAGGAACTTGGGCAGAGCTCAGCTGAGTGATTCTTCTGTTCTGCTGACACCGATGGCAATTACTTTGTTGTATTCAGCAGGCAGGTGGGCTTATCTAGAGGCTCTAAGACAGCTGTACTGTCATGTCTGGTGCCTTGGTGGGGACGGATGAGTGTGCCTACGTGGGGCTTCTCCATGGACAGCCTCAGAGAAGTTTGATGTCTTACTTAGTGGCCCAGGGCTCCAGGAGCAAGTGTCATAGTGAATAAGTCAGAAGCTACATGGGCCTTTATGATCCAGTCTCAGAAGCCACATGGCATCAGTTCTTTCTTATTCTATTGGTCAAAGCATTCACAAGCCTGTCCAGATGCAAGGGGAAGGCGCATGGACCCTCACTTTTGATAAGAGCAATGTCATGGATTTGTAATTATGTTTTAAAACCACTACAGATACAATCATTGAGAGAGATTGATGACTGGAGCTGCGGTGAGAGTTGGGGATTAACCAGTAGATAGCAGAGGTTCACTAGAGTTAGCAGGGAATAATGCCCCCTCTTATACATTTTAGTCGTACTACACTGGGCACGCTCAACCTCTGCTTAGCCATCAGCCTCACAACTTAATAACTCCACCATAGTTTCAGTCTCTAAGATCACCAATACTATGAGAGCCAAATTCAATAGGATTTTCTTTGTCCTCTTGGTATTTCTTCTAAACTTGACACTAGTCAAGACCCAACACTTCTTTAATTATATTCTTAAATGCCAGGCTCTATGACTGGGTGCTACTGTACTGTTTCTTGTCCTAAATCTACCTTTGGCAAGGCCATTCCTCCCAGACCATTACTCTGGGTCCCCCTGTGTGGTTTGGCCCTTGACCCCTTTCCTACTCCCCTTGTACTCACTCCCATGTAAAGTGCGCCCCTTCATCATGTCCATATTGCTGACACCCGGATACTTCCCAGCTCCGATTTCTCTCTCTTAGCATGTATGCAGTTTCCTAAGGTAGCTCTTTATTTAAATATAAACACTACTGTCTTCAAATAATTGCAGGACTTTAAAAGTTACTTTAATCTTCTTACCTCTAAAATCACCTCCCCTTACCAACTGCCTCATACAATCAGTCGGTGCCATCTGTGCTTGCTACCCACGTTCTTAAACTTAGAGTCATCTTTGAAAAATCTTTTTATTCCACATCTAATCATTTATAAAGCTCTATTGTCTATCAGATTAAGTATGACATTATGTGAGAGCACTTTAGTCTGTAAAGCACTACACAGGTGATTACATGAATCCACTCTCAGAATAGATTTTCAGGGTTTGCTCCTCATTTGGCTTGTACAGCCTCATCTCTTACCAACTTCTTGCCCTACCTCTCTCTTTGCTCCTCATCATGCAATTTCCCACTCTTATATATGCACCTTGCTTTCCCCAACATCTTTGACTTTATGCATGCCACCTACTTGCCTCAATTGCTCTTTGTTTCAAGTGTTTGCAAAGGAGTAACCCCACTGACTCCTCCTTCGCCTACTTATGCAGAGCCCACCCTACAGTCAACATCGCCTTTCTCCTGCAAGCCCGGGAAGCCTGACCTCCCTCCAAAGCTCCTTAGGACTGGCTTCTTGCACAATACGCACAGCCTTTACTTACAGAGGATTTGAAAATTATTCCTTAGGAGATTCATGTCTTATTTCCTCTGCTCCTGGAAGAGGTGACTCTGGCTCCCACTGATTTTTTATTTGGGCTTAGTTCAGTGTTGGTACCAGGGGCCCACGACAGTTGAATGCAGATTCTGGTAATATCCACAGGATCTTTGGCTTATCTGAGAGATTCTGGCAGCTGGGGCCTGACCTTCCCCTCTTTCTTTCTCCTCTTTCCTATGATTTCCCATGACTTTCTAAAAAGGCATTTTTTTAAAAGTTTTCAAAATAATAAACACTCAAATATTTGCACGAAGAAGTAGGAAAAGCTCCTCCCCACCCCCACAACAAATATATGTTAACAATGTTTCATTTATCAGTATAGATTAGCAGTGGGATAGCTGGGTTATCTGTGGGTAGCTGGGGTAGATCTGGAATCACATTTTACACTGCTGCAAAGGAAAGCTGGAATAAAGGTGACTTTCCCAGGGTCAGAGTTGGTTAGCGGCAGAGTGGAACCCAAAGCCCAGTGACCTGCCCTGTCTTTTCCACTGCACCCCCTAAAAATGTAATTAAAAGAACCAAATGTAATTAAAAGGTGCAAAAGGAGATACCTTTTGTATAATGCTTTAGAAATTTACTATATATTTGCTTCTATATGTCTATTGTCTCATTTGACATCTTCCTTCAAAAAGTGATCCAACAAAACATTTAATTTCTTTTAAAAGTTCAGCGTGTTCTTGGTTTTTTCCAGCTCTGAATTTGGTGGTTGGAAAGGAATCGGGAGGATGAGAAGTTAAAAGGAGAGGCAAGGGAAGCCGAGAAAGCTGCAAGGTGCCTGCAAGGTGCTAGGGAGCGGGAGGAATGGGAGAGCGCCCACTGGACCTTTTACCAGGATCTCTGAGTGCGGCGATCGCGCTTGTTTCCTGGGGCCCCCACCTGTTCCCCGTCCCAGCCGAGGGTGAGTAGGCAAGGGTGACAGAAGTGCCACGCGTGCGGGGCGCTGGTGACAACCGCCGCGGTGCGCCCCACCCCCTGAGGCGCTGAGCGCCGCACGGTGCTGGGCGAGGGCTCTCGGGGTGCAGGGCGGCTCCCCAGGCGCTGAGCGAGGATGGGGTGGGAGGGACCTGGCGCTCCAGTGCACGCCTTTGCCAGGTCCCACGACCCATGTTCTGAGACCTCGCGTGGCTCCTCCCGGAGCGGCCGGCTACATAAGTCACCGCGGAGAGCAGGGGCGCAGCGGGTCCTCAGACACCGGAGTGAGAGGAGGCGACGCTGGGGGACTCGGCCGGATTCCCGCGCTCCGACGCCCCCGCAGCAGTCCCAGAAGTCAGAGAGAGCGGGTTTGCTGCCCGGCGGGACAGGCGTGAAGAGGAAGGGACAGGAACTTCCCTCTTGGGGCTGGAGCCCGCTCCCTCTGCACCGGTGCCTCGCCTGGCTCTCCAGGGAGGATGGTGGGCCTGACAGCCTCCGACGTGCAACCGACCATGGGGGTGAAGATCTTCTCGGCGGGGGTGGCGGCCTGTGTGGCAGATGTGATCACCTTCCCGCTGGACACAGCCAAAGTCCGGCTACAGGTAGCGAGCAGGATGGGGGTGGCGAGGAGCCTCAGGGCAGAGAGGGGACATCTATTGTGTGTCCCTTTGATTTTCTGCTTTGGTTTAAACACCTGTTCTCAGTCAGGTAGGGCAGGGGGCCACCTTAAAAAATAGTTTGGCCTTAACTAACCCAGGGCTGGTGATTTCGGATGGGAAAATGGAACTTTTTCCGAAATTAACTGAACAACCAGAAGGGCCGTGGATGATGGGTTGACCATGACAACTGCCGAATTCTCCCCAGTTAGGGTGCTCTAAGTGTTCTAGGAGCTTAGAATATCAGCCTCTCCCGAGTTTACAAATCAGGTGCTTTTCCTTTCTTCTTTCCCTCTGTGGGGGCACCGTCCCATCCTACTGCCTTAGGGGTCCTGGAGAGGAAAGGGGGGATGTTCAAATGTGCATTCAGCCAGCCACCCTCCTTTATATAGAAACATATACATATAATACATATACGTATAGAAACACGGGCAATGGGGAAGATGTTGCTGAGAAGGGAAACTGAGAACAGGAACACAGTGGGAAAATCTTGGCATAAGATTTCTCCACAGAGGACAGCCGGGTGCCAGGCTAGTTTTTTCCTCACCAGAGAGGGCCCCACTACGCAATTTTCCCTTCACTCCGACCTGCACCTTTCTCATTTCCAGGTCCAAGGCGAATGCAAGACCTCCGGTGCCATTAGGTATAAAGGCGTCTTGGGAACCATCACCACTCTGGCAAAAACAGAAGGGCCGATGAAACTCTACAGCGGGCTGCCTGCCGGCCTTCAGAGACAGATCAGCTTCGCCTCTCTGAGGATTGGCCTCTACGATACCGTCCAGGAGTTCTTCACCACAGGGAAGGAAAGTAAGCAATGCGTGTTTCTGAGAAGGGCAGAAAAGCCCTGAGCTCGGCTCTGTCCAAAAAATGTAACACACAGGGCAGTGGTCTTTATAGCAAATTGAAAAGGAAAAACACAAACAACATTTGAACTCTTCCCCCTTCCCCAAATATTAGCTCCTCGTTCATAAAAAAGAAAAAAGTGTGCAAAATCAATTCTTTTTTTTTTTTTTGAGACAGAGTCTCACTCTGTTGCCCGGGCTAGAGTGAGTGCCGTGGCGTCAACCTAGCTCACAGCAACCTCAAACTCCTGGGCTTAAGCGATCCTTCTGCCTCAGCCTCCAGAGTAGCTGGGACTACAGGCATGCGCCACCATGCCCGGCTAATTTTTTCTATATATATTTTAGTTGGCCAGATAATTTCTTTCTATTTTTAGTAGAGACGGGGTCTTGCTCTTGCTCAGGCTGGTTTCGAACTCCTGACCTCGAGCGATCCACCCGCCTCGGCCTCCCAGAGTGCTAGGATTACAGGCGTGAGCCACTGCGCCCGGCCACAAAATCAATTGTTTAGATGCAGGTTTATACTTGTAAAAATCCCCCAGTCAGTCATGTAAGTTTTGAGCCTAATTTGGGTCTCCATCTGGAGAAT
>CM052440.1:125308647-125398809 GCA_028533085.1 Varecia variegata
TTCCTTGTAAGGTCCCTGATGCTAGGAAAGATCAGACATGAAAAAGTGGACTTATTTTGTAGTCAGTTTGTTCAGGGGAAGAAGAAAACTAATATTCCCTGAGTGCCAGTGTACTCTGAGCGTCCCAGTCAGTCTAGCTAGCATTTCTTTGAGCGCTTACTATGGACCAGGCACTGTTCTAACTGCTTCAGATACATTGTAACTGGAAAGATCCTAGTATTATTATTCTGCATCAAATGGGGAAACTGAGCACAGAACAGTTGTAGAACTTGCCCAAGGTCACACAGCTGTTTAGGGGCAGAGCCAGAGTTCAAAACCAGGCAGTCTGGCCTCTGAACCCAGGTTCCCAACCCCAATATTCTACTGCCCCCTCCATTTTGCATGAGATTCTGTACCTCATTCAAATTACGCAAGAATGCTGTGAGTAGAAAGTGTTAGCTGCATATCAAAGAAGTTAAGCAACATGCACAAAATCACACAGCTGGTAAATATCAGAGGCACTTTCCTGTGGAGCAGATGAGCCAGAGATGTGCTGATGGTAAAATGATTTTAAGTGACTACCTCAGTAGAGTTCATCATTTCTGCTGTGAGTAACCTTTGAGTGCTATAACTTTATGGGATAATTTGTAAATATTATTTATATAAATATATAAGTTAGACTTACCCACACAAGTACTTTGGAAGTGAAGATAAAGTCTGGATGTTGCTAGATCAATAGTGCATTGTCATATTTATAGATGTAGCAAGAGAAGAAACACAAAGGATGTAAAGCCGCCCAGACAGGTGGTTTCCCTCACAGACTGACTGCTCTAATGGTTGCTGGGTACCTTAGGCAGTGTTCCATGTTATGCCTATTCAGTTCACTTGGTAAGCTTGATTGAACTGCCAAGTGCCGGTAACTGTGTTAGAGGCACAGATGACAGATGTGTCTCTAGGCAGAGCTTACAGTTAAGAGTATGGGGTGTGTGGGCAGAAGAAGTTAATAGACACATGCTGTGTTATAAGTACAGTCATGCTTTGCTTAATGATGGGGACACATTCTGAGAAATGTGTTGCTAGGCGAATGGGTCACTGTGTGGACACCGTAGAGTGCACTTACATAAACCTAGGTGGTACAGCCTACTACGCACCCAGGCTATACGCGATAGCCTATGGCTCCTAGCCTACAAACCTGTACCGTGTGTTATGGTCTGAATACTGTAGGCAGCTGGAACACAATGGTAGTTATTTGTGTATCTAAACATAGAAAAAGTAAGGCATTGTGCTACATCATTATGATGGCTAGGACATCACTAGGCGACAGGAAAAAAGGAAGGCAGTAAGGAGCCAGATCACAAAAGGCCTGGCAGGCAATGCTAAGGAGTTTGGATTTTATCCTTGCAGTGGTGGGACATCATTGTAAAAATGTACAGCAGGGGAGTGGCAAAAACAATTTATATTCTCAAAAGATCACTTGGACAGCAGTATAGAGTATATATAGAAAGAGGATAGGAATAGAAAGTGAGACATGATCAGCATATGCCCTAAAGCACTGGCAGTAGAGAAGGAGCAAGGAGGTCAATCCGAAAGGTTTAGGAAGTATGATTGAGTGAACTTGGTGAGCAACTGGAAGTGAGGTATAAGGGAAAGGTAGAAATATAAGACAACTTCCAAGTTTCTGGCTAAAGATAGCACTTATTGAGGTAGGGAATATAGAAACTGTCTTAGGGGGAAGGTAAGAAGTTCATTTTAGGACAGGTCAACAGGTAATGCCTAGGAGGTACGTAAGTTTAGGAGAAAAGTCTCGGCCAGATTCCAGGAAGTCCCGGGAGGGATTATCAACAGGGTCAAACAGAGCAGAGAGATCTGGTGTGGAGAGGACTGAAAAGTGGTCACAGGACCTAACAAATTGGGGCTCACTGGCTTCCTAGCAAGAGCATCTTCAGCTGGGGGGAAGGGATAAGCCAGCTTGTAAAGGATTGAGGAGGAAATGGGCTATGAGAAGTATAGACAAAGAATGTATCTTGTAAACACATTTCTTTTACTTCTTAAAAAAGAAGAAGAAGAAAAAAAAGAACATAGCCTCTCTCCCAAGGAGCTGTACTGGGAAATGAGAAGGGGATTGGAGGATTGGAGATTGGAGGATAGGATGAGTGCATCAGTGCATCAAGATAAATTACAAATTTGGGCCAAAAGTGAAGGCAACAGTAATCATACAATATTGCTAATTAAAAGATGGTTATCTATTATATGCTTAACTCCTGGCTGAGAATAATGAGAAAAGAGCACAATCATAATAATAATGAAAAAAATACTGTCATTTTTATGTATTTTCTTTGTGCCAGATGGTATTTTAAGTGCTTTATCGATATTATTTCAATCCACACAACAACTCTGTGAGGTAGATATTATTATCCCTATTTGACAGATTAGGAAACAGAATTAGAGAGACTGAGAAGGTGCTTTCTGGGTAAATGTTATTGAACCATAGCTTTATATTTAATTATAGGAACAAATATTGGGCTTTGAGACTATTTGTATTAAGTGATATCTGTCTGGAATAACATAAACTAATTTTTTCAACATTTCAAGACAAAAAGCACTTTCTTAGCTTCTTTCTTCTTATTTTTGTCCCCTTCACATGTTGTGACCTAACACTACTTGATGTTCCATATTGGGGCAACTTGTCCGCTGGGCTTTTCCTAAGACTGATAAGTCCAGTAATTAACATTGTCCTTCATGGGAGGAAGACCAAGCAGCATTGGTGACTGGTGTCGGCTCGCAGCTGGGAAATACTGAAAAAGAGAGCCTAAGTTAGGAAGAACTAAGCTGAATACAGGAAAGAACAAAGCCACTCTTTAAATAGGCATTGTATTTTCTTTTCCCTTGAAAATCTTCATTTTTTGAAAATTTCAGACACTTGAAGTTTTCTAGCCCAACTCTGAGTTGGTATATGATCAACCCATGGACAAGCATTTGGGAAATAGAAAAGATTTAAGAATACAACAATACAAACCACTAAAATTAAAAAGATGTGGATGCATTCTGGGTCTTGAATTTTTTGTTGATAAATACCTTCTTCTCTCTGGATAGCAACAAGCCTAGGAAGCAAGATCTCAGCTGGCTTGACAACTGGAGGAGTGGCAGTGTTCATTGGGCAGCCCACAGAGGTCGTGAAAGTCAGACTTCAAGCGCAGAGCCATCTGCATGGCCTCAAACCTCGCTACACTGGGACTTACAATGCTTACAGAATTATAGCAACGACGGAAGGCTTGATGGGTCTTTGGAAAGGTAACTAACTTTGAGGTAGATTTTATAATTATCAAAACACATATATCTCTGGGAGGCCGAGGCGGGTGGATCGCTCGAGGTCAGGAGTTCGAGACCAGCCTGAGCAAGAGCGAGACCCCGTCTCTACTAAAAATAGAAAGAAATTATCTGGCCAACTAAAAGTATATGTAGAAAAAATTAACCGCCGGGCATGGTGGCGCATGCCTGTAGTCCCAGCTACTTGGGAGGCTGAGGCAGTAGGATCACTTAAGCCCAGGAGTTTGAGGTTGCTGTGAGTGAGGCTGACGCCACGGCACTCACCCTAGCCCAGGCAACAGAGCGAGACTCTGTCTCAAAAAAAACAAAACGAAACAAAACAAAAAAAAAAACACATATATCCAACTGGCAACTTATCATAAAATAGAGCTAGTAAACCTTTTCTTTTTTTTTTTTTTTTCCAGGGACTACTCCCAATCTGATGAGAAATGTCATCATTAATTGTACAGAGCTAGTAACATATGACCTAATGAAGGAGGCCCTTGTGAAAAACAAAGTACTAGCAGGTAACTTCCTATTTTACAGAACACGCAGTTCTGCACCTTTGTAATTTCATCTTGGAGTTTCTGCAGCCAAATTAGACTCAAACTTTAATAATTTTCTCTTTTTAAAAAATTAAGTAATTTAAAACATTATATATGCACAACTTTTTGAGATGCAGAAAAAGACCCAAACCTTAAGTTTAAGATGTTTTGCTGCAACAGAAGTTTTTTGCAACACAAAATTTTGTTGCTGTTTTGCTGCAACGAAAACAACATGGAATGTGATTCTTATGTCAACATTATTCTCACTTAATATAATACTAATATGTGGGATTTTTATTAGAATTTTATTCTTTATGCAGCAGAATTCAGGAAGTTAAGGTCCACCCTGTGCTATATTCAATAGAGCTAGTTATATAAGGAGATTATCAGTGGTTTCATCCAAAAAATAGTACCATAAGATAGGTTCTTAAAAATCATATTCTAACAGTTTCTAGAGTCATTAAAATTTCCTTGTACAATGACTTTTATTCAATAAAAAAGTATTAGATGCCCATATATTAGGCATCATGCCAGGCCCTAATGTCATGAAGAAAATTGACAGGTTATTTTCCTAAAGTGTTTACAATCCACTATGCCATTTACTATTTGCCATCTTTTCTAGTACAGGTATAACCTTTCTTATTATATTTCATTTATTTATAAGACATCCACATTGACCTCCTGTTATCAACAGGTTTACGAGGATCTGACAGATAACTAAAACTACAAGCCCCCAAAAGTCTAATGTCAACCTGTTTCATTGATCGATTTAGATGACGTCCCCTGCCACTTGGTGTCAGCTCTTATCGCTGGATTTTGCACAACGCTTCTGTCCTCCCCGGTGGATGTGGTGAAAACCAGATTTGTTAATTCTCCACCAGGACAGTACAGAAGTGTGCCCAACTGTGCAGTGACAATGTTCACTAAGGAAGGACCAACAGCTTTTTTCAAAGGGTAAGATATGATCTTCTGTATCTATAATGTATTCAGGGTGTCTGTGTGCTTTGGGACACTGTCTCATCTAAACAATTGACGTTTAGCTTACCAGTCTCAGTACATGCAGTGTACTAGTGTTGACTCTTCCTTGCCCCAAATTCACCAATTTCACTGTGTCAGAAAATAAAAAGCTGTGATATTAAAATTTTCCCAACCTTGATCAAAGGCTCATTGGAAATCAGTGCCCTTTCCATTGCAAGTTCTATGATTTCACAATCTGTTGGAAACATAGACAGTATTTTGCTTTCTCTGGGCAGAAGAGCTAAAAGCAGAGGGAATACATACTAGAGAGCTATGAAAAAGCAAGATATTATTTTTTCACTATTTTAATTTGATGGACTCAATTTTTTAAACTATGTTAAAGCAAAACTAGGGAAATGTCATTGCCACCAATCTGGAAAAGTGATTCAGAAAATTATGTAGTTTGGGTAATTATTACACTCACCCAAACATTAGTATTATGTAATAGTGCACATTTTCCCATAATGCAATATTATATTGGAAACTACCTTCCTAAGAAAATATAGTATGAACTAATTTGTGGATATATTCAACAAGAATTACACTGGTGGTTAAATAATAAAATTCTATAACCCTTTAAAATTGTAAGACAATGCCTCAATCCTTATAAAATAAGCATGAATGCACTATACACATTATATAAAAAGTTCCAATTCACCATAATCTGCATTTATAGTGCATTACTACAAATGAAATGCATTGCAAAATTAACTTAAAATGGACATACCAGTTATTAAACCATTAACCATTTAACAATAATTTTATTTTTTCAAATTTAAAAACCTTTTGGGAGAGACATATTACATGGATGAACCTCGAAATGTTATGCTAAATAAAATAAGCCATATACAAAAGGACACATACTGTATGATTGTACGTAAATGAGGTACCTAGAATAGTCAAATTCATAAAGACACAAAGTAGAATAGAAGCTGCCAGGGGATAGGAGTAGGGGGAAATTGGGAGTTATTGTTTAATAGGTAGAGTTTCTATGTAGGGTGGCAAAAAAACTTCTGAGGATGGATGGTGATGGTTATACACAATAAGAATGTACTTAATGCTACTGAAATGTACATTTAAAAATGATTAAAATGGTAAATTTTATGTTATTTATATTTTTTCCCAATAAAACCCCACACATATCTGGGATTCAAGAGAAACATGTTAAGAGACCTGGTGAAAAAAAAATCCTTTAATTTGAATTTATAGGCCAGGTTTAAAAAAAAAATCTATCCAAGGCAGATTTAACTGATGACATCTTTTTCTCCTGGAACATTTCATTGCTGCAAATAGGCATTCACAATCAATCATTTGGTCTACACAGTTTGGCAGAATTCTTAAAAATAACCAAAAACAAAACAAAACAAAACAAAAACCATTAAAACACTTGACAGTTTCTCTAAGGACAAGAATTGCCAAGATTGAGACAGCACTGATTTCTTTTTTTTTTTTTTTGAGACAGAGTCTCGCTTTGTTGCCCGGGCTAGAGTGAGTGCCTTGGCGTCAGCCTAGCTCACAGCAACCTCAAACTCCTGGGCTTAAGCAATCCTACTGCCTCAGTCTCCCGGGTAGCTGGGACTATAGGCATGCGCTGCCATGCTAATTTTTTCTATATATATATTTTTCTATATTTTTCTATATATATATTTTAGTTGGCCAGATAATTTCGTTCTATTTTTAGTAGAGACGGGGTCTCGTTCTTGCTCAGGCTGGTCACGAACTCCTGAGCTCAAAGGATCCGCCCGCCTCGGCCTCCCAGAATGCTAGGATTACAGGCCTGAGCCACCGCGCCCGGCCAGCACTGATTTCTTGATTTTGGAGTATGGTCCATTTACCCATCACTTCTTTGCTTTCTTCTCTTACTTTCTCTTTTAATAGTTTCCTACCTCCCATTCTGCAAAGCAAAACAAAATCTAAATTGCCCCTCCTCTCAAAAAAAAAGAAAAGAGTTTTTTGAAAAAGCCCATGTCAGAAAAAAAGACATGCTTTAGTTTGGTGGGAGTGAAGGATGTTTATGGATTTGTATAGATGTGATCACCTGGTTTGGTTGTTTTCAAGTAGTATAGAACATCTAGAGGAAACCTCATTTTTGGCAGAGGAGGGAAAGATGAAGAATAGGTACTTTTAAGCAACTTTATTTGAGGAATGGCAACATGAGAAGCATAAACTGCCTGTGCTATAATAGCTTTAAGAATTTCAAACAAACTAATAGAATGCTGACATGCACTTTTCTAGATTTGTACCTTCCTTCTTGCGACTCGGATCCTGGAACGTCATTATGTTTGTGTGCTTTGAGCAACTGAAACGAGAATTGATGAAGTCGAGGCAGACCGTGGACTGTGCTACATAATCCACTTCAAGGAAAAGATGGAACACACCAGTAGGAATCTTTGCTGACTGGATCATACAATTAAAAAAATTAAAAAACAAAATCCTATTCACTTTATTTCAATCTAGAAAGATAAAGGAATTCAGTGGGAGTTTGGTACTTTTTTATATTAAAAAAAGAGGAAAACTAATACCTGTTTCATATAACTTTTGTTCTCAGTGTCCTAAGGAGAGAGAAGCAAAACACTCAGTATATATCCTGGCAAATGTAGAGCCCAGATAAGTTACTGCATTTGATTGGCCATTTTTGGAGTGGAATTGTATGATTGAGTATGAAGAGATTTAACATGTTTTAATTATAATTCCAACTAATGAAAAAGAAAAACTGGGTGAAATGCAGTTTATATTTATGAATACTTAAAAAATGACGTTATCAAAGAAAACATTACTGTTTCCTTTTATTTCTTAACCAGAGTTGTCAGTTAATATAGTCAATAAAGTATTGCTAATGCCTCTTAAAGTTTATCTTTTGGGATCTGTGCCTGGATGTAAAAGTGGAAGAACACAAAATTGTCCAATAGTAAGTGAAGGTCTTTAGAATCATGGGCATACACTTACTCTCAATGTTATTAGTACAGATTTTTAATTTGTAGAGCCCATATTTTATGACATCCATAACAACTATATTCATTTGGGCATTATTGTCCTGGTGTCTGTCCTAGACTCATAGAATTTTAGAGCTAGAGGGCACCTCTTGGGGGAAGACAGAGGAACAGTCTGAGATTCCTACTGAGATGAAAAGGACTCTTCATGGCATCTTTCCAGCAAAGCCAAATTCAAATTCATCATTAGTATCTGCAATAACCTTTTTCATGGCTACAAACTATGTGCAGAAGAGATAGGGAAAGAGTGAGCCAGAAATTAAAAAAAGTATAATACAAGGCACAGCCTTGTTTTAAGACAAAAACAAAGACTGGCAGCAGAAGGACCAGGAGCCCTCCAGGCTGTTGGGCATCACTCTATTTCTGTTTTAATCTGCCCCATGTTACATTTACTGCTGTGGTTTCCCCCTTCTCTCCATGCTTATCGTCCCCATCTGTTGCCTATAAAAGCCTCTTGGAGCAGATGTCTCTAGTGTCTGCACATACTGTTGTGCTCTTACCTCTTTAGTGCTTGCTGGCCTGACTTCCCATTATCATGCCAACACCTGCCTTTTTTAGGGTCTTCTGGCCACCAGAACCAGCTTTCCCCACCTGTGCACGGGATGCTAGAAGTGCTGGAAAAATATCACAGCTCCGAGCACAGGCCCACATCAATGTTGGATAGTAGTTGGTGTATACATATCTCAGTTCCCTTAACGCTCCCTGGGAGTACCACTGAGGCATCACACTCCAGTTACCCACAGTAGTATTGTTCTTCCTACAAAAACCCTTCATGGGCTGACTTCATTCCCTATCTCAGTGCCCTACTCCCTTACCAGTTTGCCTGGGATCATCTCCCATATGAATTGCAAATCCTTTTCTCAAGGTCTGATTCGGAGGGATTGCAAACTAAGACAACCCACAATCTTACAGTAGCATGTTTCTTTCAAGAATAAGGAAGAAAACATATAACATCAGTTCTTTGCTGGAACCCTGGTCAGGCAAAGGGCAGCAGCAAATGAGGGAAGCAAGTTAGCAAATTCCCAGTACGCAGAAAATCAGTCATCAGAAAATATCTGAGGGCCTGCTATGTACTACACACTGTGTATACAGTGGCAAATAAAACAAGAATAGGAAATCGACCTGGTATCAGAATGTACCTGGGGATTTACTGAGTGCTCCGATAACAGTCTCAGTGATGTCATCTGACAGGAAACACAACCCTGGCAAAAACCCCTCCAGAAGGCCTGAGAATCACCATGCACTGATTTTTCTTTTTCATGCAAAACAAATGGCAATAATCACAGTCCAATACCTTGTTATTTAATAAGGTGAGCCACGATCTGAAACAAGGTAAGATGTAAAGTCTGCAAATCTGCTTAGAAGTCATGCTTGCTTCCTTCTATCTTCATTTGTTAAAATGGGAAAATTTTTATTGTGGAATATAACACATATACAGAAAAGTGCATAAAGCAAATGAACATTTTAGTATATTATTGCAAAGTGAACCAACAGGTATTCACAGTGAAGCTCAAGAAACAGAAGACTGCAAGCACCCAGAACCACCTCCACCCCAGGACCACCACTCACAACTAGCTTAACTTTGCTTTCATGGTAAATGCTCTGTGTGTGTGTGTGTGCGTGCGTGTGTGTGTGTGTGTGTGTGTGTGCGCTTCAAAAACCAGTATCATAGTAATCTTTTTGTGTGTTTTATATAGCTTCGCTATTTAACTATGCATCCCTAAATTATATGGCTAATTTGTCTATTTATGAACTTTATATAAATGGAATCATCCAGTATGCTTTTTGTAATGTGTGGCATCTTTTGATAATAATATATATTTAGAATTCATCCAAGTTGTTTCATATAGCTCTAGTTCATAAATGTTTAGTTCTATACAGTATTCTATTGTACACACATACAATTTATCTATGTTTGATGGACATTTGAGTTGTTTCTGGTTTTAGCTGTTGCAGTGCTGACATGAATATTTTTATGACATGTATATTAGTTTCATATTGCCATTGTAAAGAATTACCACAGACTAGGTGATTTAAAACAATACAGATTTATTATATTATAGTTTTGGAGATCAGAAATCTAAAATGAGTTTGCAGGGCCGTGTTCCTCCACAGGTTCCGCGGAGAATTCTATTCTATCTTTCAGCTTCTAGAGAATTCTGGATTCCTTGGCTTCCAGCCACATCATTGCAATCTCTGCTTCTTTCATCACGTTGCTTTCTCTTGTAGTCAGAGTTCCCTCTGCCTCCCTCTTTAAAAGACACTTGTAATCACATTGGGCTACCCCAGATAATCCAGGTTAATCTCCCCATCCCCAAATCCTTGATCTACCAAATCGCTTTTACCATGTAAGGTAACATATTCACAGGTTCTGGGGCTTAGGAGTTGGTCATCTTTGCGGGCTGTTATCTAGCCTATCACAACATATATCCTGGTATACATAATCACCCATTTCTGTAGGGTATCTTCCTAGGATCAAATTTCCTTACTAGATTTGACAAATTGGATTATTGTTCAATAATATTCACTTCTTCCCTCCACCTTGAAATGGAACATACTTCCCCATTACTTGTCTTGGGTTTGGCTATATAACTTGCTTTAGCCAATAGTATAAGCAGAAGGGTCATGAGTAGAGAATTTAAACATACTTGGATGGCCGGCTTTCCCACTAGTGTTGTAATCACCTGCCATGAGTGTAATCACTATGCGCTATAATTACTATGCCCTGAGTAGCTGCTCATCTAAGGAAACTCTGGAGACCTATGGATCATTTTGATGCAGATCATTACCCTCTAGGTACAGACCATGAGTAAGAAAATAAATACTTTGAATCTATAGCTTGCATTAAATCTTTAAGATCAATGTGAAAATAGTTTTCTAATCCAAGAATATGGTATATATCTCTATTGATAGTTTTACAAAATGTGTTTCAATAGCATTGTGGTCTTCTCCATAGTAATGTGCCATTTCTTTTGTTACATTTATTCCTAGGTTCTATTTTTAAATGCTGTTATGAATTTTTACAGTTTTATTTTCTGATTGTCTTCTTCTGGGATATACAGCTGTAATTTACTTTTTTTTACATTGATTTTATTTGCAGCTTTACCACACTTTTATTATAATTTATATACCAATTGGTTTCGATTTCCTAGGTTCATATTCATATCACTTGTGAACAGTAATTTTAGTTTCTTTCCATCCATCTATTTGTCTTAATGCATTAGCTAGGATCTCTAGCACAATGTTGAATAGATGTGCTATGTCAATTTGCACTTATTCAGAAAATATTCATTCCTCTCCCCTTCTCAATGAGTGCATTTCTCTGTTCCATTGATGTTGGGCTTGACCATGTGACTTGTCATGACCAATGAAATGTTAGTGAACATGAGCAAAGGTTTGAAATAGGTTTGAGCAATTGGGCTTTTTCTTGTGCTTCTGCCATTACCACGAAAAGAGCACGCCTTGGGTAGCCCATTGGTTCCAGATAAATTAGAGCCTCATGGAGCTCTAATGGTCATGGAGCTGACCAAAACAGGTCATAAACTCCTGGCCTAGACTTAAGGCCAGCTGAATCCAGCTAAGATTAGCAGAGCTGCTTAGCTAGCCTACTGATGTGGGAGAAGTTAAATGCTTTGTGTATGCCACTGATATTTTTACGTGGTTTGTTGTTATGCATCTTCTGTTGTAACAATAGCTGACTGATACAGTGGTGATAGGAATAAATTCTTTCTTACTTTGATCCCAATGTCTTATTAAGTATATTTGTTATTTTATAAAGATGCATTTTGTAAAATTAAGGTAATTACTATTTCTCATTTGCTACATTTTTTTTAACATGAATGGATGTTGAATTTTTATGAAATGCTTTT
This sequence comes from Varecia variegata, assembly GCA_028533085.1. Lineage (NCBI taxonomy): Eukaryota > Metazoa > Chordata > Mammalia > Primates > Lemuridae > Varecia > Varecia variegata. The sequence continues at coordinate 125,320,354 of CM052440.1, forward strand.
TCTGCATTCAAGATCATATGAATGTGGCAAATTCCATTAGTTTTACTCTGGGCAGTGAGGGAACTGAGCCATAATTTACCACATATTAAAACAATATATGTCTATAGGTCATTATTTACTAAATTTACTATTTTTAGATTCAGTATGCTAATATTTTGTTTAGCATTATTGCATGTACAGTGACACTGACTTTTCTTTTTCATACCGTCCTTGTTGAGTTTTAATCACTAAGACTATGATAGTCTCATGAATTGCAGAGTCTACAATTTTTTGCAAGAGTGTCTGAAAACTGACATTATTTTATCTTAAATGTGTTATTTAACTCACTGGTGCAAGCCTTATAGAACTATGGATTTTCTAGTGGAAATGGTTATAATTGCTGATTCAGTTTAACAGCTCTAGGACTTTTGTTTTCATATTTTTTCTTGTACACTTCTTATAAGTTCTTGTTCTTTTTGTAGAAATTGTATTTCATCTAAATTTTCAAATTTTTGAAAAATTTATTCTTAATATCTTTTCAATATCTATAGGATCTATAGTGATGTCTCATATTTCATTCTTGGCATTATTTGCTTTCTCTTGTTTATTTTGTACTTCGTCAAACTCCTTAAGATGGATGCTTTCTCTTTAATTTTCAGCCTTTCTATTTTCTAATATACACATTTAAAGCTACACTTAGTACTAACTTTAGCAAGTACTGCTGTAGCCTTATCCAACCAGTTCTATATGTAGTATTTTTATTTCAAACAAGATACACAGAGGAATGCTATGCAGCTGTAAAAAAAAAAAACAAACTAATGTATTAGTATGAAAATAGATCCATTTATGATAATAGAACTTTTAATAGAACTTTTATGTAAAGTTAAGGAAAAAATAGTGCAATGTAGTATGAATTATTCCTATTCTTTGTAAAAACTGAGGGTGATGGTGGCTTTAAAAAAAAATGAAGCAAATTTTTGGTCTCACAACAGTTATTCACATTCAACATTACAAGTAGGTAATTAGTGTTAAAAATTCACAAAAATCAAAAAAATTTTTTGTGTATTCTGATTTACCTATAGTAACATGATTAAATAAGAAAGATGTTTCATGGACACATATGACATAAATAAGGGAAGAGGAATATCGGAAGAGAGAACTATCAGTAGAAAGGCTTACAACAATGTCAACATGTTTTTTATTTGCTCACTTAACATTCCAAACAAAATGACATTTCACACGTTGCTTTTACATAAGTCAACTGCTTTATCCAAAGTAGACAAAAATCAATTCCTTTACGTGTCCAACTGGTACTTTTTCCCCCCAGAGAAAACTACTGTTTAAATATTTTTTGAATACTTTAACAGAACCATAGAATTGTCCCGTAACAGTAGTCAAGTCTTACCTGCACTACATTTAAATTTTTTTTCATCAAAAGCTGAAGACAGGGAAAACAAAAAACTCAAGTCATGATTCCTCTCAGATTTTTAACAATTCCATTAATCTTCATTTAAAAATTGCTGTGTCCAGATGTTCATAAAATGAAAATGGAAATTAGGCCTCCCCACTCTTGTCCAAAAGGAAGTGGGGTAGAGCATATATCCTGAGAAAATAGCTGCTGGTCCCCAATTATTATTATTTCAAGAAGGATAACAAATATTACTGCCCTTCAAATCAAACATCCTCTCTTCTGTGCCATGATAATGTGTAACCTATTCTGTTCTGCCAATGAGCATACACTTTTCACACCTGTGTGGTGCTTCTCCTTTGAGCAAATCTTTGAGCAAGTTCCATTTCACTGAACGTTCTCAAAGGGGAGAAACAGTGCATGAACAATTATGAACACTGGAATAAAAATGAAGAGTACATATATTTTCACTTAGACAAATACAAACACAAGTAGCTCTTAACATAGGAGAAAACATCAGTATGGGCATTTTTAAGAAAAAGATTCTGTTTTCTAAACTGTAAATGGTACCAGTAAGACACTGATTTTTATATCTAGCTCTATCACCACATTTACACACAAAGAGAGGTTGGTATAGATTCACTGATGTCCCCTGATTTCTCAATTTCTTTAAAGATTGTCTTTCAGAACTAAACTGTAACTGTTAAATGTTTAGGTTACTATTGTCACTGGTACACTCTCTTCAATTGGGCACATAAAAAATTCATTCCAACATTGATCCATTTTTTTTAATGCTAAAACTAACATAATTTTCCTGCTACTTCAATGCTACAATATTCTATCACTACTTTGGCATTTTACTAATTATTACAGAAACAGGTAGGATTCTAAATATGGATTTTAAGACTACATAAAATCCTTACATACATATGTTGAAAGTAAGGGAAATTAGGAAGGTAGACGCAATTATCATATTTCTCTTTTCATGTATATCACTATCACATGTAAGTCGGAAGGCTCATTGTACATTCTAATTTACAATTGACATTGGTAGCATTTTGCTTGACTTCCAGACTATCAAACCTTAGGGTTTATTGGTGGCTTTTGGATCAATTTGCTATGTAACTATCTGAAATAGTTATTGATCATTTTAAGCAAAAACAATGATATATCGGTAATGTACAAACAGAGGTGAATTTAAAGAACATATTACTGAGCAAACTTTGTAATGACATTTTCTTAGCATCATTATAGTTTTTTCTCCTTAGAAGGGGAAAAACTTAGTTACATTAAAACTTTTCCCTTCCATACTCAAGCATTCTTTTACTAAGTATACTGACAAAGGTTTAAATCAGTCCAAGATCTCAGCTGTTGAAAGATCAAAATATAAAGGTAAGTATTTTCAATACAAACATTAAAAGACTAACAGAATTGCTTTCCATGTAGTAGTTAACACCTTGATACAATGAACTTTAATAGTTAACACCTGATCCTCGTCAGGACTTTGCTACACATCATAAAACTCTAGCTGGATCATAAAGCATGAAAACATTTTTAAAAAGTGAAGATATTCCCAAGATTGAGAAGTCCCCTATAAGAAGCTGATTTTTAAATTCCTATAATACTGAAAAGCTAAATTGCCACTATTAAAGTGAACCAAATTTTAAAAATAGTTTTATCTTATTGAGAAAATAATTTTAATGCATGAACTTTTAATGTATGTGCTATACAACACTGCATCTGTTATTTTCCAATTGGATATTTCTTACCACTCTTCACTTCCACAAGTTTGAAGAGAAAGGTTTGGCAACTGACATGAGCAAATACCAAGTCTTGCTCTATCACATACAAGCCAGTCCATAAACACTTGATATATACCACATTAAAAGATGTGCTAAATATCATGTTTTAGATGAAATTATGTCTTTAACAGGTTGGTTTCCATAGGATTTAATGAAAATTTAGTAATCAGATGAACTTTCCTATCTTTAAATTTTTTTAGTTTTGAGTACAAATGTCTAAAACACACCAAGAAACCATTCCCATTAGAATCTCATCACTATATAATCCCTGACGAAACTTGCTGCCCTCCTGAGATTTTAGGAGAATAAAGCTATACAAAATACACAGTCATCCTCCTCAAGCTATTTTAGTAACCCACAGACTTAACATACGCCATTATCTAGAAACACCATGGAGCCAAGCAAAGAGAAGAGTTAACAGTAAGTCAAATAAACCAGTGAAGTTTTAACTGAGATTTTTAAAACCCTTTAAGTTTTCTTCTTTTTTAAATCTCAAAGACAGCTTTATTGAAATAGAAACTATCTTTTGAATATGATCAAGATTTTCTTCACAAATACATCATTTTTCATAAACACACATAGGCAAAGAAGCCTCATAAAAGGCCTTTTACCCCGAGCACTAACTAAGGTTCTTTTCTACAACTTAGAAAAGCTGTAAGTCTTCAGTTAGTGGATACTGAAGATTAGAAAATGCCTTTAATGCCTTAACACTGTGATATTTTAAAGTGTGTAATTTAAAAACAAAAAAGCTAGTCACCAATATTCTCATTCTCCCATTATCTATTATGCTCAATAATCAGAGAAACCAAAAAGGAGGCCACGATTCTCCATCCTCTCTGACATATCTACTCTAGTAGCTCTCGTTGCTACTAATGAAGCGACATTATGACATGTAATTGAGATGCAAAGAAAACCATAAAGAACTACTCTTGCTGTTAATTAACCTAGAAATAAAAATAAGACAAAGAAAATTAAAAACAGCCAGACTAAAAAACAGAAAATCTTAGAAGAGCTTTGAAAAAGATATCAACTTGATAGCTACAATACATAACAATTAAAACTGATTTTTTACACATTTTAACCAACCAATTTAATACAAATACCTGACTTATATTTTTACACTTAATGGGGTAAGTCCCAAGTTCCAAACTGTTCACATGACTCTACAGAGGGGATCTTTGGAAGGATAAGGTACCTTTGGAGAACAGTGTATAAATAATTGTAAACATACACTGATTGTCCACTAGCTTTCTTAAATAGAATTTCTGAAATATTTTTGTAGGAAATTATATATATAAGAGTGTAATTGATCAGATAATTTCTATTACAACATATAAATTCTGTTGTGTGTGCAAAATGTGGTAGAAATAGAAGATATAATGGATGATTTATATTTTTAAAGTAAGTGCTACATTACAATTCAGTAAGAGTCCTTTAATCTTTTCATGAAACTTCTCTCTATATAAATTGAAATACATAATGCTTTCTGGTTCTTCTTCAAACCAAAACTTGTCAAATTCATAGACGAGATAACCTGCAGTTAGAGAAAAACAAAGCACATAGTCCTCAATAGTGAAATCACACTCAAACCATCTCATTTTTATAAAGTATACAACTGTCCTTTAAATTCCATATTAGGATAGAATAATCAAAAATAACATTAAAATTATTAGAAACCTGAGGAAATTCATAAGAAATATATTTGTATGTTCAAAATAATTTCAACAAAATATTTAGTGTACATTTGTTATTTGTCTCAAAAACCAATAAAATCCCTCAAACTTGAGAGATATAGTACTTTCAAAAGATACCTTGAGCATAGGGAAAAAAGTTATCACCAGAGACCCCTGAGGCACAAAAATGAAAAGTAATGAGAAAATGCTGGACAAGGATAAAGTACAGGAAAGCTATTTTCTATTTGATTTCTGAGTTGTTTCTACTTTTTTCAATGGACTATCAGCATCTTTTCAAAAGAAAATGAGCATACTAAATAGGCTTAATATTTTTATTTTTCAATTACAGTAGCCAAATTAACCCCCAAAATGTTAAAAGTATTTCAAGAAACTAAACATGGTTTGTTTTATACACACACACATACATATATATGAACTTAAATGTGAATTTAAAACCACTCTACATCCAAATGTCCACCACCAGTAAGTGAATGGGTAAACAATGTGTAGCATATGATAGACTGCTACTCAGCAACAAAAAGAAATAATTAGCCAATTTAAAAATTTTGTTTTAAATTAAAATTTTTTTAAAGTTTTAATTATACTGCATGATTCCTCTTAAACACAATCCTAGAAATAAATGTAAACTCATCTATAGTGACAAAAACATCTGTGGCTGCCTAGGATGGTGTGGGAGGAGTAAGAGGCATGGACTACAAAGGAGCATGAGGAAACTTTTGGGGGTGGTGGCTGTATTCATCATTTAGATCACAGAGATGGTTTGATGTATGTATATGTTATTTTTATTTTTCCTTTTTTTTTTTTTTTTTTTTCAGAGACGGGGTCTTGTTCTTGCTCAGGCTGGTCTCGAACTCCTAAGCTCAAGCTATCCTCCCACCTCAGCCTCCCAGAGTGCTAGGATTACAGGCATGAGCCACTGCACTAGGCCTATATATGTTAAAATTTATTAAGTTGTACACTTTTAAATAAGTGTAGTTTATTTTATATCAGTTATACCATAATAAAGCCGTTAAAAAACAAAACAAAATGTAAATTAGGAAAAAAAGACCCTAAATCCTATTTTATATTCAATCAAATGTATTTAATTATTTTTTAAAATACTTCTATTGTGCTCATTGTGTGCTCATTTACTCTCACAGCAACCCTATGATGCAAGAACCATGTCATTATTTCCATTTTATTGAGGAAGAAACAGGTGCAGAGAGGTTAAATGTGCCCAAATCACGCAGTTTGTAAGCAGTCTCTACTATGTTATAAATTGGACTTCTGTTTTCATCAGAATCTCACTGCCCCTCCTAAAAGGCTTTTTAAGAAGGGAGTGAAGGAGCTCAGGAAAATTCACCCCAAAAGATGACTCTTTGGTGTAAAGAATATTTTGAATTAAAGGCCATTGGAGATCAAAAAGCATTGGAAGGGGTTTCCCCTTTATCTGAATAAGCTGGATGACCTGATTAAAAGATCAAAAGGGGCAATTGACTTCCCTTCCTCTCCCTGTTATCCCAATATATTACAGGAAAGAAGATCAAGAATGCAAGCAGACCAGGCCCATATTATTTTAAACACAATATCTGTCTCTCAGGTTAATCTGCAAAGAGAATCATTTACAAGTCAATCTGTCTCCTCCATCCATTTGTCCTCCCTAGCACCATTTGTCACCCTAAACAGAATTACTTGTATAAAAATACCTGAACTTCACTAGGATATGGGGTAATCACTGTGTGATTCTCCCCATGTGCACAGTGTTGGTAAATAAACCTTTCTCATATTAATCTGCCTTAATTGTGAGTTGATCTTTCAGTGAGCTTTCCAGGGAAAGGGCAAGCTTTCCCTCACCCCTACAGGATGGGCACAGTACTCAAAAATCCTCAAGTTACAGTTTTGGGGAAAAAATACAGGACAGAGGTCATTTTGTACAGCTTTCCTATCTACCACCCTCCTGTATTTATTTAAATACAGTAAACTGCTTGACTCAACAGCAGTCATTAACCAAGGAATATTCATTTTGTAGTTTAGTGGGAAATGAAGGCCCACAGAAAAACTAAATCCTAAATTTGTCTGCATGTGAAAAACCGTTTCATTAAATTTATCAGCAAATATAAAAACTGAAGTACCAAATACTCTTGGGGACCCATCTCCCATTATTTTCCTGTTTTTCAAAGATCTTAAATAATAAAATGATAAACATAAATTATATACTTCATAGAGGTATTATTAATAGATTAAAATATATATTATACCTTCCAAATGGTTTAAGAGTTCTCTTAGATTTAGTTTTAATTCACTTTAATACTCACAATAAAACTGATGAAAGTGTTCCATTGTTGGTATACCAGGAACAAAGTTGTAGAGATGAAACTTCAAAGCTTCACTCTTCAGTAAGCTATAAGCCATCTCTGTAAGATTGATTCCAACTATTGCATAAGAATACCTATGTCAGAAACATTACCAGTTATACCAGCTAGCCAAAGTGCTCATAAAATAAATTTAAAAATGTTAGGAATTAGTAAAAAGTGACTTTGTTTCATTTCTAACATAGTATTAATTTTATAAAAATCTCTACATGTAAGAAAAATAAACCAGAATGGATCCAGAAGTTCTTTTTTATAGGCCATTGATTTTCCAGATATAATCTAAGAAATAAAAATAAAGCTCTGTTCATATGAAATCTAAAACTAGAATTCTTTTTTATTTTTTTTAATTTTTTTATTTTTTTGAGACACAGTCTCTCTTTGTTGCCCGGGCTAGAGTGAGTGTGAGTGCTGTGGCGTCAGCCTAGCTCACAGCAACCTCAAACTCCTGGGCTCAAGCAATCCTTCTGCCTCAGCCTCCCGAGTAGCTGGGACTACAGGCATGCGCCACCATGCCCAGCTAATTTTTTCTATATATATTTAGTTAGCCAGCTAATTTCTTTCTATTTTTAGTTGAGACAGGGTCTCGCTCTTGCTCAGGCTGGTCTCGAACTCCTGACCTTGAGCGATCCACCCGCCTCGGCCTCCCAGAGTGCTAGGATTACAGGCGTGAGCCACTGCGCCCAGCCTAAAACTAGAATTCTTAAAAAAATAAAGGGTGGGGGAAGAACTACATACAACAAATCTCATTGATTTCTAAAATACACACTGGATAATCTGTTATTTTCTTCTCTATTATCAGGTTATTTATTTTCATGATCTAACATTGTTACTATGTTTTTTCAAAGATTAGATATCATCAGAATATAAAAATAAAATAATGATAAAGCTAATAATATGACCTCAATTTGAAGTTCACTTGACAATTTTCAAAGCTACTTCCCATTTTCTGATTCCTATTTCAAAGCTATTTCCTATTCCTATTTTCAGATCTATTTCTCAAAAAAATTTTATAAATGTCCTTACCTCCATTTTATAAACTGTATCTTGTGGTTACAAAATATATTGAAATACATACAAAACTGGTTTATGATAACATTTTTCCTTTAAAAATATCATGTAATATAATATTCTTTATAAAGTCCTTATTAATTAAATACTCTCATCTTAAGAAATACCTTCAAATTTATTCAATCACCTTAAATTCAAGAGATTACAGTTTATTTAATATATCCAGCTTACCCTAGTTTTGGATGATTTGAACGGGAAAGAATCTTATGAGCTTCACTGGTGTAATTTTCACTGAAATACCTAAAAAAGTTTAAGAGAAATAGTGAAATGAACATACATTACTCAAATTTAAGATATCCAGAACCAATTCAAAAAGGCACTTTCAAAATAACAGTCCTGGTACTGCCACAATCATCTCCATTTCGATCTCAAATCACTTCAGTGATTCACAAATGCTTCTGAATCAAAATTCAATCCCAAGCTATCAGGCGTATCTCGTATACGACATGGGCCCCTGGTAAGACTGTACAGTATTTTAACAAATAGATTATGTAAAAAGAGATTGCCTACCTATTAATTTAAAAAAAAAACTCTATATAATAGAGTTCTTTTTGCTTACTTGTTTTATTTCTATAAAATAGTCAACATTTGCCTGTTAGGACACTCTTCCTTTCACCTAGGTTTATTCCTTCTACTACAACTTATGTCTGTACTGTTTAATGCTATTTTTGGTGCGATCAAAGCCAATATCTTTCTTTTGCACCAAAAAAACCTCCTTGATCAGTGGTATAACTAAAATAATGGCCATAAAACAGAAGTATTAGCAGGTACAGGAGAAATGTATATAAAGCTGTCTATTTGTAGGCACATACATCCTTTTGGCCTATACTAACACAAATTCCTTGAGTTGTTAAGGGACCAAATCTGTTCAACCTTTGGATCACCTCAAAATGCACTGGTATAGGTACACACACACACACACACACACACACACGATGACAGGCTGGATGTTGATGTAAGGATAAGTAAAATAAAAAACAAATTTCTATGGTTTATTTAGAGGACACAATCATTGAAATTTTCATAAAGCTAACTCTTCCCCTTCTATTTTTTCCTCTATGGAATAATACTATACACTTGCATTTTTTCTTCATTGGCTCTAATTTTCAATCCATCACATCAGGGGCTGTTAACTTAGAAATCCATGAATGAAGGACCATTTATGAATGAAAGGGGATCCATGAACCACCTTAAATTATGTGCAAATTTTTCTGTGTATACATTTGCTGGGGAGAGAATATATACAGCTTTCATCAGATCCTCAAAGGGGATACTCAAAAAACCCTGCTTTAGTGTAATGCTTTCCTAAGCACTCAAATTTTTCTACTTTATCTCTGGATAGAAATAGACTATTTATATTTATATTTGATTTTTGTACATACTACTTCTAATATAATTCAGTATTACATTTTAATAGTCAAACTATTCTTAAAATATTCACTCAGTAATACAGAGAAACTTTTAATTTCCTTGCTGAATTTACTTAGTTAACCCCTATCTTAACAGTATCTAATGGTAAAAAAAAAAAATCTGTGCAGTAAGGACAACTATTCTTTACAATAATCTGCATTGAGTTCCTTCCTTTCTTTTTTCCTTCTCCTTCCTTCCTATTCCTTCTCTCCCTTCCTTCCTACATACATTTTTGACCTTAACTTGCACATTCTTCTACTTTGCTGTTTCTATTTGTTCATCTATTCAGATTTCTTCAGTCTCTCTTGAATTCATTCCCTGTAAAACATTCTTTCTTCTATACCCACCTCAGCATTCATTTACCCAAAGTCTCATTACTTATCAAACTACCAGCTATACTTCAAAGCAAGAAAATATCTCAAGAGATTACATGACAAAGGCCAAGAAATTTTTAAAAATAAATTACGCAGGGGTATTTTAATAGCTTGCCTATTCCTTGACTATATATTTGGTCCTGAAGTGTCATAGCTCTATACACGAAACAATAGCTCTATTACAGCCATCAAATAGTTACTAATATATGTGAATCCTGGTCATTTTTCAAATCAGTTGATACTAGCTCTAAATAGAGTGAAATTATCTGTAAGTCATATAAAGGTCTATCAGAATCTTTAACCACAGTCTGGAATCAAATCCTATTAAATTATTTAAACTTTAAGCTAAATTCAATTCCCTTCTGGCCAGCACTGTGAAATTATTTTTTGTAATTAATATTTTTTAAGATTACAGTGCTGTTTATCTCTGGGAAGTAGAATTATTATAAGAAACTTTAATGCATATACATTTAGGTATTACATAAAATTAAATACTTTTGTAACTAGAAAAAATTGTAGCTAGTGAAAACCTACCATAATATCTTCTATCTTCCCCAAAATAGCCTTATCCATATTGACCTGTTTTTTTCTCAATATTAACCTAATTAAGCTTAATTTCAGGATTAATTTTTTCACAGTAAGAATTAGCTAAACTTTAATGGTTAGGCTTCCCATTCCAGACATTTTACAGTCTGTAAATCACAGTTCATAGACTAGAATCTGTACATTTGCATATCCTCATAGGAGGAAATTGATCTTCCAGGCTATCAATTATTATTTGAGTTACACATTTTGGGATTTCATACATGTACCTACTCGTAAGTATTAAAGAAGATAAAGGAGAGAGAGTCCACATAGTAACCTATATGAAAGGTCAGGGATTCAGATCAGTTGTCACAGGTGGTGAAGAATACATGTGAGGAGACTTTATCATCTTACCTGTTTATATTTCCCAAAACGGGATCAGAGAGCCCAGAGAGAAGAAGAGGATAAAAACAGTAAGAAAGAGTGTACATAATTCTTTCAGAGGTATTAGAATGGAGGTCAGAAAGACAAAAAAAGAGGAAAGCATTGGTAAGTAAAGACATCACACACACAGATGTATTTCCAATGTCTTCATATAGTTGCCAGCACATTAGCAAATACTTCTAGCACTGAAGCTATTAAAATTCAGAGGTAGTATGAAACAGCTAGATCAATTCTTATTAGAATTTAACTAGATTGAAGATTCTATGTAATTTCATTTAGAGAAGAAAAGAAAGTTTATTTGCACTTACACAAGATTGATTAATCCTAGTATGCCCATGCCTCTGAAGTCTGTTTTGGGATCATCACCCTGGAAACCAATGTCAGCCCACTGCTTGGAGATTCTAGCCTTCAACTTTTTCCTTGGCATTAGAAGATTCCAAAGCTGTACAAACAAGCTTCCATATTACAAATAATAGTGATGCTCTTAATTTACCAAGACATTTTCCTTTTCATAGCTTGTATAACTCGTAACTGAATGCTTTCAATGAAACAACTTTTATAGACAAAACACAGGTTCAACAAAGACTAATTTTTAAAAATATGTTAGAAAACTTTTCCATTTTCCCCCCAAATGTAGCATATTTATTCCAATTAAAAAGATTGGTATAGGCCGGGCTAGGTGGCTCACATCTCTAATCCTAGCACTTTGGAAGCTGAGGCGGGAGGATTGCTCAAAGCCAGGAGTTTGAAACCAGCCTGAGCAAGAGCAAGATTGGTATAAAGAATAGATTTGGAAAAGGTAACAAATAATACACAGAAATCTAAAACAATGAGATGTTTTTATTTACTAATTAACATATATATACCAGAAGTGGTAAACTGCTTGCTTGAGAAGAACACAGTATTTCAGGCACTTGGCCCTTGCTTCAAGCACTGTATACTTAAAAAGGCTCTATTATTAGGGTAGGGGATTAGTCCTTAATCAGAAAAAGGAAAACAGGCCTGAGGGAGGGGATCGTGCAGAAATGATACTGTATTACAACCTGTATGATCATTATTTTACAAATTTTAAGTTTTAAAAGAAAAAAATAATGACTGGTTTTAAATAAAGATCTTTAAGAATGAGGATTTAAGAACAGCTATCAAATATCAGATACCAACAAACTAATCAATGCAAAACAAAGTTAAGAAAATTTAGTCATTTTCTAAATTGAACACCACAAGTCATCAAATAAAAGAGACTTAACAGAAGTTGATTAAAAAAAGATTGTGAAAATTTGCAAAACAGAAATACTTGCATTTTTTTCCATTTCACTACCATTTCAGGCATTGTTGAGTAAAGAACTCATAACAAAAGGAGTATCCTGTTACCTAAAATAAAATGTGAAGACCTGTGACCTTGCTTTACAGGGTCAACTCTGGCTCTGAAGCAAATCCAATCATTAGATTAGGTTTCATCTGGCTCCTACTTTTATTACCAATACATGTGATTTTTTCACAGCAGCATCTCCCCATGAATTCAGCAAGGAGTCTGAGTATGTCAACAATAAGGTCTCGGTGATATGGTGAGAGCCACAGTGTAAAACTACTAATACTCAAAATTTAATACACATAATACCAAAGTTCTGGGTTCTACCCCTGGAGATTCTAATTTCATAAGAGTAAGGTGGAGCTTTGGAATCTATAATACATATAGAACACTAGTTAACTCTAGTGAAGGTGATCTTTGGACTACACTTAAAGAAACACGAATTACATAGCTCTTTGGTGGTGGCTGCGTTAGTCACTGCCAGCAACTGGCTCTCCACCTCCAGAACTGAATTTCACAGTGGATCACCATGGTAAAAATTCCCTTGACCAGAATGCTAAGATTTGTATCTTAGCCCTTCAAAAAGGGAAAGTATTGTGTAGCAAGGGTCTGAAATTCAGAGAAAAATGATGAGGAGGATTGAAATAGCAGTTAATCCTCAGTGAGTGCCAGGCACTATTTTAAACATTGTAAGTATAAAAATTCAATCCATGCAACAGCCCTTTGAGCTACATATTTTTATTATCCTCATTTAACTATACTAAGTTTTATTTTAATTTTACAATTAGGTGAAGTGTGTATTTTATACTTTTCCTTAAAAAAAGTTTTGTTGTTTTAAAACTTGCATCTCTTACTGTTACTTAGATATCATCAATGTTTCTTTCTACAGTACTTTCTACAGCACTAGATGATCTATAAAGTTTACCCTAGGTCTAATATTCTTTAATTTTGGCACCTCATTGGTCTTTTGCATTTATACTTCAGAAATAAGAAATAGGAAAATTCTAATTCTAAATTTTTACTTTCTTAATGTTTAAATCTATTGTGGCATTATTTGGCATTAACATCCATAAATCCCAAAAGATCTGACATAATAATCTAAAAAGGGATGTCCGTATTCACAATTTGAGAGCAGCTGAAAAAAATGTCTAAAGTAGCAGGAAAATCTAAAGCTTGTAGACATATACTTTTTGACTGAAAAGATCTCCCTTTTTATAAATGTACAATTTATTTTAGAATAGCATTAAAATATTTATTACAATATATTTTAATAATGCTTATCAGAAAAGTATATAAAAATCATTAACTAAAAATATTTCCATATCAATGAAATTCAATATAATAAATTTCTCTAAGGGGCAAAGAAACTGGATGGCTTTATATATAAGCCTCTAAAATTTGCACACAGACCTCACTCAGCTTAAGCCTGATTTATTTTTCTAGAGTTCAACAACTCCAAATAAAGAAAACAAAAATTTACCTTCAGGAGAAGCTCTTCATGTTGCAGATTATCAGAATCATATGGCCTTTTCCTTACACTTTCTACATCCAAATAGAGCTGTTTATAACCAGTTATCTGCAGCAAGCATGTCCTCATGCAGATTTTAAAACTGAAAATGATAAAATTATTTTTTAAAATCATACCTTCTTATTGCAATAAAGAATGCTTTCCATAGCTTATGGTTCATGTGTCTATTTAGAAAGCATTTCTTGGCTTTCAATTTAATACAAGACGTACCAAGAGCCTCCTTAAACACAGAACAAAATATTACATAGGATATAGAACCTAGAAAGAGGGCAAGACATGGCAGGAATGGCAAACTTTGCAATTCTAAGGATTTATTCTCCTCTTCTTTTCACATTTTCTCTAATCCCATATATTCTCAAATCTCTATTACCAAATATCACCAATAGACCTAATTTTCCAAGTGTGTATAAAACAAATAGTTCCATAATAGGTTATCTCAGTTCTCCTAAATACAACAGCTTAACTTCCCTGAAGAAACATGCTCTTTCTTAAGCAAGTCTCTAAATATATTTATGACATCACTAACCATTAGGTCCCCAAGCTAGAAGACTCTGAATTTGGACCCACCTCTCTCCATCAACAATAGTCAAAAGTAGTCAAAAATAGACCCCAAGCCCTTATCCTGTTTTTTTATTTCAGAATATTACGGGAGTACTGAAATGTCCCTCAAAGCAATCTTCATATCACTATTTCCCCTGCTGTATTTATGGCTCTGTCATTTCTTGCCAGGATGACTCAAGAGTTTCCTAATTGTTCTTTATTCCCTCTACCAGCCTCCCACATCCCCAAATGCACCCTCCATCTTCCTAAAATACATACTAGATAATGTAGCTTGTTTCCTTAAATATCAAAGGACAACATCTAAATCCCTCAGTATGGTATGCAAGACTCTGCAATACATCAATCTAGCACTCCATTCACTTCTCCAACCACAGCTCTGCTTGTATTCAATGCTCCAGCTACAAAGGACTCCTTGTCATTCCCAGAAACACAAATACTTCTGTCCCTGTATCTTGCTGGCACCATTCCTTTACCCATTCATCAAGGTCTAGCTCAAATGTCACCTCTTTTCTGGAACTATGCTCATAGTTCCCTTCTAGACTCTTCCCTGTTTTAGCTGAAATAAATTGTTAGCTCCTCTATATTTATATAGGAAATGCTGAATGAAGGAAAAAAGGCTAAATACTACGCCAATATGCTAGTGCTAGGAAAACAAAAATGGAGTAAGTCTCTCCTCTTATGGAAGTTAGAATTTATTGGGGAAAGGACAAGCGTTAATCATTGACTATAGTACAACAGGTTAAATGGTGTGACAGCTCTGTGAGAGCCCAAAGCAAGGCAGCTAAGTCAGACAGAAGAGCCAGAGAAGACCTTCCTGGAGGAGGATATAGGAACCTGATTTTGAAGGACAAAAAAGAGTAGCCAAAGTTATCTAACCTTGAGAAAGTAATGGTAAGTTACCTTGAAGAAGGCAGATGGTACACTGGCCTTACTACAGTACTGGGAACCCAGAGATACAGGTTCCAGTCCTGCCTCTGTCACTTACCTCTCTGGGCCTTGATTGCTCATCTAGTGTAGTGAGAAGGTTGAATCAGATGATCTCCACAAAGCATTCAGCTCTGAAGTGTTACAACTGTGTGTGATCTCTACATTTCACAGGCTATAAATGCATAACAAAAAAGAGAATAATGTAAAAACAGCACACCTGGAATCCTTCTCAGGGTTAATATTCTTTTCCTTCATTATATCTTCTACACATTTGTCCACTTCACTCTCAAGAACACGTGTTGCCCTCTGTAATACCTATTTAAATGAAAGAAAGCTGAATGAGAAAAATCCCTTAGAGATGAAAAAGAAGTTTTGAGGCATTTAATCAACTTTACGAAGTAGATATTAAATTGCAAAATAAGCCCAAAAGTCCCCAAATACTCTAGTCCGTATTTACCTCTTCCTTCTCTAAACTCCTATTTATGGTTACATTCGATACCAGCCTTTACTTCTTTTGTGTATCCCAAAGAACCTGATGGAATGCTGAACATATGGTAATCATTCAAGTCCTTGAATGATCTAAGAGAGGCACTAGAGTTCTTAAAAGTAACATCTTACCTACTGTTCCACTTAAGTTTGGCAAAATTTTGGCACACATAAAATTCCATTAATAAATTCTGTGACCAAAACTGTTACAATCAATTGTAATAATAATAGTTACATTGATATAGGTAATACTGAGTTTCCAGTTCCAGAACCTCTTCAGTGAAATAGTAAATGAAAGAAATGCCACCAACTATTTTGAGAAAAAGAAATTTTCACTCACTACTCTTTATCCTTTCATATTTCTCATTTATTTATTCATTCACTCAATAAATATTCAGAGTCCTTATCACATTCCAGCCATTGTTGGAGATGCTAGAGAAATGTCAGTGAACAAAAGAAACATTGCCCTTTTTTTTTTCTATTTGGCAGGAGGGAATGGAAAAATACATAATTAAAACATATAGTATGTTAGATGGTGGTCCACGCCATGGTGAAACAACTAAGGAAAGAGGACAGGGAGAGGAGAGGAGTGCAATTTTAAGTAGGGGGTGATCAGGCAAAGTCTCCTAGAGAATGTCATAACTGAGTAAATGCCTGAAAATAAGGAAGTGAGCTAAGCTTTTACCTGGAGGAAGCATATGCTCCTTCGAAAGAAGAACCAGCACAAAGGCCCTAAGGCAAGAGCATGCTGATGGGTTTGGAAAATGACAGGTAGAACAGTGCTGAAGACAGTGAGCAAGATAAGAGTAGTAATAGGTGAAATCAGAGAGCAATGAAGAGGGCCAGATGGAGTTTAGTGAACAGCAGTGATAATGCTGGTAAACTTCTAAGAAGAGAGATGTCAAAGCATTTGAAGGGATATGCTCCTGAAGAACTAGGGATAGAGGCTGGGACTGAGGGTGTTGTGTAAAGAACTTAGTTATGGTTTTATTCCCTTTACAATTTCAAGAACAAAAGAAAAAAACACGTTTCATGAGACAATTCATTCTAGAGGGTTCTGCACCCAAATAGTTCCAAACTTATGACATCTCAAAGCACAACTTGTTTAAGGTCAGTTTGGAAAATGTACATGCTCTTTCCTATAGAAACAAAGTTAGCACAGTTATGATTAACAGTCCCCCCAAAGCATACTAATACAATGGTACTCAAAGTACTGCTCCTGACCAGCAGGAACAGCAAAGCAGCTGGGAAAATGTCAGAAATGCAATCAGAACCAAATCAGAAATTCTGGAGGTGGGGCCCAGTAATCTGTGTTTTAACAAGCCTCCTGGAGATTCTGAGGCATGCTCAAGTTTAAGAACTACTCTTGCAATATATTTGAAATATACTACTTCTCCAAGTACATCTGCTACAATTTATGATATTGTTACTTTGGGAAACTGCATCCCAAGTTTCAATTAAAAGAACTATATGGGTGGATAAGATACAAATAAGTTTTTAGAACCAGGAACTTGTCACCTTTCTGGACCCTTGCATCCTCATTTTAAAACAATGTATTAATTACTCTCTAATACTTCTGAACAAAAGAGGAGAGCTCTGGACTCCTCCCCCCAATATTCATTATGGATGAGTTATTCTTGAATAGACTGTTCATAAGAAAAGAGTGTAATTAAGTCAGTAAACCCCTATTTTATAGGTCACTCTAGGACTGCAGTCCCCAACCCCCTGGCCAGAACTGGTATGGTCTGTGGCTCTGTGGCCTGTTAGGAACCAGGCCGCACAGCAGGAGGTGAGCAAGCCAGCAAAGCTGCATCTGTATTTACAGCCACTCCCCATCGCTTGCATCACTGCATAAGCTCCGCCTCCTGTCAGATCAGCAGCAGCATTAGATTCTCAGCATTACATTCTCATAGGAGCATGAACCCTACTGTAAACTATGCACACGAGGGATCTAGGGTGCACTCCTTATGAGAATCTAATGCATGATGATCTGAGGTGGAGCTGAGGCGATGATGCTAGCGCCAGAGAGTGGCTGCAAATACAGATTATCATTAGCTGAGAGGTTTGGCTGCACGATAAATGTAATGCGCTTGAATCATCTTGAAACTATCCATTCCCCCAACCCCCCACCCCCATCCGTGGAAAAACTGTCTTCCATGAAACAGGTCCCTAGTGCCAAAAAGCTTGGGACCACTGCTCTAGGACATAACAGATAGGCTTGCAATGCTCAACTAGGTCCGTTTCATTTCTGGCATTAATCAGTAACATATCAATATCACTATCCAGTAACAAGTCAACATTTTTTGACCCTGATCCACATTTTACATCATGACCAAGTACAAACATTCATATGGATATCTAAAATATATAGAGTTGTACACACACATACATAACCAAAATAAAAATTTCCTAAAACAGTATTTAACCTTATTGTGACCAATGATTTCTAAATAGTTTCTATTCTATTCCTTTTTTGTTGTTTAATGTTGGTTGTGATCTATTTCAAATAATTGTCTAGATTAGATGACCCATATTCTATCTTTGCTATACCATGTAATCTACATATAGAACAAACTGTGAAATATTAGAGGCAAGTAACAGTATGTGGTAGACTGAATTATTGGTCCCGATTTTTTCACTTCCCTGTAATTGAATCATATACCCACCTGCCTACCATGGCCTTATGGTGGGTATAACAAGTTTCTCCACCCCTTGACTTAGGCTGGGCCACTTAACTTATTTTAATCAATGGGATGCTGATAAATAGGACAAACACAGACTTAAAATATGTCTGTGTGGTTGGGCCTTCAGTTATCCACCGTGAGAACATTCAGCAGCTACCCACTACCCCGCAACCCCCACAAATCTGGATCCCAGATGAGACAAATGGAATAGACCTGAACTTGGCATCAGCTTGAGGAAGAGCATTTCCAGCTGACCCACAGACACATAAGCAAGAAATAACATATTGTTTTATGCCCCTGAGATTTTATAATAGTGTGTTACAATAGTGTGAGCAAAAGCTCACTAATATATAGCATGAGTTACAACTCATTTTGGCTCAAAAGGAACGTGACCCAGGGTTTTCTCTAACTATGCAAAGTTACTTGTTTTTCTCTCTCATAATCTATCCTGAAGACACAGTCTAAGAGAAGGCTTTCACCCTAAGACCTGGATTTCCCCAAAGCAATCAACTTCGAAGGCAAAATAAATAAGTAAAACTTCAGAACACTCAGGACTAATGATTCAAATACCTTCTTTGTGCATGAAAATCACCCCCAGAGAAAATGTTTTGAAAACAGAATAGTACTTCTACAGGGGGAAAATTTCACTCAATGCTCTTTATAGCCAAAACTCTTCTAGTAGGACACTAAAAATAATTCTAAAATTGAAACATTCCTTTAAAGGAAAAGTATGTCCAAGTTAAATTTTCTAGAATTATCACATTAATATGATCCTACCTTACTCTTGGAGTATGTCAAGGAATTTTCTGGAATAAAAAAAAAATGTTATCACTTACATGCTATTTGTGAATTACTTCATAAATAAATAGCAAAAATATCAACCCAGTAGTAAATTAGTTTAACAGTAACAGGAGATATAATTTCTACATGAATAACATAGCAAACATTTCGAAGTTTAATCTTACAGCATGGAGTAGATATGATTCCAAAGACCTCAACCAAGCACAACACAACAAGCCAAAAAAGTCAAAGATCACATGGCTACATGAGGCTGGTTTTATATCTGGCTTCTCAGTCCTGTTACATTGGTCTATGTCTCTGTTCTTGTGCCAGTACCATGCTGTTTTGGTTACTAAAGCCTTGTGGTATAGCTTGAAGTCTGGTAAATTGATACCTCCCAATTTGTTCTTTTTGTTTAAGATTGCTTTGGCTATACGGGGTCTTCTCTGGCTCCATATGAAGCATAGAATTATTTTTTCTAGATCTGTGAAAAATGATGTTTGACAAAGCAGACAAAAACATACACTGGGGGAAAGAATCCCTATTCAATAAATGGTGCTGGGAATATTGAATAGCCATATGTAGAAGACTGAAACAGGATCTGCACCTCTCACCTCTCACAAAAATCAACTCACAATGGATAACAGACTTAAACCTAAGGCATGAAACCATAGGAATTCTAGAAAAAAAAATGTTGGAAAAACTCTTACAGACATCAGCCTAGGCAAAGAATTTATGAAGACCCTGAAATCAATCACAGCAACAACAAAAATAAATAAATGGGCCCTGATCAAATTAAAAAGCTTCTACACAGTCAAGGACACTATCATTAGAGCAAATAGACAACCTACAGAATGGGGGAAAATATTGGGATGCTACACATCCAATAAAGGGTAGATAACTAGAATCTATATGGAACTCAGGAAAATTGGCAAGAAAAAATCAAACAACCCCACTAAAAAGTGGGCAAAGGACATGAACAGAAACTTTTCAAAAGAAGATAAATGGTCAAGAAACATAAAAAAAAAAAAGCTCAACATCTCTCAACATCAGGAAAATGCAAATCAAAACCACAGTGAGATATCACTTAACTCCAGTGAAAATGGCTTTTATCAAAAAGTCCCCAAACAACAAATGTTGGCATGGATGCAGAGAGATAGGAACACTCATACACTGCTGGTGAGACTGCAAACTAGTACTACCTCTATGGAAAGTAGTAAGGAGATACCTCAAAGAACTGAAAGTAGAACTACCATTTGATCCAGCAATCCCACTACTGGGTATCTATCCAAAAGAAACAAAGACATTCTATAAAAAAGACATCTGCACTAGAATGTTTATAGCATCACAATTTACAATTGCAAAGATGTGGAAACAACCCAAGTGCCTTCAATACGTGAGTGGATTAATAAAATGTGGTATATGTATACCATAGAGTACTACTCAGTCATAAAAAAATGGTGAACTATCTATTGTACTATCCTCGATGGAGCTGGAGCCTGTTCTTCTAACTGAAGTATCACAAGAATGCAAAAACAAACATCACGTGTACTCACCATTAAATTGGTATTAACTGATCAACACTATTGTGCACTTATGGGAAGTAATATTCATCGGGTGTCGGGCAGGTGGGAAGTAGGGGAGGAGGAGAGAGAGGGGATGGGTAAATTCACACCTAATGGGTGTGGTGGGCACTGTTTCAAGGATGGGCATGCTTGTAAGCTCTGACTTGTGTTGTGCAAAGGCAATTTATGTAACTAAAGTGTTTGTATCCCTGTAATACTCCGAAATAATAATTATTATTAATTATTAATTTTTAAAAAAATAACAAAAAAAGCAAGCCAAAGAGGGGATGCCAACCTCATTACCTGGGGTCATCTGTTTCTGTGCAGACCCCCAAGTGTCTACCAACCACTTCAAATTCCTCTGTGCCTGCCTCAGAATAGCCCAGCCCCCCCAAACTTATTTTAAGACTACTGTGAGAGTGTTCTCTACATTTTCTTCATTTGTTAGCCTTACTGAGTAAATGTTTAGATTTGATGTGATAGCAACTGAATTATAAAACAAAGGGGCAAAGACTTTAGATTATCTGGCTAACTAGCTTTTAAACAGACAAACAGCAAAATAGCTTTTCCATTCTTGGTTTCTGTTTCAAGAACCACAAGAACATTTTTCTTGGTCCAGTTTAATATTTTTTCTGACACATTTACTAATAGTCTCCTTTTTCTCAGCAATTTGAAAAATTCAAGAAAAATGCTTTTGCCACAAAGCCTTAAAATATGTTCTTCTCCTACACTTTGAAACACCAACTCATACAGCCTGCAGAGATTCTTATCAAGATGTACTTTGTTCTGAGTACAAAGGGGCAAATCAAAAGGGCAGGCAATAATTTAAGTCCGCCATGAAGTTGTAAGAAAACTAGGAAAGTAATTAAACTTAATCATTCAGCTGCCCTGAGGCAGCTTCTGTCTGTCATTCTTCCAATGTTGTCTTGGATACTTGTTCCAATTGCCAACACCCCACTCCCCCAAACTTACAGGGGTTGGTTTCTTAGTAGAAGCACACTTGATCAACACAAAAGGAGATCTGGTTAATTCACTAGTTTCTATTTAACACAGTGAGCATGAGCTACAGCAGTTCCCTGGCCTTTCCTACCCTGTCTGAAAAGAAGTGACTTCACACCACATTTCTTATTCATCTCTGTTCTAATCTAGAGCAATATTTTCAATTAAGCATTGAAAAACTGATGTATTTTAGAGGGTAACAGAGCAGCATTGTTCAACAGAAATATAATACAAGCCAAAATGTGAGCCACATGTGTACTTTAAAATCGTCTATAGCCACATTAGAGTAAAAAGAAACAGATAAAATTAATTTTAATACATTGAAACCCAACATATCCAAAATATTATCATTTCTACACACAATGGATACAATGAGACATTTTTACACTGTTTTTTCTTACAGTCTTTGAAATCCAGCGTAATCACCCTTACACTAATAGCACATTTCAATTCACACTAGCAACATTTCAAGTGCTCAATATATTTGGCCACTAGCTACAGTATTGAACAGTGAGGATTTTGAGTCTAATAATCTTTCCTAGCGACCATTGGCTAATTACTGTCCTTTCATAAAGAAATTAAATAGGAAATTGAAAGACTGATGAAGGATGCTAAGTATAAAAATGGATCTAGATCAAGGCACTTATTCTTACAACATCCCTTTGAGTGAAAATTTCAATGGGTTTATATAAATACAGAAATTTTTCTCTAGAAAACAAGTTCCAACTATACTCTTAGGAACAACTGATAAATTTAAGGAGCCAGAGAAGATAATCCTCCACACACATAAAGAATCAAATAATCACTTTCTTTTTCTATAAAGTCATACAATTTTAGAGCTGAAAGGATTCAAAGTAAGACTCAGTTTAAATGACTTAATCAGGATACACAAGGAGTACATCTGTCACTGTGACTATTGAGAAAAAATATTCAGAGTTAAATTTGTATTAGTTGCCAATTTTTCTTTTTTGAATTACATTACCTATCCTGTGTGTCCTCTGTGCACCTACATAGGTATCAAAAATTCGCTGCAATTCACACTTTCCAGTCATCTGTCGTAAGAGCCATTTCATCCAAAATCGAAAAAAGTGCCCATAGAAGAACTCCCACAAAGAAATAAACATTTTTCCTGGAAGAGGAAATATATAAGACAAGCTTAGTGACTTTAAATTGAATTTTAAACTTAAAAATATCAGTTTATCCATCTGATCAAATCTCAAATGATATTAAAATCTATTATTCCATTGTCTGTTTTGTGATAGTGTTTAGGCATCTATGAAAACAATAACAGGTATAATACATACCATTTAGATTAACTGATGGCTGGCCAAATGGTCAATTTATCACTTTTTAAAAAACTGTAAAATCGTAACTTACTTAGTCAAGCTATTTAATGGCCTGAAAGAATAACAGAATGGTCTGCACTCTTTTGCTAAAAATAGTTGTATTTCGTTATCTTAGTTTCCTATTTTAATTTCTCATTCTTTGAAAACTGGGGTTCTACAGTTCAAGAACAAGAGGACCCCAACAAAGCAACAATTAAAATACACCAAACATCAGATTTGTTTAAGAAATAAGCTCTTTTTAACCCTTGTGGATAAGTCGTTACAGCTGTTCCAGTAAGGTGATGCCAGTAAATAACAAACACTACATAAGGCTTACAAATTGTAGTATACAAGTTAACACGGAGTGTATCACACTCTAGCTAACTCGTGATTTTCCGTTCAATAGGTGAAGGGTAGAAATGCAATAGGAGTTTAAAAAAAAAAAAACACTACACACTCGGTAAACTGGATCTTAGGTCATAAGAAAAATCATCAGCTTCTTAATGAAGGGAAGGGGCAGATGCAAGTGAGGGGAAGATACTTAAACAAAAATGCTCATCCTTCCTGCCTTAAACATTCCCCCAGACACGTCATCTCTGGACTCGGGCCTGAGGGGCTGTCAAATTCGAAATCCCCGCAGGTCAGTGCAGAAACAGTGCATATAACACAGCTGGGCTGATCTGTTTCTTTAAAATGAATCCGCCTAATCCGCGCTCATCAGGACAAAAGAAACAGAACTGCCAAGCGGAGAGAACGCAAGCCTCGCGGCGTCTGAGCACCCCAGACCTCGGGGAGTCGCTGCCCCAAGCCCCCCTCGCGCGCTGCCCGCGAGTGGGAGTGAAAGGCTTGCACAAAGCCCGGCCGCCCCAGGCGCCCCGCAGACTGCCCGCGGAACACCGCGGGGCTCGCGCAGCCCGAGCACTCTCAGCGCAGCCGCACCGAAGCAGCGCAGGGCGAGAGAAAAGAAACAGCATCCACCTCACAGGAGCGGAAGAACTAGGGGGAGCAGGAGCTGCCTCGGTTTCCCCAACTGCAAAGAGCCGGCAACGGAAACGACGCTACTCGCGGAGCCCTCCCTGCGAGCACCGCGACCCGGAAGTCAGGGAGCGAGGCCGCGGGCCCGCCTTCCCCGGACTCTGCCCGCCCCCGCCCCCGCCCCTCTAGCCTCTTCCGATTGGCCCGCGCTCCACCTATTGCTAACGCTGAAAGGAGGTCCAGCTGCGCTGCCCCGGCGCGGGCTCCCATTCTAGGAACGCCAAGACGGTTTCCGTGGCAACGGCGGCACGGAGGCACGGCCGGCGCAAGTGTGTAGACTCTAGCGCGGCTCTGGAGACTTTTCGTAAATGTCAGGTCGTTTGCACAAGTTGGCACCGTGTACTACTCCTAGGCTTCGAGCATGGCAGAAACTGTGTGCTTTTAGTAACGTTTATAGCGCAAAGGTTACAAAAACGCTTTCTCCTACATTGAATCTTAATTCTGCGAAGTAGTTATTAATAGCCCCACTTTATGGAAGAGAAAAAGAAATTTAGGTTGATTTACTTCCCCATGGCTAAGACGTGGCAGATTAGGAGAGCCCTATATGTTGAGAAAAGAAGTTTGGACTTTATCCTATTAATAAACTTCTAAAAGTTAATTCATCCAACATTTATTCTCTGTTTTTTATTGAAAAAGTAATTTTTGCACTTGATTTTTAAAAAACCTACAACAGTACATTTATTAATTCAACAAGTATTTGTTGATTGCCTGTTATGCATCAAGCAGTGTTTCAAAAAGGAGTTATACACTGAACAGGCAAATATTTAGTATGTCAGGTGGTGCTAAGTATTAAGGGTCTTAGGGAGTGTGGGGGGGAGGTCATTACGTAACGTGTAGTTAAGGAAGCCCTAGTAATAAGGTGACATTTGAGCCTTATTGAATGAAGTAAGAGAGTATACCATGAGAGTATCTGGAGGAAAAGTATTCCAGGCGCCAGAATGGCAAGTGCAAAGACACTTGGGAACATATCGGAACTGTTGGAGGAACAGCAAAAAAGCCAGTGTGGCCGGAGGAGAAAGATTAGAGCAGAGAATAGAAGTATAAAGGACAACTGACATTAAAAAAAATTACTTCCCCCAACCCACCAAAGACTCCTGGTCCCTCAGTCTCATTGCACAGAAGAAAAAGGGTTAGTTTCTTGTTTATACTTTCAGAAATATTCTATGCAACTGTATATATGTATATTCCCACCATCTCCTTGTTAACACTTTCCCACATCTCAACTAGCATTTTTTAAATGGACTAATTGTACAATACTAGACATGTGCAGAGTGCATAAGTCATTGTTCCTCCCCAGTAGGCGCAACCAACAATGAACTTGGTAATGAAGTCCAGATATATGCTATAATAATAAAGTCATAGAATCTTAAATCTTGAAGGGAACTTAGAAGTCATCCAATTTAATTTTTTAAATTGTAGACTAAAGATTCAGAAAGTCAAAGTGCACAGCCAATTTGGCAGATTAAGATTTAGAAACTAAGTTCCATTTCAGGAGTCTCTCCATTATTACACAAGGCTTTTATATGATAGAAAGTAAGATAATTCTGTATGTAATCTTTTTGCCTCTTCAAAGTTCTATACTGATTGTAGGCAGTGCAAAGAGGAAAACTCTCCTCCTTGTGTCCATGCTGCCTGTTGGCCTGCTTCTACCCATGTTTTTCCCCAAGAGAAGAGAATGCTAATCTGTTTTGTCAGAACTTGAGAAATTGGTTGAACTGCATTTATTGGAAGTAGGGTCACTGTACACTAAAATAGCCTATATGTATCAATTGCCTTTTTTCTTTACCACTAATTCATTTGCATGTCACTGGTAGATATAGTAAACCAATTCAATTCCTCAGGAAAGACTTGCCATCTCTTTTTCCATCTTATTCTCTTTGGTTTTCTTCTCCCATATGGCTAGCTAAATGGTGGTTAAATC
Source organism: Varecia variegata (assembly GCA_028533085.1). NCBI lineage: Eukaryota > Metazoa > Chordata > Mammalia > Primates > Lemuridae > Varecia > Varecia variegata. Next base: position 125,346,529 of record CM052440.1, read on the forward strand.
CCAAGATTAGGATTGTGTCTTCATGGAGAAGGTAGGATCTAGGTCTCTAGGTCTCTCAGCTAACCAATGTGCTTCTACCTGGCCTTATCAGATACACCTAAATGGAAACCAAAGGCTACAGTGGAATGGAGTTTGGTTATATTTTTGAGTGGTACTGAAGAATCTCTGCTTTCTTGGATTCTCAGACTAAACAACGATGGGGCTGTTGATTTTAGAAACTGATTGATTAATGGAAACAGTTGTCTGATATAACTACTAATGAACAGCTTGCTGCAGTGTTCAGTATTTGATCCACAGAGGACCCAAATTATTCTAACTATCGATGCACCTTTGGAGTGTGTGAAGTCTGAAATGCAACAAATTTATACTGAGAAAGAAAACTTTATGCTTATTTTGTTAATGGTGAAATGGGTTACCTCTCTGCAAACATTAAAAATAGTAAAGGCAGTGGCAAACCTGATTGGCTTTATGATGACTAGTGTTGTGCTTCCGTAAATAACATGCCCCTGCCCCAAACTATGATAGACGCTGTGATTATGGGGAATCCCTCATGCATGAGTTTCCCATATGATTCTTTTAATGAGAGAACAAGGGAATACACAGAATGCCAAGGCAAGTTTGTTCTCACCACTACTAGTAATGGGCTTTATCAATGAAAAGAAAGTTAAAGCTATTCAGAAGAAAGCTAATGGGCCGGAGTGACGACAGTAACCAGAACAAGGAAAATAAACATTGAATTGGGTAGTAATGATTTATACGATTGTTTTAAAGAAGGCAGGGGGAAGGGAAATGGAGAAGGAAATTGACAGGATCCCTACAAAGGATTTAGCAGCTCATTAAGAACAGTTGAGAGCAGGGATGCTTACTTTAGCTCCCGCAACCACCTCTCCTTAGTTCCCCTATCAGATCTGTTCCAGTTACCCTGGGCTGGATGAGTTTAAATCCAATGATGCTGAAAGAAAATAGGAAAATAAAATGTGTTTAGCACAGGATAATGATTTTAATTCATGTATTAAGGTTGTAAGGAAAAAAGGACGAATAGCTTGAGGGAGAAGAAATCCTCATTTGACCCCTGGTGGGGGGAGGGCGTCCAAGGTTGTATAATATAGTTCATGTTGAGTGGCAGAAAATAGTGGAGAAATTTTTGGGGATTATTGAATGTACTATAATGATGGTGTAAAATGTGCCATAACACCATCAGGAGTATGAAATTTGAAAGAAAATTGAAGTTTATAGCATATATAGATGTTACAGTAGATAGCACCAGCATCACTATAAAGCTGCAGATGGAGAAATAAGAAAGAAAAAAATATATATTCAGTTTTGGTTTTTACCTGAATATACAATTAGAATGGATGTGATGAAGGCCCTTGTCATTACCAGCTTAAAGCCAAAATGTCTTTAAAAGAGAAGTCTGCCTTTCACTTAATTTTAATTAGGCATGCAAAATGGAAGCCCTGAGACTTACAAAAACCCTTCCTGATAGTAAATATCAGGCAATGTCAGATTCTGGAAGGACACAGGAAAACTCATCTCTCATTAAGAAACAATGGAAGCAAAAGTGCTAATCTCCACTAATGTTTTCTATTAATCCTATGTGGCCCAGGAGAAAAAGAGAAGGCTTTGGAGGTAACTTAACTATCATGATTTAAACAAGGTAGTTTCTGTGATTTAAACAAATGTCTGTTGCACCACACATTGTATAAGCTGTACAAGATGTCCAGCAAGCTAAATAGGACTGTTTTCTTGTGCTAGATTAGGCTAAGGCAATCTTTTTGATCTCACTCAGAGAGAAGTCAAGCACAGTTTGCTTGTACATGAGAAGGAATGTAATATGTCTTTATGGCCCTTCCCCGAGAATATCCCAACTGCTCCAACTCATTGCCACAAATTCCTAAGATTAGATTTAGACATGATCACCATCAAAATTGAATTAATTCATTATATTGATGCTACTGTGATGATTTCCCCCTTGGAGGGAGAAACTCAGATTTGAGATCTGTAGTGGCACACATGACTAACAGAATGGTTAATAAATCTGGCTGGGATTCAGAACCTAGGCCAATCAGTGAAATTTCTAAAAATAACTTTGGGGGACGTATTCTACAAGCAGTAAATAAATGACTCTCCCTTCAGGACCCTGCCAATAAAAAGGAGACACACTTTGAGGGGCTACTTGATAAAATATAAAAAAAAATATAATTGGCAGTGGCCCAAGTATGCTACTGGGACCATAGGATTCTAGCACATTCACACATGATTTTAGAAATTTCTGATACTAGAATACAATGCATGCAAATTAGAGGCTTTGACTTAAATGTAATGCTGCCACCTTGTGGCGATGACTCAGATTTTTGGACTCAAAAAGTTCCTGCTGAGGGCGCTAGAGAGCCAGTTTGCCAGCATACTGCTGGGCTCTAGTGAAAACAGTGCCCACAATTTAAGAGCATGAAATTATGTTGAGATCTGAACTACCTATCATATCACAGGTGATATAAGAAAGAGGTTGTAATAAAGAGGAAGCTGCGCAACAAAATTCTCAAAAGAATTCATGTCATGAGAGGTCTCTCTGGGAAAGTTACAGCACATACACGAGCAGGTAGCATCTTTGCTTTAGGACTAATTAGCAGTCCCCTTCTGTTGCTAAATGATCTAAACCTTGTGACTCTCTTTCCGCTAAAATAGAACAAGTTTTTTTGGTTTATTCATGAGAGTTCCTGTATAGTGGGAATGCCAACATAAAAGTCTGTTACTGTTTGCCTTACAAACAGAAAAACCCAGTCAAAGGTAAGTTCAGGGGATGGGCTGAGTTGAAAGCAGTGTACATGACAGTGGAGGAAGAACTTAGTTCTTTACTTCAGGGCAATGTTTGGATATTTACAGAGTTATAAACAGTAACCAATGGTCTAGCTATGTGGTCAGGAATCTGAGAATCTTGACCAGTTAACATTAAGAATATCCCCAGTGCACGAGATGCAATTCTGGAAGGCCTTATGCGATTCCCAAGGGAGGATGGCAGTGGGTCAAATAGATGCCCACAGTTAGAATTAAGTTGGTTTGAAAGGTGAATTAAAATGCTAAGCTGAGGGCCTTGCTATCTGGGTAATTTAAGTAGGCATGGTGGTGCCAAAGCCATGCAATCATGGGTAGAATAATGATATATTCCACTTGTCCCTTACCTAAGCCACTAATGCGGTAAGAGACAGATGAATGCTAACCTAAAAAGTAGCCATTTAAAGTTGCCATTCAAAAAAACAATCTCCTGAGCACATAAGCCTGAGCATATGGGCCAGGGAACTATATAGGATTACTATTATATATGTGGCCCTCAGAGAATCCACATAAGTTTAATGTCTATTTCATCTTGAGCTAAAGCCAAAGCCACAGACACTATCAAGAACTTGGAACAATGTATTATGTAACAATTTGGTTCTCTATCATTCATCTTACTGGACCAAAGAACGTATTCGATGTGGCCAATGTGCGGAACTAGCCCCTTCACCAAAAAGAATCCCAGCACGATGTGGAACAGATCGTATTTCACCTATGGAGTAGTTGTCAGACTGACACTAGAACATGTCACCAAAATATTTATCACTGAAAATACCGTATGAGGACAAGAAGGGCTGGCTGGCTCAGTTAGGTGATATGTGCTTTGTCCAAACATGAGGGGTAGTAAAGGGAAAACAGTTTCAAAGGTTTTTGGGTGCTGGAAGGGGGAATGAAGAGGTAGAGGATGGTGCTTTAAGAGAACTTTCTCTCACTCTTTCCCGCTGTACAAACTTTTATTTTCTTGGATCCTGTTTAAGGGATCAATATTGCATTTGGGTGATCTAGTGGAAGGAAAAATTGCTGCCCAAGACACACCTTCTGTTCCTTTGAACATATTATGTATGTACATATTTTTCCAGAAACCCCTATGTGTGAGTTCATATCACATGGCCAAACTAGGATTGATCATAGTCCACTCATTTCCCCCACTCACCCGATGTCATGGGGATATAGCTCTACTGTACTTGACCTAGGCAACCCTACCACTTCCTCCTGAGGATGGACAAAAGGAAAGGCCCTGGCAAGTTTCCTATTGCTACCTTCTTTGTGGGTTGATTGAACCAGAGGCTTCTGCCTGGGAGACCAGATCTGTGTTCTGACAGGTGATGAATGGAAAAGAGGTGAAATATCAAAAGAAGGAAAACAGAAAAACAAATGAATGATGACACTGAAGAAAGTACTATCCATTTGAACCCCCTAGAGTGTCTCGGGTGAGAGAATAATACTTATAGCTATGACTCTCACATCATGGTTGATGATGGAATAAACCCTCAGACTGTTCTCCTCCCAAATTGGGTTGAAGCCGATTTACATATCCAGCCTGAAAACTCTGTCTGGGTAATCTGGAGAAAAACTGTGACACAGGATCCCTGAACCCCGGCCTGAATGGTGGCATATTGGGTACCGTTGTTTGGGTTGTGATTTATGGGCTATGCTTATTTTTCTGGGTTTCAAAATTCAGAAAAAGCACTTTGCTCTCACATTTTAATGTTTTTGAAATCAGAATGTGTCTTCTAACCAATGTTTACATTTAACATAGTGTTTCTTCTTCTTCTTTTTTTTTTTTTTAAAAAAAAAAACAAACCAAAAACCTGTTACTCAGTCAATGGTTTGTCTGTGATTCAGGACACATGATATTTATTGATCATCTACTCTGTACCAGTCACAGGATGAGGTGCTTGGGATACAAACATTCACCTGCTGGCTCTTGGCTTCAGCTTCTTCTTTATGCTCAAACATGGACTGCACCTCACACACACTCATATTCCTGCCTATTAAAAGTATTCAGGACTCAGCTGAAATGCCACTGCCTCCATGAAGCCTTTGATTTCAGTTCCTTTGCCCTGGCGAGAAGGACCGCTGACCACTGAAGGTCGGTGATCGTCCATGGCAGGAATGGGAAGCAGCTGCCTAGCCAGGAACTACACTTCCCAGTTGTTTTGCATCTAGTTCTCACCAATAGAATGCTTTTCCCCAATCCTTTAGTGGAATGGAGAGAATTCCAAATTGCTAGAGGAGAGGGAAGCCACATAACTGAGGCACCTGATCCTCTTACTGATCATGTGGAAAGCTGCCAGTCAATTGGAAACTCTGGTATTAGGCATTACTTGAGCCAGGAAAAACCTCTATTGTATTAAGCCATGGAAATTTAGGAGTTTGTTCCTGGAGCTGGTATTAACTAATTAGTTGCTAATATGTTTAAATCAAAGTTATGAAGCAAATAAACAGTGAATATGAAGGAAACATGATTATTTGGACTCGTGACTTGGATTAGTTATAAAGATTTGATTTATAATGACATATAGTGTATGTTAAAATGCCAAAATGTACAGAGATTTTTAAAAAGCAGTAATTTTGCCTTTTCCCCCTTTGGATCTAAAAGTATTGATGCAGTTACAAAGTGTCTCAGCATTCAAGGAGTTTGTCAGATAAAGTCTCAGTGGTTTGAGTAAATTAATCATTCTTCTGCTAACATCATGGTCTCTTTGGGTTTTGCAACAGAGATGGACTATGTAGATAAATTCAAACACTAGCTGTTCTTCCATTAGGTCTCCTGGTTTGCTCCCTCTGATACCAATGAAAATCTATTGATAGTCGGAAATGATTAGAGCTCAATTTATAAAGACATAATAACTAGAAGTTCTTGGTTATTAAATTACTTTTCCTCATTTTATCAGTGGAAATAATCCCAGAATTTTCTTTTTTTCAGGCACATGTATTTGTCCAATTAGATCTATTTACACTGAAGTTTTTCTTTACATATGCAGTAGTGGCCTTGTAAACTATCAAGATAGTTAAACCTACCAAAATTTTGTTCGGTTCTCATTGTTTGCATTGACCCTATTCACAAGGTTTATGTATACAGGCTTGTTTCAATAATGTTTATTTGCAGAGATTAGCTCTCTTTTTAAAACTGACAATAGTAATTGTATATATATATGCAGTACAATGTGAATTTTTGATAATGTACACATTGTGGAATGATCAAATCAGGCTAATTAACATATATATTATCTCACATACTTATCATTTCTTTGTGGTGAGAACATTTACAATCCACTCTTTTAGCAATTTTGAAATCTACAATACATTATTATTAACTATAGTCACCATACTATGTAAGAGATTCCTAGAACTTATTCTTCCTAATTGAAAATTTGTTGGGGGATTAGTTCTTAAGCAGCTGAATTTCCTCCTCTGTTTCCCATGCTCCCCTGCAGAAACAAGCTGTCCAACTTCTGCACACAGCCAGGTCTTTTGTCCCCAGGGCTTGTCTATCGCACACTGCAAAGGACCCCCAGCCATCTATGCACAGATATCCTTCCCCAGACCTCCTTAACCAGTGAGGCTAACATGCGTAAGTACATTTCTTAGGCCAGTAATTCAATCTGCTTTGAATGTGTTTCTTCCTTAACTGTAAGTGTAATTTAGGATCATTTTGGAGGCTCCTATGCCCAAGGGCATAGAGATATGTATCAAAATGAAACTCCTTTAGTATGTATCTCCTACATACTAAAGGAGTTCAGAGAAGAGAAAATCAGAGTCTCTTGTAGTCAGGTTTTGGTTCATGAAACAGATAAAACATGAGATCTTGAGATGTGGAAAATATTTGAATGGTCAGAGAGGATGCTGAACATTGTGAGCAAAGCATAGACATCAAGAGAAAAGGCACAGAAAGAGAGAAGTGAACATGACATGTTCAGAGTAGAATTAAAAACAAAAAGAGTCTGGCAGGTCCCAAAGGCAAGTAAGGGAGCATTGGGATATAATGAGAAAGCAGTGAGGTGCCTAGCAGAGTTGGATCTTTCTCATTCAGGAGGAGTGGAGCTGCTTAAACAAGAGTGACAGCTGACAGGGGTGAACTATGATGAGTATCTGGTTTTGGAATGAAGCGTGGATTGCAGAGGGTAGATCCTACAGACAGTGAGACCAGCCTCAATATCACTGTCACAATCTGGGTAATAGATAGCAACAGAAATGCAAGTCTGAAAATGAGACACTTCAAAGGACTGTAAAGATCTTACAAATGATGGGATGTAATGAAAGCAAGTCAAACTGATCATAAGAACTATGCTGCCATTGATAAAATCAAGGGAAGCTGGGAAGACAGCTAGCCTGGTGAGAAGTTTAGACATCTTGACTCTGATGCGAGACATTCAAGCAGAAGGGCTGGGAAAACAGCTGAAAATGTGAACCTGGACCTCAAGTAAGAGGACAACGAAATACTGATTTTGGAAATACCTCTTTGTGCTGAATAGCTTCCTTCTCCCACCCCCATCTACTCCACGTCTTTCTCCAACCTGTTCCATACCCAAGGAGGCAGGTTTGTGTGATCTAGTACATCAAGCTGCATTTCCTTGCCTTTTGGCTGCCAGTAGAGCTTAGCCAACGGCAAGCACCAACAACAGATGGAAGGAATGAACGAAGGACAATAATGTTGAGGAATTTATTTCTCCCAGCTTCCTCTTTTGGGACCTGGCCATTAGCACATGAGAAAACACAGGCTTATAATGGCATCCTCAGGCTGGCATGTGTTCAAATCTTTCTCCCCTCTCAAGGGGCCAGAAAGTAGCCCAGCCTGCAGTGCAGGGCTGGTTTGATGTACAAGGCTCATAACAAGACACTGCCGGTGAGTCCCTATAACTAGGAGAGATCAGAGCGAAGAACCCAAATAGAAAATGACAGGTCAAGGAGCCCAAACACAGTCTCGTCCTACTGACGTTCTTCTCTTAGTGTTCCCTCGCCTGAGGTAAAAGTATAATCAGTAAACTGCTACAGGAAAATAAACTAACAGTTATTGAGCACCAAGTGCCAGGCAGTGGGGCGCATTCCCGTAGTATGCACCGGACTGTAGGACAGGAAGTGAAGGGTGCAGAAGGTCTGTGGCAAGGGAGCTCCCACGGCAGGTGTGCTAGGGACGCAAGCGACGCCGTGGACAGGGGGCGCAGGGGCGCGCGTGCAGGGGCGCGGGCTCCGCGCGCGCAGCCTCTGCGTCACGGGCGCCGCCCGCCGCCCGCCACCCGGCGCCCAGCCAGCGCCATGAGGACCAAGCACGTGAACTTGCTGATCGCCTTAGTCGCCGCCGTGCTCTTCAGCTTCTCCTGCTTCTGCATCTCCAGGTTGACTCAGACCAGTAAGCGGCGGGTGGCTTCGGCCTCCATTCCTGCCTTCGGGGCTCCAGGAATACAGGAGTGGCGGGGTCGGAGCGTACAGTAGAGGGGCGATGGGGGAACCTGGTGGTCGCCTGCGATCATATTAGGATACCCGTGGCGGCGCCCTGCAGATGTAGTGCCCCACACCCTGTCCCGCCGGCGGTTACCCTGTAACGGGCGCCCGGGTCTCCTCTGAGGCGGCCGTGTCACGTGCCGACTGGTCTGGCCCGCGCGGCCCCCGCGGCGCCTTTGCCCTGAAAAGGTTCAAGGGCCCCATCTGTGCCGCTCATCCCCGCCCTGGTCTTCCTTCTTTGCAGAAACGTGTGCATGTCTGACTTCAGTAACTGCTGCTACCCAGCCAACACCCTTCTTTCGTGGTCTAGGTTTTATTTTGGGGCCACACTTCAAAGCTCCCTCAAGTATTTTTTACTTTCCCTCAAAAGGGGTGGGATGATGGAGAGAGACAAAACTGACTATTTAGAACATTGGTTGAGCGCCTGAACTTTCCTCAAATGGGCCCTGTTGAAACACACCAAGGTTTTAATTCATCGTAGTCCATAGTAGTGCCAATTTAGCAAACAAAAATAAAGGTTGCCCACTTTAATTCGAATTTCAGATAAGGACTTTTTAGCGTAAAAAATTGCATGGGACATAACTACTTTAAAAATTTATTTCTTGTCTACCTGAAATTCACATTTAACTAGGTATCCTGTATTTTATCTTTCGACCCTAGTTTTCCATAGTGTAACTAGTTCTAGTTACACTAGAAAGTCCATAGTGTAACTTTCAAGCAGTCATACAGTTCAGTTTTTGAATTTGAAACACAGAACCTATAAATTACGAACTCAGCCTTCCAAGAACTCAGCTTTCCAAGAGTTTCCTTAGTTTGTTTTAGATTAAATTTTTATTTTTCTTACTGAGCATATTGATGACTTAGGTGCACACAAGTCATCTTGGTAGTAGTGTTAAGGTCCAATTTTGGAAGTGGGTTCACGTTTTAGTCCTCTAGTTAATACCAAATTTTGTCATCATGTACACAATATATCTACATTCTATCCTACTCCTTTCAAAGATTATGAATGTATAATAATTTTTCTGATTTATAGGATTTCTACTAATCTTTAATCATTTTATGCCCTTTCCCTCTTCTTCACTTTCTATAAAGAACATTATCCATGTTTTATTTATTTTAGAACATTTGGTGAGGATATGGAACTTTAGGAATTCCCATAAACTTCCCCTGAAGGGTATACTACATTCATTTGCTTCTGTTATGAAACATGCCTTTCTCCTGTGTCTTCGCAATTCCACTACTACTCAGGGTTGAAATTGGCATATAGCCTTACCAGTGGTTTATTGCCAACTTCTGTTCTCATTGATCAGCACCCAGGCCATACAGGTCATTAAATTTTAAATAACATCCCTACCAACAGATGTATCCTAGAGAAACTCTTCAACATGTTTACTAGGAGACATGTACCAGAATATTCTTGGTATCATTTCTTACAATTGTTCACCAACCAAAGAAAAGATAAATATGTTGCAGTATATTTGGTACAGAGGAACATCTTACAGCAGTAAAAATGAGTGAACTACAGCTCCTCTCATTAATATGGATGAATCTCAAAAGCATAAATTGAGCAAAAGAAGCAAGTACAGAAGAATGCACATGCTTGTGTTATTTATTAATGTATAAAACCATGTATACATCAGCTTGCAAAAGTGGTGAAACTGTAAAGGGAAGCAATGGATGATTAATACAAAATTCAGGATTCTGATTATCTGGGGGCAGGGAGGAAAAGGAATTTGATCTGGGAAGGAAACAAATGGGATATCTAAGGCTAAGGTAGTTAATGGTGGGTTCATGGATGTTATCCTTTAAACTGTTCTATATACTATTTGTAATATCTGATACATTTCACAATAAAACCTAACACAGAGAGGGCCCACTCATAGGGAATTTAAAGGGCTTGATACGTAGTGTGGTTTGATTCTGCAAAGCATGTGCAAAGGGGAGTAATCTGAAATGTATTTTATATTTTTAGCTTCATCTCCTACTAACTGCCTCAGATATTCTTTCTTTGGGACCACATTGGGTAGAAGTAAGTGGATAAAAAACACAAGGTGGCCTGCCAATGCTTTACACCATGCCTTTTGCACTTTTTTTTTTAGTCCCTGAGTGAATTACATACTTTTCCCAAGATACACCATACCATTTCATACTCTCTGCATCTGTGATTTGTTTTGTTAGTCCGGAATGCCCTTCCTTGCCTTTTGCTGTCTGGAAAAATTCCATACATTCTCTAAGTTCTCAAATCTTCCCTCTTCTCTGAAACCTTCCTCACCTCCTTCCCACTCCTCAGTCCTTAAGAATTAATCATTCCTGCCTCCCTTTGCCTGTTGCACTTTGAAGATAATTCCATATTATAATTAGTTTAAATATATGCTCCTTTCCCCTATCCCTTGTAGCCTAATTATCAGTTAATTTAGAGCAGGAACCTGATTTTATCCATGTTCGTTTACCTATCACATAGCACATGCTAAGTGTTCAGTGGAAGGAAGAATGAGTATCTCAGCATGCTTCTCGTTACTGGAGGTGATCAGTGAATGAAATAAGTCAGGTAAAGACATGCTCAGGGCCATGTTGTATAGGACCTTGTAGACCAAGGCAAGTAGTTTGGACCTCATTCAGTAAGCATTCAGGAAACCATTTATAGTCTTTGAGCAGTGTTTCCAGAAGACTAATGGGGGATTAGAGGTAAAAAAACCACTTAAGAGACAATTATAATAGTGCAGCTAAAGGCAATAAAGCCTGAACTATGGTAGTATCAATGGTGATAAGGATACAAACAATTAAGAAGTCTGTAACAGTGCTTCTCAAATTTTAATGTGCATACCATTCAAATGGAAATCAATATGTGGCCTTCCAGATCCTTGAGTGCAGCCTTTTGACTGAATCCAAATTTTACAGAGTAAAGGGATTTATTCTGTGAAGTCTGGATTCAGTGGAGGAGCCATACTTGGGGATCTGAAGGGCCACATGTGTCCTTAAGGCTGCAGGTTCCCCACCCCTCGATACTGCATTTCTAACAAACTCAGAGCTATCTAACATGGTAGCCCCTAGCTAGGAGGCTATCAATCACTTGAAATGCATGCAGTTAGTGCAACTGAGGAACTGAATTTTAATTTCATTTTATTTTAAGTAGTTTAAATTTACATTTAATAACTGAAGTGGTGCAAAATATTTCTTCATTAAGCAAAACTTTACTATTTTGGTAGGACTATATTTCACTATAGTTATTAAAATTTAGCATCTGAATTGAGATGTGCTATAAGTGTAGAATAAATGCACATTTTATAATATTTAGTACAAAAAGGGTAAAATATCCCATTGATTATTTTTATGCTGAAATAAAATTTTGGATATATCAGATTAAATAAAATACTATGAAATATTTATTTAAATATTTCAATAATATTTTTAAATGACTTTCACCAGTTTCTTTTTACTTTTTAAAATGTGGCTACTAGAAAATTTAAAATTACAGATGTGGCTTGCATTTTATTTCTACTGGAGCATAGTGCCTTGGACTCCTGCTGTGAGAAGCAAGGATCAGTGACACTTAGGATCTCAGTTGGAACCTTTTCTTACGGGCAGAAGTCACATTGGCCCATTGCACACATGGACTGATGTTTGTTTTTATCATTTTGCTACAAAGATGCTCAATTGACTCAAAGCATCTAATTATTGTATATTTCAAACCTTCGCAAAGTCCTTTTATAACATTTCATCCTCACTAAATACCTGAGTGAGTATGCAAGTGATATAAATATTTAAATAGAATATTGATACATGAATTACCAGAGAACTAGCAGATCTAAGATTAGAGGTTATGTCCTTTAACATTTAACATTTTCTTGTGGTTGTTTCTGTAAATACTGCCCCCTCTAGAGAAAACTCTTTCTTTTCATGTTTACCAAATTGATCCCTCAGGGACTGGCCTGCAATGTGGAAACCCAGGTATGTTGCATCACCCATGATATATCAACTTGGAACACATGATCCATTTTGCAAAGAGAATATTACCTGGGAAATCCTAATAACATGGGTTTATGCTTGTTAAACCACATCTTCTAAAGTTTGTAAGCATCCTCAAATAGTAACTACTACATGAATATTCAAGGTTTATTTGGTTAGTTGCAGTTCTTTTGATTAAAGCATGATTCAGTTTAAGAATCACTAAAATCAGTTCCTATAATGACAAGTTCATTTCATTAATTTGTTTATTCATTCATTCAGCACATGTTTTGGTAGGAACTATATGCCAGTCACTGTTTCAGGCATTTGGAATTTAGTAGTGAAAAAAACCCAAAGTTCTTGCTCCTCTCAAGCTTGCATTCTAGAGAGCTCTGGAGAGAGACATAAAAACAGTAAATACATAATATAAAGTCAAGTAGTGATAAGTGATTTTATAAAAAGGATAAGGGAAGAAAAAGAGTGTGCTGTTTTACATTAGATGGCAGGGTAGGCTTCTGTGAGGCAGAATCATCTTAGCAGAAAGCGGAACGAAATTAGGGAGCTCTAACCGCAACAGGATATGGGGGTGAATATTGGGTGCTGAGAACACTACAGAAGCCAAAGCCCTAAGGTGGGAGAGTGTTTGTTCGTGTGAGGAACAGCAGGGAGGCCAGTGTGGCTGGAGCGGGGCTCCCTCAGAGTGAGTAGGAAGGGTAGGAAATGAGGCTGGAAAGGAACCCAAGGACGCATCATGCAGCGCTTTGTGGGCCATGGTAAGGACTTGATTATTTTTCTAAGTGTGAGGAGAAATCTTTGGAGGTTTTTGCGCAGGGGAAAGGCATTATCCAATTTTTGCTTCCAGCTATCCACTTGTGTACTCTTCTTTATAGAAGACAGATGAATGAAAAAATATTGGGTTTCAACCCAAATATATCATCATTACTTTTATAGTTTTATATTTTACCTTAATTTTTAAAAACATCTATCTGGAATTTATTATCTTCTAAGCTGTATTCCACCTGAACCCTTAGCCAATTTCTATTCTTTCCCTGCTAAACTGAAATACAATTTTTCCATATTCTTGTACCTCTAATGTTAATAGTTTTCATTATATATTCTGATATTTGACTATCTAACATAAAGAATTATTTTGTTTTCATCATAGATTACATATTTTTGGTATAAAATGAGTCATTTTATCTAACTTAATACTTTTTTCCCTGAATTATTATATCTGACATTTATATAATAATATGAGAAAAAAGTATATGCCCATTTCCTTTAGGTGCTGGGTCTAAAAGGTGCATACAACAACTTCTCCTCACATCGCATTGGATACAACATAATCACATGGCCAAATCAAAGCCAAGAGACTCTGATAAACATAGTCTTTTGTTGGGTCGCCATTTACCCTGCTGAAAATTCTACTGCTATAATATGGAAAATGAGCATTAGGGGCTAAACATGAATGTATGCTAGAGCCTTCTAGCGGTAGAGGCTTCAGTAAGTAGGAGTATCTTCCAAGTCCTGTCTTACTGCAGAAATTGCCTGGAGAAGGCATGGAGACAGCCTCATGAGAACAAGCTGCCCCTCTATCTCTCTGGTACTCTTTTTTTGTGATCCTTAAAGACCTCTTACTGAATCTCTATCCCATTGAGTTTCCTGGAGGACTCTGCCTTGCCTTGCCCCATTGTGCAGCCTGTCCTCCTGTGGAAGCCAGGGAATAGCGAAGAGCTCCTGGGGAGAAGAATATGTGGCCAGTAATGACCACTTACTACAAACGAGAACCTGTATTTCTGTTAAAACACACACACACACATACACACATGCACACACATATTTGGAAACAGGGTCTCTCTCTGTCACCCAGGCTAGAGTACAGTGGTGTTATCATAGCTCACTACAGCCTCAAACTCCAGGGCTCATGCAATCCTCCTGCCCCGGCCTCCCAAGTAGCTGGGAATACAGGTGTGTGCCACCATGCCTGGCTAATTTTTCTATTTTTTTGTAGCAACAAGGTCTCACTATGTTGCTCAGGCTGGCCTTGAACTCCTGGCTGGCCTCAAGCAATCCTCCCACCTCAGCCTCCCAAAGTGCTAAGATTATAGGCTCGAGCCACAGCACCTGGCCTATTTCTATAACTATTAATGACCAGACAATAACAATAAAAATATGATATCGAGCTCTTCCTATTTAAATCTAATAATTGAATATTTTTATTTCCACCTCTTTACCTACCCATCTCCTTCTCTACTTTCTGGTCTTTGCTACTTTAATGTAGAATTATAGATCTAAGGTTTGTGTATTTACATAATATATATAATTTTCTTTACCACGTATATCTCTTTCTTTTTTAAGAAGCAGAATCTTGCTATGTTGCCCAGGCTGGCCTCGAACTCCTGGGCTCAAGCTATCCATCCACCTCAGCCTTTCAAGTAGCTGGGATTACAGGCATGCACCACCATGCTCAGCTTACTGTGTACATCTTATTTTAAAAATGTTTTTGGTTTTATATTCCATTGTATAACTATTTTCACAATAATTATTTGCATTTTGGTCGCTACATTTAATGAGTTTTGTGTGTACCTCTCATAATTTTATACCACAGTTTCCTATTCTTAATTTATGTTGAATTCTTACTCAGTTATTTAGAAAACATTTTCTCTCACCTAGTTTAAATTCCATGGAAAGTCATTATAATAATTCCCTGGCACATACTCTCAACTCCCTTGATTTTCTCTTGGTAATACCCCCCCCTGGCTAAATCACAATCTTGGTGAAATCCAGTTCTTCCATTCTGTTGTACCTGTATGCTGATGACTCAATATGACTGGAGTAAAATAAACTGTCACAGTGATGGTCTCTCTTCAGATTCATGACCAGTGACCTCGAGTGGGTACTTAAGGCTTCTTCAAAATCATATTACATTTCTTTGTCCCATCCATCCTCCTACCTTCCTAGAATATTATTTCACATTTCTTTCTTTTCAAGCCTCCAATACCTCTTCTGTCCCTCTCAGCGGATGACTAGGCCTTCTATTTCATGGAGAAATAGAAGCTGTAAGAAGAGAGCTTTCAAAAGTTCCATTATCAGCTGGGCATGGTGGCTCATGCCTGTAATCCTAGTGCTTAGGGAGGTCTAGGAGGAAGGATTGCTTGAGGCCAGGAGTTTGAGATCAGCCTGAGCAACACAGCAAGACCCCATCTCTACAAAAAAATTTTAAAAATTAACCAGATGTGTTGGTGCCTACCTGTAGTCCTAGCTACTTGGGAGGGTGAGGTGGGGGGATTGCTTGAGCCTAGGTGTTGGAGACTGCAGTGAGCTATGATGGCACCACTACAGTCTCCAGCCTGGGTGACAGAGCAAGACCCCAGTCTTTGTTTCCCCTACAGTCTGTTTTTCTCACAGCAGCTAAAATGATCCTGTTCAAATGTAAATCAGATTATGTGACTGTGTGCTTATAATATTTCCTCAACCCCCTGTTCTGCTTAAAGTTAAAGCCAAAGCTCTTACACAGGTTATTTTGTTTTTTACTTCATCACCTATGCCATGGTTGAATGTGTCCCCGTCAAAATTCAAGTGTTGTCAATGGGCCAGTATTAAGAGGTGACCCTTTAAGCATCGCGAGGGCTCCTCCCTCATGGATGGGATTAAGGCCCTTACAAAAGAGGCTTTATGCAGAGTTTGGCTGGCTTGCCCTTCTCCCTTTCACCATGCGAGGACACAGCGTTCCCACATTTTTATTATCTCTGATAGAAAATTGTGTGATTCCATTGCTACATGTATAAACATATACATATATGTCTTCCTTTGCAGATAATCAATTAATTAATTGTAGAAACCATATATTGGAGTTTGAAGATAATATACTACATCTAAAAAACAAAACTGAAAGAAATAACCAAGAGCTGATGAAAGCCCTGAAACAAATGAAGTATGAAATTACACAGAGAGAAAATTTATCAGTAAACTTAGGTTTGTGTTGCTTTTGTTTTTGTCTTTAGTGGTTTGTTTGTTTTACATT
Organism: Varecia variegata; assembly: GCA_028533085.1. Taxonomy (NCBI): domain Eukaryota; kingdom Metazoa; phylum Chordata; class Mammalia; order Primates; family Lemuridae; genus Varecia; species Varecia variegata. The sequence continues at coordinate 125,362,775 of CM052440.1, forward strand.
TTGATTTTGGGCATTTAGATTCAATGCCTTCTGATTTGGGAGAATTTCCTCCCTAGAAACATAGCTAAATCAGTACTGGTTCTTTTATTGTGAGACGTGCAAAAATCAGGTAAGAAACATCCCTCCTAGACTTCCCCTCATCTTCCTGTGGTCTTCCTGTGTTTTCTGTGTGTGTGACTTGCAGCACCATCCTTGATCCATCCAGCAGACACAGCCTGAAACCTGAGCATCACACCTGACATCTCCCTCTCCCTCTCTCTCTCTCTCACATACTTCCATGGAAGTCAATATGCAACCTTGTTGATTCATCATCCTATATATCTCACAAATCTGCCCACATTTTCCATCATGATCTCTACTACACTAGTCAGATCACCTTCATTCCTCTTCGGAATGGCTGGTAACATACTCCTAGTTTCTCTCTCTTCTCTCCAGTCTCATCTGCACTGATTTATTGCTGTATCCAAAATAAAGGCTACACTCTTCTGTATATAAACCTTCAGTGGCTCCTCATTTCTCTGGAAGAAAAAGTCCTGCCTTGTGCTTCCCTTTGTATTTAAATCCCTCTGCTACTCATAACCCCTGGCAACCGCTGAGCAGTTCTCTGTTCCTACTGTTTTGCCTTTTCCAGAATGCCATGCAAATGGAATCAGACAGTGTGCAACCCTTTGAAACTGGCTTCTATCACTTAGCATAGATTCATCCAAGTTGTTGTATGACCAGTTGTTTGTTTCCTTTTTATTGCTGAGTAGTATTCCACTGTATGGATGTACAGTATTCCACTGTATGGATGTATGCAGTTTTTTTAATCCTCTGACCAATTGAGGGACATTTGGGTTGTTTTCAGGATTACAGATAAATGTTGCTATAAACATTCATGTACATGTTTTTTGTATGAAGAGAAGTTTTCATTATTTTAGGATTAATATATAGAAGTAAAATAGATAGAGGATATGGTAAATATATGTTTGATTTTATAAGAAACTGCCAAACTGCTTTCCCAAGTAGCTGTACCATTATCCATTCCCAGCAGCAATGCAGAGAGTTCCAGTCACTCTAGTTTATTATAGCCATTCTAACGTCATGATATCTCATAGTTTTAAGTTGCATTTCCCTAGTGACTAATGATGTTGAACATTTTATGTGCACATTTGCCATCCAGATATCTTCTTTGATGAAAGGTCTGTTCAAATCTTTTGCCTGTTGTTTAATCAAGTGGTTTGTCTTCTTGTTGAGTTTTGATAGTTCTGTGTATCATCCTGGGTATATATCAGATGGATACATGATTTGGAAATATTTTGCTCCAGTCTGTGGTTTGTCTTTTCATTCTCTTTATGAGATTCTTCAGGAGACAAACATTCTTAATTTTTGTTGATGTCCAATTTATCAATTTTTCTTTTATGTGTTGTTCGATGTATTGTCATATTGTATCTAAGACCTCTTTACCTAACTCAGAGTCATGAAGGTTTTCATTTATGTTTTTTAAAAATTTCATAATTTTATGTTTTACATTTATGTCTATGAAACTTTTCAGTTAATTTTTTATAAACAGTGTGAGGTACAGGTCAAGTTTCAGTTTTTTTCACATGGATGTCCATGTGTTCCAGCACCGTTTATCAACTGTCTTTTCTGCATTCAGTTGCCCTTGCACTTTTCAAATCAATCAGCCATAATTGTGTGAATTTATTTCTGCATTCTATTGTCTGTTCCATTGGTCTATGTATCTATATTTTATATAATACCACACTGCCTTGATTACTATGTCATGTATTATGAATTAAAACTGGGTAGTGTGAGTCCTCCAACTTTGTTTTTCTTTTTCAAAATTGTAGAGGCAAATTCTAATGAATGGTATAAATATGGTCATTAAATGTTGAAGGACTATAAAACAAAGTTATAAATATACAAAATTTAATGAAGCAACATTAAAGTGGTAGAGGAAACCAATTATAGCATGCTTCAGTTATACTGCCTTCATTTGGAACTGGCAGTTCTATTGTCCTCTGGTTGTGCAGCTCGTAGTGCTAGGCTTAAATTAAATATTACTTTTAAAATAAATATGAATCAGTAATATTTGAGCTATATATTTTATAGCATTGTGATTTTGATAATTTAAGAGTATTTCTCTTATATATTGAATACTAAGTTTGTCTGTGAATTAATTTATTAATCTCCATTTAAGAAAAATTACTCTGGAAGGAGAAAAATTCCTATAGTCATAAACTCAGAAGCACTATTTTTTCCTCTCTTTCAGTTGAGAAGAAAGTGAGTACATGGAGTGAAAATGAAGCAGTGCCTAACGCATTTGAAGACTTAAAGTTCTTTATTCCTCATCTAAGGAAAGAAGGCAGAATTTATCCTGATGTAGTCATAGGCAAAGGGAAAACAGGTGGTAAGAAAACTTAGAAATGGAAAATTCAATATAGATATTTTGATCTTTGGGGACATACTTTTAAGTTTTAAGATATAATCCATTAATAGCATGCTCAGATTAGTATGTAGACTACCAGCCTATCTGGCATTAATTTGGGTTACCAGAAGTCAGTATATTATTGTCTAGCAGAAAATAATAGTTCCATAAATATTTGGTGACTTGAATTCAAATTCAATTTTAATACAAATGCTTTGAAAATAAGTTAATATAAGTCAAATATACATTAAGCATCTGCTAAGTGCTTGGCACTCTCGTTGGTTTTGATAAATCTATTCTTTCCAGGTTATCTTCCTATTTCCCCATCTTTCTGCAGACCAAGTTCAACAAATCTTTGTAGAAAAGGTGACGTTTAAGCTAAACCTCCACGAATGAGTTTAAGTTCACTAGGTATACAAGATAAGAAAAACCTCTGGAGTTTGAAGCAGGGATATTAGGCCAAGTCTCAGGATACCTGCCATTCCCATAAGCCTCATTCACTCCAGTGAGGCACTGTAGGCCAGGCCCATGGCCTGTTTTTACCTATAATTTTGTTGGAACACAGCCATGCTTATTCATGTATTAATACTTACTGTCTATGTCTGCTTTTTTGCTTACAATGGCAGAGTTGAGTAGTTGCCACAGAGATGGTGTCACCCAGGAACCAAAAATATTTACTATTTGATCCTTTACAAAAAAGTTTGCTGACCCCTGCTCTAGGCAGTTCTTTGGGAATATATAGTGTTGTTGTATATCACATGTCTCTGACATATTACCCAAGCCTGTTGTGTTGGGTGGGATGCCAGATGACATTGTGTAACATCTATTGAATTCTTACTGTGTTCCACCTAGTTCTATATTTTCTTTCGTTATCTCATTTAATCATCGCAACCCAATGCAGTAGGGCCTATTTTTGTCATCTCTATTTTATATCTGAGAAAATAGAGAGATTAAGGAAATTTTTGAATTCACATTTGTAAAACACTTTAACTGCATGAGATTTCCTCTTAGGAGAAATGTTGCATATTTAAATATGTACACATACATGCATATACCTGTGTGTGAATGTGAGTATGAAAGAGTGCATGCTAGACAAAAGCTATAGTTTGTAAAAGGAGGAGGAGTTGAAAGACACAGAAAAAAATACACAGAAACTATAAGAAATTAGATACCAAGAATAAACATAGCCTTGGATAAGCATTAGCAGCTATAAGCAGAAGCCCAATCTATATAGTAAAGGGAAGGAGGGAGAGAGATGGTTGTGGTTGGGAGGAGCAATAGAACTCCTTATATGGGAGAGTGATCACCCACTGATCAGAGCTGTGTTAAATCCTAAATAATTTTCTAATTCCCCAAATATTTCCTGATCTCCAGCCATGATGCATATATTTGCATATATTTATCAATATGCATATATTTATCCTTCTTTTGAGGCCCCTTTGGTAGCTTTTCCCTATTACCAGAGGCAACTGGAGGGAGATTTTGTTCCTGGCAACTAAAAGATCCTGACACATAAAACATATGCAAAGGTATTGAAGCCCTTGGCATGGCCTCCTGAAGAATCCATCATTAGTCTTATTTATTCTATATTCTGAGTATATCTCAGATGATTTCTGCTCTCCGTAGCCCCCTATAACTATTTTTGATTGAGCCCCTCATCATTTCTTGCCTGGTCTATTGAAATAGACTTGTAATTTTCCTCATGCATTTAGTATTACTAAAGTAAATCTATTCTTCATACTTTCCTCAGAGATATGTTACTAAAATTCATAATGGATATGCTTGACTCTTGCTTAAAAACCCTTCCATAGATCCTCAGTGCACATAGGATGAAGTTAGCTCCTTGACAGGGAATATGCACAATAGGTTATATCCTTCAAATCTCAATTTCTGCCACTCCTCTGCTTTCCAGCAAACCCAAACCACTTGCAGTTTTCACAAATAGGCCAAATCTCTATGTGTTTTGCATGTGCTAATCACTGCCTATGATGAACACATCGCTCCTGTCAATCCATGGCTGATTGTCATGTGACTCCCTTATGCTATATGACTTTTCAGCTTAAATGACAACTTCTTTGTAAAGTCTTTCATGTCCCCTCATTTAACAAGCTTCTCCTCTGTTCTGGGCACTTGTTAGGCCCTGAGGACATAATGGTGAACAAGACATGGACCCCACCCTCATAGAGACAAATGATACGGTAATTATAATGTAAAGTGACCTGAGGAAAATACTAGGGAGGGGCCAGAAACCTATAGTAGGGAATTAGGGAACACTCTCTGGAGGAAGTGACATATAAGTGACGTGAAGGCAAAAACAATTGGAATAGGCCGAGTAGGGAAGAGGTAGGTGGTGGAGGATGCTTATGCAGGTAGAGGAGGGAAATGTGTGAAGGTCCACCAGCAAGAAGGCCTAGAAAGAAAGTGTGGCTTGCATGCACAAGTGGGGCTGAAAGTTATCAGTAGCAAGACCAGGAACAGAGGCCCAATAATGAAGGGGCTTGGCCATTCATTTGCTCACCCTAAACTTATTGGCATTATATGTGTCAGTCTTTATATTAGAGCTGGATTTATTGTATAATGTGAGTAACAGACAAGCAGTCTGCTCTCACCAAACTGACATTCTATTAATAGCCAGGAATGAGTAACAACAAAAGGGGTGATGAGTGCTGTGAGAGACGAGGTAAGAATTCACAGCTGACCCAGTTGGCTTCATTAGAAGGGGGTAAGTATAAATTTATGGTCAAAATGACTATTTACTTGAACTCTGGAGAATGAGTAGAATTAGCAAAGGGAACCAGAGAAAGAGGAGTGTTGTAGGCAAAAAGGAATGGCATGTGCAAAGGCCTGGAGGTGAGAGATGGTATGTGGTCAATTTGAGAAGAGGAGGTAGTTGAAGCAGAAGAGAGAGGGACGGACCCAGTCACTAAGGGCCATGTAAACTCTTATAAATTCATTCTTTATCCTAAGGCATGGGAAGCCATTCTAGGAATTGCATTTATAGTGGATCCCTCAGCTTGAAACTTGATTCCTTCCTCACACCATCCATAACAATGAATTCCAGATGGACTATGGATCTAAATGTGAAAGGCAAACAATAAGCCATCTAGAAGATAACTCAGGAGAATATCTTTTGGAACTGAAGATAAGCGAACGTTTCTCAACAGGACTCAAAAAGCATGAACTATAAAGGAAATGACTGATAAAGTGTACTACATAAAATTAAGACTTTCTATTCATCAAGAGGCAAAACACTGAAAAAGGAACCCAGAGAGGGAGATGATATGTGTAACACATATAAATGACAAAGGGCTCATGTTCAGAATATATAAAGAGCATCAATAAATCAATAAGAAAAATGCAGGCAATTCAATAGAGAAATGGGCAAGAGCTTAAACAGAGATTTCATAAAAGAGAATAATATCCAAAGGCCAGTAAACATATGAAAATATGTTCAAACTCAACAGCAATGAGGGAAATACTGATTCCTACTGTTACCAAAGTTCAATATTTTTTCTTAAATAAATACTTCTCAGTTTGTTGTATACCAGGGTTCTGAAATGATTGTTTTGACGATCTTTTCTGGTTTTTTACTACATCTTAGGAAGAGGATTTTCTGAGTTCCTCATTTAGCTGTTTTGAAAGTCCTTATCCCCATCTTCAAGGTGGGGAAATTGAGGCTGGAGAGGTTGTGCATCTTGCCTAAGCTCATACAGCCAGGCACTGGTATAGGCAAGATTGAGTTTGGACAGACTTCCTTAATAAAATCTTAGTATCTATCTAGGATAAAATGGGACCTATTCTCCCCAGTGTTCCAGTCATTGTTGGGCAATAAAAGTCACTTAGGGGCGTGGATTCATTCCATAAATCATTTAGAATTACTTCATATATTTTTCATAGATGAAAATATTTCATAGTATTTTTCTTGCTTTGGGCTCCAGTGTGTTTTTAGGAAGAAGAGTAGAGAATTGGCCAATGTGTGACATTTTGTACCCGGTTAGATGAAAGCTATAATAAGTGCAAAGTGGTTAGTTCTATTTTCACTACACCAAAATTTATTTATTTTTTATTTTAAATTGCTTTTATTTTAAATTATTATTTGGAAGCTATTTAATGCATTTACTAACAATCCGCTGCAAATTGGAATTTCTTCAAACAGAAAATTATATAGGTGATAAAAATTAACATAGTTTGAAATTATCTTTGTAGTACAGTTTCAAACATGCTTTTTATGACCATAAGACTAACCCAAATGCAGAAATAAGCATCGAATTAATGCTAAGTTATCTTTTTTCTCTGTGGTTTGAAATGATGATGTCATATTCCCATATCTGCAGTTTCTTTTGCACTGGGTATTCCCACCATCAACAGAGGAAATTATACTTACCTGAAGCAAACGCTGACCTCTGTTGTCTCCAGGATGACACCTTCAGAAGAAAAGGACTCTGTGGTGATTGTCTCTATCTCAGATGTATGTATGAAAAATAAGGAGCTCCCCTTACTCTGACCCTGTGGTCTCCAAATTCCCTTCCTCAATGGTAATCACTGAACCATTTTGAAAACTTTTTCTTAAATTTAAAAAAGCAATCCAGAGATACCTTTTTTTGGATAGCAGACAATAATATTTAATACTTGTTTGATATCACTGAGAAGGAATTAACTATGTAAATCTAAAAACATAATGGTTTAATGTGGGGCATTTAAGATTGTTTAATTTGAATTGCATTTAATATACAATCCCTGCCTATGCTATGGTACAGAAATTACACACACAAACATTATAATGGATGCTATAGTAATAAAATTTGCCCAGCCCAATAAAAGATTATTAAGAGATAATCAAGAGATAATTTATATGAAGTTACAATAACTACCATTAATTGAGGGACTCCTTCCTATACCCAAGGGATTGAGGATGATTTTTATAGACATTATTTATTACCTGAATTATATCCTGTAAAGTAGGTATTACTATCCTGATTTACAGATGAAGAAACTAGAGCTTAAAGAAAGTAACTTGTCCAGTAATTCATAGAGCAGATTCAAATCTAGGTCTTTCTAATGTCTCCAAAGATGTCTGTTTTGCTCATAATACCACTTAAAACTACAAAATACTGTGTGAATATTAACACCATAAGACCTTTGGAAGAGAAATTTGGCAACGTGTCAAGTTTAAAATGTATATATCCTTTGTCTCAGAAATCCCAATTCTGGGAACTTATCCTAAGGAGATAATCAGACAAGTGTTTAAAAACAATAAAAATATGACAGCATAGTTTGGTAGTTGAGAATACAGACTCTGGATCCTGGTTACCAAGGTTCAAATGCCAGCTTCTCCACTTGTGACTTGTGAACTTGAACAACTTGCTTAACTTCTCTGTACCTCACTTTCCTTATCTGTAAAATTGTGATGGTAATATTGCCTATGTCATAGGGTTGTTTGCAGATGAAGTTAGCTAATATATTGAAAGTACTTAGAATGATGCATGGCACAGAGTAAGCATTCAATAAATAATTATTTCAAGGATTTTCAGTGCACTGTTGATTTATGAAAGTATAGTATTGAAAACAAACAAAATATCTATCAACAAGAGGCTAATTAAATACTTTGCTATGTATCTCTATAAGGCAATACTCTGTAGGCATTGAAAGAGAAATAAATACCTATACTCACTGACATAAAGTGATGTTCATATCATGTTGAGTGAACAAGTTGTAAAACATTATGTTTAACATAATGTTATCTATGTAAAATAAGAAGGAAGGAAGGGAAGGAGGGGGAAAAAGATATACAGACAGATGAAATGTATAAAGATAAAAAGAGAATAAGCAAACTTAGAATGATGGTCTCCAAAATGTAAATAGTGGCTATCTATGCGTGCTGATAATTAGAGGATTATTTGTTATCCCTTCTTTATTCTTTTTTTATTGCTTGGATTTTCTATAACAAAGATGTATTTGAATGCAGAAAAAAACTCTAAACAAAACAAGCAATAGAAGAACTATTAGGAAAAATAGAAATTAAAGATTAAACATTCTATCTCAGTTTAATTTCTTAATATTAAAAGAAAGCATGCACATAATCTCCAAAATGTTTTGTTAGATTTTCTTATTTTCCATATTATAATCTTTATTTCTCTGCTGTTGGACAATGCACATCTGCCTAAAATGTTTAGACTAATAATAAAAATACTGAGGGGAAAATATAAAACTGGAATATAGAATGCTTAAGAAGTATAACTTTAGTACTATGTTTAAAATATGGTATGTTCAGTGTGTGACAAACAGCTGGTGATTCAATTTTTGGTTAAGAACCTCAAGTACTACGATAGATTTATCTACATCATGTCAGATCTTTTTAAACAAACAACCTGAGTATATACATTCAGAGTTGCCTTTAAGAGTACTTAGATTTGAGAACAGAACTGTCTTTGTTCTACTGTTTCAGAATTTTATATTGGAAATGCTTATGGGCCCTGAGGCTGCATCTTATAAATGCCATCAGTTATTTAAAAAAAAAAAATCATCCTAAGAGAGTGAATCATCAAAAGTTTTTTACAAATGGGTCTGTCAGTTAATCTAGCACACTGTTCAATGAAGAGCAGGTCCACAAAGTTTATTTTATTTTTTTTTTTTTTTGAGATAGAGTCTCACTTTGTTGCCCGGGCTAGAGTGAGTGCCGTGGCGTCAGTCTAGCTCACAGCAACCTCAAACTCCTGGGCTTAAGGGATCCTACTGCCTCAGCCTCCCGAGTAGCTGGGACTACAGGCATGTGCCACCATGCCCGGCTAATTTTTTTTATATATATATATTTTTAGTTGGCCAGATAATTTCTTTCTATTTTTAGTAGAGACGAGGTCTCGCTCTTGCTCAGGCTGGTCTCGAACTCCTGAGCTCAAACAATCCGCCCACCTCGGCCTCCCAGAGAGCTAGGATTACAGGTGTGAGCCACCGCGCCCGGCCCACAAAGTTTATTGACGGAAAAAAATTGGAAATCAAGCTGAATAATACTGTCTGGAAAAATGTGTCATTTTGAAGTAAGCTTATTGTCATATAATACTCATAAAATGAAGAGTAGTTTTCAAAAAGAGTAGTTCTTTGAAATAAGCCATCCCTAGATGACCATTTTCAGAGCAAAACATTTTTAGATACGTAAGATTTTGTATACTAATTTTTTAGTGTAAATAATGAATAGTAATATTTTATACTGTGGGACGGGGAGATCAATGAATATTTTCTGTACTTAAGTCATATTTTTTAAACACATAGATATTTTAAATTCCTCTTATAGAAAGTGAAAACACCAGAAATTATCAGTGCATAATGGCACTCCACACATAAGTTAGATTTATATGTGGCAAAAATGTTATATTGATAAAACTATGAGATATGGTTAGTTTTAGTAAAATACTTTTTCTCCTTTTTAGAGTAATGAAGATTATTTACAATCTGTTGTTAGCATGATTAAAAAAAAGTAAGTACTATCGGATGAATTTTAAAATTAGCCATTCTTTCATTTTTCTATCCTATTTTTTTCTGCCCAATTGTATTATTATTTTCTTAGTGATCATATTCTTTTTAATGAGTGTAGCTTTGCAGAAAGAACCTGTAGTTCTTTCTAAGCTGTGATTAAGTGCAGCTTATGATTTTCCCCAAATTTGCAGGTTATCTATTAGAATTCATATTTTTCATGCTCTACTTGTTAAAATATCTATTCTCCATGAACTCTCTGGCCTCTGAGAGAAGCCTACTAAATTGTTTTTAAAACATGCTTGTATTCTTCATGAAGTTACTTCACCACTTCTGCTTACAATTTCCTTCAGCTGCCAGTAGCCGAAGCACATACTGATGAACTAATGTGAAGTTATTTCATCAAGCAAGATGCCATGGAATGGACCCAACCTTTCAAATCCTCATGTTGAAGTGGGCCATACAACTTGTAAAAAACCAAATCACAGCAAGGAGGCTAGCATTATCATAGCAGTATGGGTAGGGCAATATGAGAACATATAGAGGGGGAAGTATTTAACTCTACCTGCAGGTATCAAAAAGAACTTTCTTGAGAAGGTAATAATTGAGTAGAGTCTAAAGATATAGGTAGACATTCTTCACAGACAGGAGGAGAAAGGTCATGCCTGGTGTAGAATTGCTTGGGAAGACAGAGAGGCCAAGAGGAAGCATGCCAGAGTTTTGAAAATATAAACTTTGGAACATGGATGTTTGGGGTGAGGGAGGAAGGATTGGCAGGAGACAGGTGGGCCATGATGAAATCACAAAGGGGTTTATGTACCATGCTAAGGACTATGCACTTTATGCTATAGACTAGAGTTGCAATTATGGAACAGATATGTTTGGTTTAGCCAGAAAAGTGTTTTGCTTTGTTTTGTTTTTCCTTACCAAAGACCTTTAGTGGATGAGGTAAAGTTATTCTAGGCAAAAGAATTCCGGCTAATCACCGTAAAATACATAGAATTAGAAAATCACCACTTGAGGTGTGTCATCAAGTGACAGGTCGATGGGGAACTTCACAGGGAAGGGGTACCAGTCAGTGTCCAAACAGCAAAACTCTTGGTAGTTCAAATAGAGGGAAAAGAGAGAAGTTCACACAAAGAATTGGTCAAAACAAGTTTAAAAGGGCTGAGCGGACAAAAGGAAGAAAGGAGACAGGAGAGGCATAAAAGGAGAGGGGGATCAAACCAAGAGATGAGATGTTGGGCTGCTCCTGCCGCTGCACTGTTGGAACTGTTCCAGCAGGTGCTGGGTGGCTGTCTCTGCTGGAGCTGGCTTACCTCGGTCACTCCTGCCAGTGCCCACATCATGCTGCTCCAGCCTGCTGCTGCTGGGGACCTCACCAGGAATTAAAAGGAAGAAAAATGTCTTCCACTGCCTTCCAGTCTCTTGTCAGTTACTGCTTCCCGCTGGCAGAAGCCAACTGGTAGCTAGCTAGGGAGAGAACCCCCTAGCATGCACCAGGCAGAACAGAAGTGTGATAAGGTGGGCTGAGAGCAAACAGGAGCAAATAAGCAATCAGCAGGAAGGGATCGAGTTAGCCCACCTGCACCTATGAGCAATCTCAGTACCACTGAAAGTTAGACAGTGACAATGATGCAAATGAAATACACAAATAACTGAATAACCACATACTATAATTTTTTGAGCGATCTTCAAAAGGCTTGCAACTATGCAATAATATATACAGGAATCATTTCTAAATCTCTGGCTTCTTTTTAACTGATTTGTCAAGAGTCCCCTATAAGGATGCCAATTATATCATCATGGTAGAAATTATTTGTAATTGAACCTTTGGTGCTTTTGGACTTTGGAGGAAATTGTCTAGAAGACAAAACTTACTAACCTCTGTGATCCAAACTTTTTGATGATTGTGTATACTGACACTAGATGTTATTTTCATTTGCCTCTGCTACTCTAAATTACTTTACAAAGTCTTGTGGTTTAAAGTTACACAATTTTAATTAAAAATTTAGACATTTTTCTAATTTTTATCACAAAGCAAGCAACCCTACCAGTATTTTCTACTCCCCAAAGAACATATTAGAATTAGTTTTAAAAAAATCTTTCCATTTGATATACCATAAAGTCTGAGGGCAGCCAGTAAGACTTCCATCCCGTACCCTCCCCCATTTCTACTCCCCCTGAAATAAAGAACCAGGAACTCTTCCACAAATGAATAGAGGCTGGGAAGAATTCCAGCATGTATTTTCAAAGTTCTTTTTCCGAAAGGTATGTATTACTATTCCAGTTTTACAAATGAGGAAATTGAAGGTCATAGAAAGTAAATTACTTGCTCAAAGTCAGTAAGTGAAAGAAACAAAATTGGCACAGAGACTTTTCTGGGTCTAATACCCACATTCTGTCTATCACAGTATATTAATATTATTCCCACCCTATGCTCATGTTACATACGCATTTTAGAACATGTACTTTCTTCCATGTGTGTATTTGTATATGTTTATACATACTCAGGCAATCCTTGATTTGCAAGATAGTGTGGGGCCATGAAAATGATTGTGCAAGTTGAAACCATGTGAGGTGATATTAATAATCAATGGGCAAAACCGTAATTTTTCCATGACCTTTAAACATTTGTCGAAGCATTACTTTCTTACTGTCAACTATAAACGTGTAGAAAAATGAAAAATATTGTAAAGATCACAGTATTACACTATGATTTAAAACATTAAAGTTACTGAGTATTAAAATATTTTATTTTTCTTACAAAATTTGTCAAGAGTAATTTAAATAGTGCTTGCCTCCTTGTCGTATAATTTAAAATACAGAGTGAACATGTTTTCTATGCTTTGGCAAATTGTTATACTCATTTATAAGTTTGTATCAGGTTCCAACATTTTATTTTATCATTTGCATTTTCAATGTCATGAAATATCTCTGAGAGTTCCTTTAATGTGAAGTTTTTTTAGCAGTGTCACCTCCCATGTAAAATACTTTTCAACACAACCATTTTCCTCATTTATGTCATTTAAGTTCACCTTCACTAAGTTCCCTTTGTTGCATTTCTAAAATCTCTCAAACAGCAAAAGTGTCAACATTCTCATGATCAGCTGTTTTATAATCACATCCAAATTCACTTCCATTATTCCCTTTCTGTGCTTTCATCTGTCAGCCAATTCCCTCTTTCCATTACCCATTTTTGTTAAATGTCATGTGAGTTTGTTTATTACTGGGAGACAAGGCAACACAACTACATGTTATGTGGTCTGCAAGTGAACTGAATAACATGCATGGTGACCAATCACCAACAAACTTTGAGAGAAGTGATATGATTAGTTACTGATGATCATGTGCATCTGTTATTATATAGATATTTGTTCACTGAAGAGCTAGCGGTGAAGTTTGTACTTTACGCAATTATTCAGAGTTAATATACCATGGTCACTAAAATTTTGACAGTGTTATTGGGGCATACTGGTATTATTTAACTAAAAGATGGTAACTGAAATTATTGCATTGGGAATTGTGCAAAGTGAGGACTGCTCATTTTGCACATAATTGATATCATGCATATAAAACTTTGTCGTGCTTTTTAAATATTTAAGTAGTATAAAACAAACATTTCCTTGAGCCTTTCACATTTTAATAAATAATATAATGCCTAAATTTAAATCCCATTTAAAATCATATTATATATCTTTAAAGGAAAACCATTTAAAATGTTCTCCCTGGTCTCCCACTTTTTACTTTGATGGTACAAGATTTATATTACAGTTTTTGTGAACAGGATTGTATGCATTTTAGTGATATTCTTATTGGTCTATCAATACTAACTTTTAAAAATAAAGATCTTAAAAAGTATACATAGTCCTCCAGTGAGTTGTGTATGAGAGTCAGACTTAATCCTGGCATGCTGTGGTAATCTCATTTCAGGAGCCATGTTGCCCATTCAGCAGGACTCTTTAAATTCAAAATTATGCATTTAAAAAATGATCTAACATTCTTGCTTTCTTGAAGTTCCTTTATTATCATAACCCATTGGTTCCATTATCTTGAATGTCAGAGTAAATGTCTGATTGTAAACTTAACAAACAATTAAAAGTATCTATACTTTTTATAAGAGGAAATAAATTTATATTGTATATTTTAATTTTTTCATATGTCATTAATTTATGAAAGAAATATTTTGGCTAAAATATATTAATTTTATGAGGTTGATATTATATCATGTATCAATGTGAAATAATTCAAATTAAATATGTGGACATGGATAAGAAAATTATTTTTAAGTATTTGTTATTTTGGTAAATTAAATATTCAATTATAAGCCTCCATTTACTTCTATTTATAGATTCAAAAGGCAAGTGAAGTCTGGTTCCTTAGAGGTCATTTCAGTACCTGCCTTTTTTTATGCAAACATGTTAAATGCCAAACAATCAACCGAGGACTCACAAAAGAAACAGAGGTATGACATATTAGGAAATAGTTCTTAAAAAATAACTTTACTTAATAAAATTTTGGAATCAGCATCTAATATATACTATTTCAAACACAGTGGTGTGTCCAGCCATCTCCTACTGGCTCACAAGAAGTGAGTAAGTGGATCACTTCCCAACTCTGTGTTCAGTGACATCGAGTTGGTAAGAATGAGCCATAGCAGGAGTATTTACACCATGGAAATGGGCAAAAGCTACAAATCAGGGATCTCCATCCCTCCACCCCCAAGTCTGTTGTTAAACATTTACCAGCACACCACTGATTATCCATGTTCACGTTTATAGACAACAATTAGCAAAGGCGTAATAAGGTGGGGGGAGGTGGAGCCTGGGGTTATAAATCATGGCACCAGAATTCTAGTCCCAGCTCTTTTGTTTGCTGGTCATCCTAAGCAGGTAATTTAGCTCTTTTTCCCCTTAGATTCCCCAACTTTCTGGTTTGTGTAATGAAACCTACATTCCATATTTGGAAAACTTATTATGAGAGTAAAATATACTTATGAAAGAATCTTGAGAAAAGCTCCATATACATATAAAGGAGTATAATTTTTTGGTAATAAATGTGATATTACAGGAAATATAATACTTTGGTCCCTCAAAATTTCTTTTTATTTCAGCATATTGTGGGGATACAAATGTTTAGGTTACATATATTGCCCTTGCCCCACCCAAGTCAGAGTTTCAAGCGTGTCCATCCCCCAGACGATGTACACCACACCCATTAGGTTTGTGTATTCCCATCCTCTCCTCCCTCCTCCCACCTGCCCAACCCCCGATGAATGTTACTACCATATGTGCCTTAAGTGTTGATCAGTTAATACCAACTTGATGGTGAGTACATGTGGTGCTTGTTTTTCCATTCTTGTGATACTTCACTTAGTAGAATGGGCTCCAGCTCTGTCCAGGATAATACAAGAGGTGCTGGATCAGCATTATTTTTTGTGGCTAAGTAGAACTCCATGGTATACATATACTGCATTTTATTAATCCACTCATGTATCGATGGGCACTTGGGTTGTTTCTACATATTTGCAATTGTGAATTGTGCTGCTATAAACATTCCAGTGCAGATGTCTGTTTTATAGAATGTCTTTTTTTCCTTTGGGTAGATGCCCAGTAATGGGATTGCTGGATCAAATGGTAGATCTACTAGTAGCTCTTTGAGGTATCTCCATATTACTTTCCACAGAGGTTGTACTAGTTTGCTGTCCCACCAGCAGTGTATGAGTGTTCCTATCTCTCTGCATCCACACCAACATTTATTGTTTTGGGACTTTTTGATAAAAGCCATTCTCACTGGAATTAAGTGATATCTCATTGTGGGTTTGATTTGCACTTCCCTTATGATTGGAGATATTGAGCATTTTTTCATATGTTTGTTGGCAATTAGTTTGTCTTCTTTTGAAAAGTTTCTGTTTATGTCCTTTGCCCACTTTTTAATGGAGTTGTTTGATTTTTTCTTGCAGATTTTCCTGAGTTCTATATAGATTCTAGTTATCAGCCCTTTATTGGATGTGTAGTATGCAAATATTTTCTCCCATTCTGTAGGTTGTCTGTTTGCTCTTATAACAGTTTGTTTCCTTGGCTGTGCAGAAGCTTTTTAATGTAATCATGTCCCATTTATTTATTTTTGTTGTTGCTGTGATTGCCCTTGGAGTCTTCGTCATAAATTCTTTGCCTAGGCCAATGTCTATAAGAGTTTTTCCAACATTTTCTTCTAGAATTCTTATAGTTTCATGCCTTAGGTTTAAGTCTGTTATCCTCCATGAGTTGATTTTTGTGAGACGTGAGAGGTGCGGGTCCTTTCAGTCTTCTACATTTGACTATTCAATTTTCCCAACACCATTTATTCAATAAGGTTTCTTTTCCCCAATGTATGTTTTTGTCTGCTTTGTCAAAGATTAGATGGCTATATGAGGATGGTTTTATATCTAGGTTCTCAGTTCTGTTTCATTGGTCTATGTCTCTGTTCTTGTGCCAGTACCATGTGTTTTAGTTACTATAGCCTTGTAGCATAGCTTGAAGTCTGGTAGATTGATGCTTCCCAATTTGTTCTTTTTGCTTAAGATTGCTTTTGCTATATGGGATCTTCTCTGGTTCCATACGAAGTATTGAATTATTTTTTCCAGATCTGTGAGAAATGATGTTGGTATTTTAATAGGGATTGAATTGAATCTGTAGATCACTTTGGGTAGTAAAGACATTTTAACAATGTTGATTTTGCCGACCCATGAGCATGGTATGGTTTTCCACCTGTTTATGTCCTCTGCTATTTCCTTTCTCAGTGTTTTGTAATTCTCCCTGTAGAGGTCTTTCACCTCCTTAGCTAAACATATTCCTAGGTATTTTATTTTCTTTGTTGCTATTGTGAAGGGCATTGAGTCTTTGATGTGGTTCTCAGTTTGACAGTTGTTGGCATATAGGAATGCTACTGATTTGTGTACATTGATTTTGTAACCTGAGACTTACAGATCTATTTGCTTTCTCTCATCCTAGCCTAGCCTAGCCTTTCCTTCAATCCATTCTCAGTACTATAGCCAGAAAATTTTTTTTTCATATGAGATCACGTCTAAAGTTTTCCACATGTCATGAAAGATCCTTCATGATCTAGTCTCTGCCAACCTTGCCATCATCAGCTTCTTTTCCATCAGCTCTCTGTGCCCTAAAACTAAGTGGCATGCTCTGTCACACTTTTCACGCCTTTGCAATACTGTTCATCTTCACAGCATGCCTGAGCTCTTTCTGCTCCACCCTCTCCATTTTATTGTAAAATAGTCATCATTGTTGATATCTTCACACAGCACTCATCTAATTGTTCTAATTTTATTAATTTTTTTGTCTTTTCATCCTAGGTTATGAGACCCAGAAGGGCAAGAACTACCTTTGTATCTTTAGGACCTGGCCTAGTATTTAAGTTCATATTAAATTAGAATAAAGTTTCTTTATACCTTCATTTGAACAAGACCTAAGATCAGAAAGACTATTATTAATAACTTTATTACCTAGATCAAAATTTAATTAACCAATATATAAAATAAATAGATTATGCTTGTCCTAGTTTAGCAATGGCTGACGCTATCCATTGAATAAAGATGGGAAACTTTTTTTTTTTTTTTTTTTTGAGACAGAGTCTCACTCTGTTGCCCGGGGCTAGAGTGAGTGCCATGGCGTCAGCCTAGCTCACAGCAACCTCAAACTCCTGGGCTTAAGGGATCCTACTGCCTCAGCCTCCCGGGTAGCTGGGACTATAGGCATGCGCCACTATGCCCAGCTAATTTTTTTTTTATATATATTTTTAGTTGGCCAGATAATTTCTTTCTATTTTTTAGTAGAGACGGGGGTCTCGCTCTTGCTCAGGCTGGTCTCGAA
The DNA here is from genome assembly GCA_028533085.1 of Varecia variegata. NCBI lineage: Eukaryota > Metazoa > Chordata > Mammalia > Primates > Lemuridae > Varecia > Varecia variegata. Next base: position 125,380,517 of record CM052440.1, read on the forward strand.
CTCCTGAGCTCAAACGATCCACCCGCCTCGGCCTCCCAAGTGCTAGGATTACAGGCGTGAGCCACCACGCCCGGCCAAGATGGGAAACTTTTTAATGTAACTTTTTAGTGCAAATATATTCAGTTTTACTTAATGTAGGTAGTACTCAGTTACTAAACTGTAAAAACATTTATGTTTTAATTCCTGAAGTGTGCTTATAAATAAAATTAAATAACAATGACAAATATTAACAGATCTTATTATTTATCTTTAGTTGGCAAGTCAAACAAGTATTGGATTTTTGCATTTTGATGCTGTATGCCCAACCCAAGGCCAGGTATTATTTACAGGTAATAACTTGGTATAATTTAAATCAAAAGCATTATTTTCTTCCTCCCTCCTTTAATTTCTTCCTTACTTACTGTGTTTTCCACTTTACTTTGTACTCAGAAAATATTCCTTATATTAAGTTGCCCAAAAAATCTTAAAATTGATTATATATTAATCTTCTTGCTCAGTTCACAATTACAGAGGAAATTATAGTTACCTGAAGCCAGCTGAAAAGAAAATCTCAAGTTAGCATAAAGTTAGAAATTATACTGCCTACATTTCTCTTCCCACAATTTTATTAGATTAAGCAAATGTGTTTTGAGCATTTTATATCAGACATTTTATATGTCTATTATTCTACTGTACATCGCCTCACCCCCATGGATAACACAGTTCTGCAATGCCTTACTATATTTGTAAAAATAAATGAATTATACATAGCTTGTGCCCCCTAAATTTCTGCATATTGTTAAGTAATAATGTTATGCTTCCCAATAGTAAGTGTGCACCTCACAACATAGGCAATGTGCACTTTGCGAGAAGAGTTTGCAGAATATCATTGGAGAATGGAGAGAAAGCTAAAGGCCTAAAGCAAGATCTTCTCTTTTATTGGAAGAAAAAATATCCCTTTTGATTTCTAGTTAGTGGCAATGTAACTATTCCCAGTGAGGACCAGCCAATGTACTGTTTCCAATTTGAAAAGCAATTCTATCCTGTGCCCTAGTAATGTGCCTGAGGACTCCCACATTTTTCTGAATCATTTAGGAGACCCTCTTAATCTGTACATTATGCATAATATATATTCAATCAAAAAGAAAATTCTCACTTCCATCATCCCCCTCTCTCATGGAGGGTTTTTTCAGGCTGGCTCTAACCAGGTAGGTGTGAATAACAGCACCATGTTCCCTTTTGTCTTCTCTTTGCCAAGAACTACTTTGTCAACCATGATATCTGGAGATAGAACATGGCACCTATCATCTCAGGCATTAACCTGGTTAGTCTTTGCTATGGTCTGAATGTTTATGTTCCTCCCAAAATTAATAAGTTGAAATCCTCACCCCTGAGGTGGTAGTATTTGGAGGTGGGGCCTTCGAGAGGTGATTAGATCATGAGGACTCATGTTTGGGACCTCAGAGAGCTAGCTAGCCCCTTCCACCATGTGAGGACACAGGGAGAATGTGCTGTCTTTGAGGAATGAACCCTCAGCAGACACAAATCTGCCTTGATCTTGCACTTCTTAGTCTCCAGAACTGTGAGAAATAAATGTTTGTTATTTATAAAACCATCCAGTCTATGGTATTTTGTTTTAATGGCCTGATTGGACAAAGACAGTCTTAAACTAGAAACTGAAGTATTTGGGAGGATAAAAGTGGATTCAGACAAAGAGAGTTTTTCAAAAAGAATTCAGATTGAATGTTACAGATTAGTATTTAGGAAAGGGACAATCTCTGGTCCGGTTAATCTCAGAATCAAAACACAAAAATTGACTACCTTAGTAGGTTGAACCAAAAATAAAACTATTGGCTGGACGTGGTGACTCATGCCTATAATCCCAGCATTTTGGGAGGCTGAGGTGGGAAGATCACTTGAGGCCAGGGGTTCAAGACTAACCTGGGCAACATAGTGAGACCTCGTCTCTACAAAAAATGAAAAAATTAGCCAGGAATGGTGGTGTATGCCTGTATTCCCAGCTACTCAGGAGGCTGAGACCAGAGGATCATTTGAGCCCAGGAATTTGAGCTTGCAGTGGGCTATGATCGCACCAACTGCACTCCAACCTGGTGACAAAAAAAAAAAAAAAATTCAAATAAAAAATTTAAAAATACGTAACTAAGATTATTACCTCATAAAAACATTTTCTGCAGTGTATTCTACTATAAGTATTTTTTATTTTCAAGATAATGTAACTTAGTCAATGGAAGCACTGAATGTACTAATGCCTTTTGGGGCTTTTTTTTTTCCAGTTGGAAGATGATATCATAGCTAAAAAGATGTACCTTACTAAAATAACAGATTTTGTACATAATATGACTTCAAATAATTGGTTTTATATTGAGTTTTCAATACTTGGATTCATAGGTAAGCAATATATCTATTTAGTTGGATCAAACTTTTTCCCACACAATAATCCTAAAAGTTTTTAAGAGTTTATCAAAGGGTTTGTTACTAAATGGAAAGGAATGGCATGATTTTTATAAAGACAGTATTATATAGTAGTGAAATCAGATTCAAGTATCTGAATTTTAGATAATGTATTTTTTAAACTAATTTTTTTTCTGGATAGACAATATAAGCGAGCAGATTGACATATATGCACATAAGTTACAGAAATATAAAAGAGCCACCACTTATTAAATGCTTGCTGTGAGTCTGGCACACGTTAGCTCAATGACTAAGATGTATTTTTCTCTGTAAAGAAAAATACTGAAACTCAGAGAATTACAGTTGCAGAGAAAAGGATTCTATCTCAGTACTCTAAAGTCCCTGAAATTTCCAGTAAACCAATGCTGACATTCTTAAAAATATATAAAAATATGATATGAATTATAGCTACCACAGAAAAGTTCCTACAACTGTGCCCATAATGTGATTTTTTTTTTTACCATTCTTCCATAGGCCTTCTTTTTTCTTCTATTTTTCTTTCCTCATGTCTATCCTTTTTTTCTCTTTTTTTTCTTTCTTTTGAGCCCCAAGGTTTCAAATTGAATTATCACACTCCTCATTTCATGGTGCATGATATTATTGATTCATACAGAATGCTCTCATATATTATTCTTTTATTTAGTCTATACATTATGTACAATACATTAAATTAAAAAGAATAACTATATAATTGTCCATTACATTAACATGGGAAAAGAAGAAAAAATACTAAGATTTAAATATATCCTATTCCTTAGAAATAAATAAAGTTTAAAGCACTAATGAAGTTGGAGGATGATAAAATAAAACATCATATCTACTTAAGTATTAAGGATTACTATTTCTGAAGGAAAAAGAATATAAGCAGGTTTAGAATAGCCAATAATCTCAGGAAATCAATTTTGATAACTAATAAGAATCTATTGTCTATATCTACCCCACTTTCTCCCACCCCCCAATAGGTTTTCATTCTAATATGTTCAAAATATGCATATAAATATACATATAGCCATGGAAAATATTTGGTGTTTCTCCTGTTTATCTGTTTTAAATTCACCTAAATGGTAATATGGTAAGACTATTCCTGTTCCTTACATTTTTATCTTCAAACCTAGATTTTTAAACTCTCAACTTGTTGCTTTATGTTGATTTAGTTTATTGTTTTTTGCTGCTGCGTAAGCACTGCATAAGTCATTTACTTATCTATTTCCTGAGTGGTAGACCTTGATTGCTTTTAGTTTTTGCTACCACAAAAAAGATAAAGTGACCTATATGTCCCCTCGAGTGGGTCACTGAGGACACAGACCACTGGGTCTTTAAGTACTGCCAATTGCTGCACAGACTGGCTGTACAGTTTATGCTCTCATAAGCAGTGTATGGGAGTTTCCACTTCCCCATATTTGACAACATTTGGTTTTAACATATATATATATATAGAGAGAGAGAGAGAGAAGAAAGAGAGGGAGAGTGTCATTCTGAGAAGTGTAAAGCATTTCTCTGATTGCCAGTGAGGTCTATCTGTTCTTTATAAACTTACATGATCACTTTTATTTTCCAAATTTTCTGTAAAATTACAAGGACCAAAAGGCTTTTTGCTCAGCCTTGGTTAAAATACGGAGAAAAATGATCAGTTACAGTAATACCAATGTGGAGCTTGGAGAGAAAATATAATCTTGTTACTCTGAGTATTTAAAATTCTCAAAGAATTTATCTTTCTCAGCAAAGTCAAGTATGAGTAGCATAGAGAATGTTTACATTCTGATCAGCACAGGAGCACATTGAACAAGGAAGACTATTTATGAGATGCCAAAGTCTTACTTAAGCTTAAATTTACAAAGGCTTTCCTTTTTGTTGTAAAAAAAGGAAAAATAAAAAAATAACAATATGTTATTCATTATTTATTAAAAATATGAGCTTTTACAGCATGCTGACAGCAGATTAGGAATTGAATCAACTATTTTCATTGAATGACTTACTTTGGTTACTAGATAAATGGGTGCCAGAAATTTAAATACAGTTATACATGTGATTAAGTGACCCATATAGACTCAAGTCCTAGTGAATAATAAAGCATCTTTATGTCCTACTGTCATGCTTATTAAATGGTTAGATGTATTTTACATTACTTACATAGAAGTGAACATTTCCCTAAATCTTACCCCTTCAACTTCATTTTAAAATTAAAGATGCAGTATATTAGAAAAAAAATCACTGGACCTAATGGAATTATACTTGAAAATATAGCAAATATTTAAGAAACATAAATATAAAAGAAAAATAACCTTTTGAAGGAATAATGCCCAAATATTTAAATAATGCTTAATAAAAATTAAGTACTAAAAGTGAAAATGTAGATTGATAAAGTGCTTCAAAAGTCAAGTAAAAAAATAACAGTTTGTACAAAATTAAGCAAGAGATTACAGCTCCCATATGTTCCATTTTATTTACTTATCTTTCACTTGATTTAAACAATAGATCCTCATTAGTTATCAAAATTGATTTCCTGAGAGTATTGGCTATTCTAAACCTGCATATACTCTTTTTCCTTCAGAAGTAGTAATCCTTAATACTTAAACAGATATGTTTTACTTTATCATTCTCCAACTTCATTAGTACTTTAAACTTTATTTTTCTAAGGAATAGGATATATTCAAATTTTAGTATTTTTCCTCTTTTCCCATGTTAATGGAATGGACAGCTATATGTGAGTTATCTGCATTTACTTGCTTTTTCTTCACAGGAAAGCTGTTTAGATCTGAGGACTTACCTGACTTTGTACGTTTTTTGTTAATGTTTTACAAAGAGAAACCGATAGACTGGCTCTTGGAAGACATGTTTCAGGTAAAGATGGGTTACCCACAAGAACCTCTTGTAAGCATTTCCTTATGAATACCAAATATTTTAGACAAATGCTCTCTATCTAATGTAATTACCTAAAATGTGTTTATTGAACCAAATCTGCTGAATGCATCAATTTTTCAAACTTCCAATATTTTAAATTTTTACTGACATTTCTACCTATTAAATGAAGTAATGAGAGATTAAAAAATGCAGTGAAAAATGGAAACATAGGAACAAAAACCAGAGTGAACAAACAGGAAAAAAAAATGGCAGACATAAATCCAAACATGCCTATATTTATATTAAATATAAATGGTCAAAATACACACAATTAAGAGAGAGATCATCAGAGTGTATTTTTTTAATGATGCAGCTATTGAAGTCTATACTCAGTTCAGATATAATGATATAGGATAGGTTAAAATAATAGATGGAAAAAGGTATACCAAGCACTAATCAAAGGAAATTTGTAGTAGGAGCTACATTAATGTCAAAGTAGACTTTATAGCAAAAAACAAAAAAGACCAGGGATCAAGAAAGATATTATGTACTAGTGGATTAAAGAATCAATTCACCAAGAAGACAAAACAATCCTAAAAGTGTAGACACCTAACAGAGTCTTTTCATTTGTTTGTTTGTTTATACAAATTTATGGGGTACGTGTATAATTTTGTTACATGTATATAATGTGTAGTGATCATGTCAGGATATTTAAGATGCCCATCTCCAAAGTACAAAAAATTTTTGTTTAACTATAGTTACCCTTCTCTGTTATCAAACATTGAATTTATTCCTTTTTTCTGTGTGTTCATACCCTTTAACCCACTTCTCTTCGTCCTCCCTTCTCAACCACTCACCCTTCCCAGTCTCCATTCTCTCTTTCTGCTATCTACATCATCTGATCCAATTTTTTAGCTCCCACATATAACTCAGAGCATGTGATATTTGTCCTTTTGTGCCTGGCTTATTTCACTTAAAATAATGACCTCCAGTTCCATCCATGTTGCTGCAAATGACATGATTTCATTTTTTATGGCCAAATAGTATCCCATTGTATACATGTACCACATTTTTTATCCATTCATCAGATGATGGACACTTAAATTGATTCCATGTCTTTGCTATTGTGAATATTGCTGCAATAACATGTGAGTGAACGTATTTCTTTGATATATTGATTTCTTTTCCTTTCACTAGATACCCAGTAGTGAGATTGCTGGATCTAATGGTAGCTCTATTTTTAGTTTTTTGAGAAATCTCCATATTGTTTTGCATAGTGTCTGTACTAGTTTACATTCCTACCTACATTGTATAAGAGTTCCCTTTTCTCTGGCATCCTCACCAATGTCTATTATTTTGTATTTTTTTTTAATAATAGCCATTCTGACTGGTGTAAGATGATATCCCACTGTGATTTTGATTTGCATTTCTCTGATGATTAATGATATTGGGTACTTTTTCATATACCTTTTGGCTGTTTGTATGTCTTCTTTTGAGAAATGTGTATTTATGTCCTTTGCCCACTTTTAAATGGGATCATTTCTTTTTATCCTGTTGAGTTGTTTGAGTTCCTTATATATTCTGGATATTAGTGCCCTGCCAGATGAATAGTTTGTCAATATTTTCTCCCATTCAACATGTCTTCTCTTAATTATGTCGACTGTTTCTTTTGCTGTGCAGAGCTTTTTGGTTTAATTAAGTCCCATTTGTCTAGTCAGGTGGGGAACCTGCAGCCTCAAGGCCACATGTGTCCCTCCAGATCCCCAAACTTCACAAAAAAAATCCCTTTATTAAAAAGATTTGTTCTGTAAAATTCAGATTCAGTCAAAAGGCTGCACTCAAGGACCCAGGAGACCACATTTGGCTCCAAGTCCTCCACAAATTTCCCACCCCTAAATATGGTGAGACATAGGAGTCCAGTTTCATTTTTCTGAATGTGGCTATCCAACTTTCCTACCACCATTTATTGAATACAGTGTCCTTTCCCCAATATAAGTTTTTGTTGGCTTTGTCAAAGATCAGTTGGCTGTAAATATGTGGCTTTGTTGCTGGGTTCTCTATTCTGTTCCATTGGTCTGTCTATTTTTATACCAGTACCATGCTGTTTTGGTTACTATGCCTTGTAATATATTTTGAAGTCAGGTAATGTGATGCTTCCACATTTGTTCTTTTTGCTCAGAATTGCTGTGGCTATCTGGGCCCTTTTTTGATTCCATATTAATTTTAGGATTGATTTTTCTTATTCTGTAAAGAATGACATTGGTATTTTAATAAAGATTGTGTGGAATCCATTGATTGCTTTGGGAAATTTGGTCATTTTAATGATATTGATTCTTTCAATCCATGAACATGGGATGTCTTTGTCTTTGTTAATGTCATCTTAAATTTCAACAGTGTTTTGTAGTTTTCCTTACAGAAATCTTTCACTTCTTCAGTTAAATTTATTCCTAGGTGTTTTATCATTTTTGTAACAATTGTAAATGGGGTTTCTTTCTTGGCTAGATCATTATTAGTGTATAGAAATGCTACTGATTTTTTTTCATGTTGATTTTGTAACCTGAAAGTTTACTGAATTCACTCTTCAAATCTAAGAATGTTGGTGGGGTCTTCCAGTTTTTCTAGATGTAAGATTATATCATCAGCAAAGAGGGACAGCTTGACTTCTTCACTTCCAATTTGGCTATCTTTATTTCTTTTTCTTGCCTGCTTGCTCTGGCTAGGACTTCCAGTACTATATTGAATAGGAGTGGTGAAAGTGAGCATTCTATATAAAATATTTAAATATTTGCATATTTAAATCTAACAAAATATGTACATTATCTATATGCTAAACACTTCAAAATGCTGACGAAAGGAATAGAGAGCCCTACCATAATCATAGATTGGTAGGCTAAATGTAGTAAAGATATGAATGCTCCCAAAATTGGTCTATGGATTTAACACAATTACAATCAAAATCCCAGCAGGGATTTTTTGGTTTAGACAAGTGATTCTAAAATTTTTAAGCAAAGACAAAGGACTTAGATTAGCTTGAATAATTCTGAAAAAGAAGAATAATAAAGTTTGGGGCATCACACTACTCAATTTAAAGCTTACTATAAAGCTACAGTAATCAGGACAAGTCTTTATACGCAAAGGGGTAAATATATAGACCCATGGAACGGAATAGACAATCTAGAAATAGGCCTACAAAATACAGCTGATTTGACGGAGAAGCATACGCAATTCAATGGAGAAAGAACAGTCTTTTCAACAAATATTTATTAGATCAATTGTATATCTCTCTCTCTCAAAGAGATCCTCAACCTAAACCTCACACCTTATACAAACATTATTTCAAAATAAATCATCTATCCAAATGCAAACTATAAAACTCTTGGAAACATATAGGAAAAAATGTTCTGGACCTACAGTTAGGCGAAGAGTTCCTAAAAATGACACTAAAAGCATGATTCACTTTTAAAAGTTGATAAAGTGGACTTCCATCAAATTTTAAAAGTTTTGTGTTGCAACAGATACTGTTAAAAGGATGATAAGACACTACAGACTAGGAGAAAATATTTGTAAATTCCATACCCAATAAAGGACTTGTATTCAGTATATGTATAGAACTCTCAAAACCCAACAAGTGAATAACCCAATTAAAAAAGGGACAAAAGACTTGAACAGTCACTACCAAGACTCCATAAAAGTAGTTATTTCCCTTACTGTAATATGCAATGAACTCAGCTTTGCTTTATCAACAGGTTATTTGGGGGGTATTTTGGGGAAACCATTATGTTATTTGCTAAATTTTAACTCCTCAAACAATTTTATCTGATGCTAATTTAATTTCAAGTTAAATTAACTCTAGATCATTAAATTACTTTACAGTTATAAAAATGATCCTTGGCCAGGCACAGTGGCTCATTCCTGTGATCCCAACACTTTGGGAGGCTGCAGCAGGAGGATCACTTGAGGCCAGGAATTCAAGGTTGCAGTGGCTATGATCAGGCCACTGTACTCCAACCTGGGTGACAAAGCAAGACCCTGTCTCATAAAAAAAATTCTGTAATAAAATATTTTTAATATAATATTTTCCTACATGTCAGTAGGAAATGCATCTAAATATAAGACTGCTATTTAAAAAGTATTATGTATATAAGTTTGAGATTTATTTTTCTGACTTTTCTGTGTATAAAATATATAAAATAATTCTCAGATAGCAATCATCATCATTTCAAATGTTCAAATGTTTGTTTTTAGTGGGAGTGGTACCACATCATCTTTCTTATTTTTATTTTTAAGAAGATTATCCAAATTCTTTTCTATTAAATATAAATTGGCTCTTTGCTTTAATCATATACATTTTACTATTTAAGAAGAAATTGAGGAGGATGCAATTCAATACTGGAATTAATTAATGAATGTGGGAAGCAAAAGACAGAATAATGTAGTTTGATAGAAATGGATAGGCAGAAAAACACTAAAAATTTCATTTAAGTTATTAGAATTAAAAAGAAGGCAAAGAAAAATTATAGTTCGTACAACAGTAACCTGGTTTTCTGAGACAGAGTTCATGAAAATACATGCTTTCACTAAAACCCTTTTTTACCCCAACTCCTTTACTCTATTATTCATATGAAGAAAAAGCTAAGAATTAAATGTTCAAACTTTTAAACACTAATATGCAATCCTTGTAAAACTAATATAATAAAAATTCTGCCATCAGTAAATGCAATACAAAGGAATATTTAGATTTTTATAGAAGAATGCTATTTTTCTTTTTCTCCAGATGAACTATAAAGGACGACGAAAACAAATTCGTATTCAGTATAAACCATCTCTTTTCCAGCATGTGGGTACACATTCATCGTTTCCTGGAAGAGAACAACATTACAAAGTAAGATTTTGACATGTAACTTCAGTAATATACAATGTTTCACAAACTTATAAAATACTATTTAGAAAAGGAGTGATGACATGAGACAAACTGTAAAATACAGCTGTTTAAACACAATTCATCTTATGACAGAACTATATGTTGTTAAGAATGTTTATAAATTGAGCATTTTTTAAAGACCCAAGTTATCTGTCATGGTGATAAAAATCCAGCCTACATAAACTTCTTTGTTTTACTGCTCCTAGCTGTGCAATTAAATAATAAGACTAAAAATTTTTTGAAAATTATAATAACATTTACTGTTAGTCAAAAACTGAAAATTATACAAGAATATTTCAAACACAAAATACTTTATTATTTAATTTAAAGGTCTCAAAATTGTTATTTCAGACCACTATTTGTTTTACCAGATGAAGAAAAGTTCAGCATTGTTTGATTTTTAGTCATCATTAAATTTTGCATCATTTTCAGAAACAGTATAACTGGTAATTGACTTCACACCTTGGTAGAGTAGAAGAAACCAAGAATTAAGAGTCAAAGCACCTAGTTTTTAGCCCTGGTGACCCAGGGCACATATACATGACGTTGGGCAAGCCCTAATAGTCCTCTGTGTTTTCTTCATCTATTAAAATCTTTGAAGAGTTTTAATTAAACAATCATTAAGTTTTCTTCTACCTTTGAAATACTATTGACATCTATACCCCTCATATCTTCACATAATAAAGGAAATGGTTGCTTTAATCCTCTGTCAATTGAATAAGAAGTGCACGTATACATCCTTCCATCATTCATAACCTGCCCCCTTTCTGCTTTTCTCCTTTATATATTGTACTGCAGTCATTGGAACAGTGCCTAGAACATAATGTGAACTCAGTAATTGTTAGCTATTGGCTATCAAGCAAGGTAGAATGCAAGTATAAAAGTGTGTATCAAACAAGACAAAGAAGTGCCTAGAATAATGAAAATGTAACTCTAATGAATTTTTATGCAAAAAACCACACCATCAGAATACATAAAACTTAGCTGCAGATGATGCAGAAAGAAATTGGTCTGTGCTATTCAATTTTTGGTGCTATTATCATGGGATTCTTTTCTTCAATTATATTTGCCAGATATTTTACTCTCACCTTTGTAAATTTATGACACCTTAAGTAGAACGTACACATAATCCTTCATATTTTGATTCTATAATCTTGGCTTTTTTCCTTTTTATACTTTGTGCCATGTAAAATAAACAGAAATGAACAATTTAATAATATGTCAAATGTGATTATATTTAAATTATTTTTAAAATTTCTAACAGGATATCTATTACTAGGAGTTTCATATTTCTAACAATTTCTTTAAAAATTACCAGAATCGTTTGTCAGAAAAAATGTCATAACAAGGATTAGACTATTTCTCAACTTTCTTAATCAACTACATCATATTTTTAACAATTAAGCCTTCAATAATAAAGTGGTAAGTATAAAAATTAATATAAATGTATAGAAAATTATAAGATATTTGTTAATTTTATATTATTTTAAATCCTTATATTCTATGTATGTTCAACTTGTTGCTGCTTTCCCTAAAATTCACTCCTTTTAAGTCTTTCCAAAAAACTTTTATGTAAAATTTATTCCTTACCCAGTTAAATTTTAATATTATACTTATCATAAAACTTTTTTAATGTAAGATAAATTTTCTATAGTTTTATTGAACAGAAAAATAATTTCATTTATCTGTTTATATAGCTTATAGTTCCAAAATAATAATTTAATAAGACAAAAAATATAATGTCTTTTTAGTGATGAACTTTCTTAGTTTTGAAATTTTTTGAAATTTGTTTAGATCTTCAACTTAAAAGTTCTTTATCATTTCATACTCTTTATCTATACTAAATGTAAAAAATTTCTTTTAGAAACAACTACAATATTTTCTTATTCACAAATGGATAATTTCTGAAAATTCAAATAAAATACTTAAAGTTTTTCTATTAGTTGATAAGCAAGAAAATAGTGTATTTGCTAATTCTCCATCCTACATGAAAAGTCATTTTCCTTTCATTGCAGTGTACTGGACACAGAGCCAAGTGTTTAAATGTATTGGAAGTAGGGTTGCCTCATAATATACGGGATGCCCATTTAACTTTGAGTTTCAGTTCAATGATGACTTTTTTTGTGTGTACGTCTCATTTGTTTTATTGTTGTAGTAGTTATTACTAAATTTGACAAGCCTAGTGGAGGTGATAGAGGGAGAGGGAGTAGAAGAATACTTCCCATTAAAATACTTTAACTGAATTACTGTTTAAGATTATGCCCTTGACTTTATTAAAAGGATGATATACTGTATGACTGTTATTCAAAGTTCCATGTTTCTCTTTTATTTAAAAATACATGTGACTATTTTCTTTTAGAACTTGAGGCTAGAAAAAGATATTCCTTCCCAAAGAACTGTCATGATTCTTTTGGTCCATTGTGGGTTTTTTTTTTCCCCTTTGACTACCAAGAAATTCAAAACTAATTTCATATGAAATGTAGTGTCCATATTATCTTATATTCACCATAGAATTTCTTCAGTCCTCAGTTTATATTTAATCTCTGCCTTTCTTTCATATATTATTATTAAAGGATTATTGTATGTGATTTCACTTTAAGTTGCCATAAATCTTTTCTATATTTATAAAGTATGAAAATCAAATAAAATGAATGTATTAAAATATTTGTACATTGCCTACAACAGTTTGTTGTCTGTAATGATAATCTGACTGTACAGATTTCACTGGAATCCCACAGATGGAAATCTACTTTCAATAATTTTAATACTATGACAGTATTAAATTTGGCATTGTCTAATACATCATACGAATCATATCTTTTGCCAGTGTAAAGTTGTTTATAAGGGGTAGTGGTGTCAAAGAAGACACAATAAGGAAAGAAAATTATTAAGAAATTGTCATGAAAATAATTATATCTTTATGAATTAATAACATGTTATTTCTAGATGTTACAGATTTTTATTTTTATTTCAGAAAATATGAAGATTATAAGCCTAACAAGAAGAAACTCTGTAATACCTGGAACCTCAGATAATTTGATTTCTAATGGCATGTTTCAGAAATTATAATAATGAAAATACATAATTATCTACAAGAGAAGTAAACAATGAACAAACTAGTAGACTTGAAAGTATTAAATGACCTCTTAGGTCAAGAAAAAATAAAACATTTATGATGTTTGTACCCTATTACAATTTAACTTAAAAATAGTAAAAGCAGGGAAGTTTTTTTAACATTAAGAACCATATTTTATTGACTTAGATAGTATGACCATATCTTATTGACTTTTATTATGGCCATCACATAATCTCAGTAAAGAGTTGTAAGTTCAGAAATGTGCCATTGTCACAGACAAGTGCTGGGTGAATTGGTATATGCTCTTATTTATTTTTTTAAGACTTCTAAAGAAATAGAAAACACGTATTTAAGCAAGCCTGGATCTGGCAGTGCCACAGTATCTTTTTGTCTTTTAACAAATGCATTTAAAACTGTAAACTTACCCCAAGTGCCATTTCAGCTAATTGTTAAACAACTTGATATGTACATATTCTGACAGTTCTAAAGATTTCACGGTTTCAATTATTATTGCCTTCTTAACCCATGGATTATTTGGGAGCATGTTTGTTTTTTTCCAAATATATTGGGGTTTTTTCTATCTTTATTGTTAAGTTCTAACTTAATTGCGTTGTTGTTATAGATCTTTATGGGTATGATAAAATTTGAGAATTGTTGTGAATCCTTGTGTTCCATATGACTTTGAAAAGAACACTGTACACTCCTTTTGAAATATGTGGTTTCATTTCTTTTTATAAATGTTGGTTTTGTGCTTTAAAAAATGTCTTTTAAAAGTATTCCTATTTATTTATTCCTATTTATTGGGTACAGGATGCTCTTACATTCTTTTAAATTTGGTTGTGCAAATCTCCTTACTAATTTTTGTCTGCTTGATCCATCACTTTTGGGCATCTATTAAAATCTCCTACTATTTTTCTTCTTGCTGTTATTCTAATATTATTTTATTTATTGTGAACGATAATAAGACATTTATTTCTTGGTTTAGAAATATTAGGACTGTTTGGTTCTTAAAAGTTTAATTGAATTTCCCTGGGCAATCATCTGGTCCTGGTGCTTCCTTGTGATAGCTTCAGTGATAGTCAAACCATGGCAGAGGTCAAAGGGAAAGCAGACACATGCAAACAGGGAAAACCTGAGAGGCATCCTGGCTTTATAACAATTCACTTTCATGGGATCTAATCCATGCTCACAAGAACTAATCCAGTCTCGCTAGAGTAATAACTCACTCACTACAGCAAGAATGGCACCAAGGTCCCCACAAGAGTGGCGTCCTCGTGACTTAAATATCTATTAGTACGCCATACTTCCCAACACTGCGCCACTGGTGATCAAATTTCAACGTGAGTTTTGGTGTTGAAACCATAGTACATACACATGTGGGTCTATATCTAGAATCTATTCTGTTCATTCATTTATTAGTCTATCTTGATGCCAATACCATACTCTTTTGATAACCATACTTGTATAAATCCTGAAATCAAGTAGTGTTTCCTGGGGATTTTATCTTGAGATACAAAATAAAAATTCATTCTGCTAACCATATACATGAACCAGAAGAATTCTGGATAAACCAAGGAGCAAAACAATAATGACTATTACTAGTACTTTTATTTATTATTGTTTGGTATTTGTGTCAAAGGAATAAGGAAAACAACCTCAGAAAATAAGCATAAATATAAGACAGAAATAGTTAAAATTTTTTTGCCAAAGATAAAATTATACATCTTGAAAATAAAAATCCACTAGAAAACTGAGTACTCATTTCCTTTTCTCTATTTTCTGCACTGTTTTTTTAAGAAATACATTTCTAAATATATGAAACTATAAAAATATTTTTAAGTGTTTGAATTGTCTAGGCTCTGAGTTCACTCATTGTATTTGGGTGAAAACCTCATTCCTCATAGCTTTATAAATCTTGGAATTAAAGAAATTTCCTACACTCTGCTATTTTTCAAATGGCAAAGTGTTATAGAAAGAGCACAGGCTTTGTATTCTCATTCTACACCGTAAGACCTGAGTTAGCTTGAGCAAGTTGCATAACTTATCAGGGCCTATCCTCATAAGTAAAATAAGGATAAAAGCTGTGGATCAATTATGTATAGTAACTTGTACTTAGTGGGCCATTAATAAAACAGCCATTATTTTGATTACAAAATAGGCTCCCAATAGGACATCACTCTGTTCCATCAACTAGCATGAACGGTTCCTGCTTTTAATGCTTCTCTAGCTTTCTGATTACCCTGGTCCCTCCAATTTGATTAGGTCATCTTGGGCTTTCCCTAAATCTCTCTTCAACTCTGATGTGTCAGAACACTTCACAACTCTATCATTCAGCATTACCTTCCAGGACTCTTCCCCTTGTATTTCTAAATACCACATCATTCTCAAAAAGCCATACCACTGGTCTTATTTTCAGATTATTTTTTCTTCTCTTACATTATCATCATGCCGTATTATTCTGGTGAAAAGTTGCCTGTTAAACAAAATTATAAAATTATAAATATAAATTATAATATAAATATAAATGTATAATAAACAAAATTATAAATATTCAATCACCCTTTCACTAAGTGGCACATAATTGTGGAGCTGTAGGTTAAGGCCTTGACTTCCACAGTTAAGAATTAGATTTGATTCTGTAGGTAATGAAGGGTCATTGGGAGCTTTTGAATGAGTTGAGGATTAAAGCAACTGACTACACATTGGCAACAGTTTTTAAAGCAGCAAGAATCTCAACTAGAGAAATGGCACAGGGACTAAGGGGTGGGGTGAGCTGTTTTAGATGATTTTATGGAGGAAAACTTTAATGGAGACAGTGCATGTAGCAGCCAAAGGTAAGAGTCAAAAATGTTCCCAAAGTTTTGAGCACTGTATGACCAAGAAGATAACACTAAATCTTACCAAAAAATACCTATTTTCACATTTTTAGTTTTCAGCTTCCTCACTGCAAACTTTGGACCCTTCACAAATCCTTCTCTAATAAATCAAGTGTAGTTGTTATGGGCCACAGAATTATTTTGAATAATAGAAGCTGGAAAGATGGAAGAAAGAAATTAAAGAGAATATGTTGTTACAAAGTACCTCAAATAAAATGTCTTTTTAACAACTAAATGTAACACTATCCAAACACTCTCCAGGAAGTGACAGCATCAAAAGTCTAGAAATGGTGGCCTTAATAGTGAAGAAATATGAAAAAATGTTCAATGACCTTGACCCCTAGGCAATAATCACATATTGTGCATGGAATGCCATCAATCCTTTAATCTGAGGCTCTTCAACAGGGGTTTTAGACTAACAGGTCAATTAAATGCTATTCTTCCAATAAAATGTAAATCACGATTACACAAAATTCAAAGTCATGCTTACTATAAAATATCAGAAGTAAAAGCTGCACGATCCAATATCTATAGAGCAAAGAAGCTTGTGATTCAGTACTATGTTAATATTGTATTTTTATTTTAATGTGTTGGTTGAAACTACAGGCTCTGAGAGAAACAGCTCTGATTTATATCTGGTTTCCACTATTTACTAGTTGTGTACATTCGAGCAAGTTATCAGTTTCCTCACCTGGGTTGTGAGGCAATGACTGTAAAACACTTAGAGCACGGTGAGCACAATAAATGTGGGCAATTCTTATCAGAGGTATTGCAAGAAAGAAAAAGACTGTATTGTTTTATATATACTGTATTTACTACGTTAACATTTAACATATGTATGTTTATCATACACACACGAAATAGGAAGGCTCCCTGTTAACCACAATGACTGCTCAACTCTTAACATGCAGAACTCTGGAGAAAGCTTGGAGCACTAATCTTACTGCACCTATAACTGGATTCTGTTCAAAAACATGATTTACATCAAATTCAAGACCCAGTGATTGTGCAGTAGGAGGACGAACCGCTCTGTTTGCACAGAGGACAGGCGCTCAGAAGAGGAAGAGTCTCTGGACTAACAAGGAGGAATCCCTCCTCGGCTAACCCAGGAGCCCGGGCCGGCTGCGACCCGCGGGCACGAGGCGGGGCGCCCCTCCGCGGCCGTTGAGCCCCCGGGGCCGGCGCGCGCCTCACGCGCCTCGGGCGGCCGCATGCGCATGCGCGGTTAGCAGTCGCTGCTGCGCGGCCGCGGGCGGGATTGGTCGGGGGAGACGACGGGACCAAGTGGCAGCGATTCGGTCATCTGAGCTGCCACTGCCTAAAACAGGCCCGCAAGACAGGTGCGTGATCACAGGACACCTTCCCGCGGCTCACTGCGCTCGGGCTGGGGTGAGGCATCCGAGTCGTGCCTGCGTCCCTCGGGGTGGGGGACTCTCGGGGCCGCACCCCTTTCTTCTGCAGCCGGAAAGGCTGAACAGATCGGGGCCAGGTGAGGGGGTGGATTCTGAGTTTGGCGATGGGAGTGCAGCGAGCGAAGGTCTTGGGTGGGCTCTGCCCGCCTGCTGGGTACGGAGGCCAGCGCTGGGCGGAGGGGGTTGCTGCCACCTCAGGCCAGCTGCGTCCTCCGGAGCTGCTGTGTCCACCTGCTGCGCTGGGGCTGGGACGGGCGCGAAGCCAGGTGCCCTGCCCAGCCCGGCCTCTCTCCGAAGGCTTGGGGAGCCGCAGGGAGCCGAGTCCGTTATTCCAGCGGTTGCCATTTCAGCCCCGTTCCACGCTCGAGCCCGGTGCGCGTCCCCGAGGGACCTGGAGGGGGCCCGGGCGCATCCTGGCGCGGCTCACTCCGCTGACTACGCCTCCCCAAAACGCAAACAAAACCGAAATAGGCTCAGCTTACTCAATCCTCACCTCTGTAAAGGAGAAGGGACCCAGCGCTCACGGTGGCAGTGGCCAGTGACTCCTGGCCACTCCCTAGATGCTCTGCGAGGAGCCCTGTGTGCGCCGCTTGGGAGGGACCGAAAAGGTTGGGTTGAATCCAATGAGGCCCTAATTACTAGAGACTCATTAGCACCTGAAGCCTGTTTACTATCAATCAGACGCTTTAGCTGATTTTATTTATAGCATCTGCCCA
>CM052440.1:125398909-125449455 GCA_028533085.1 Varecia variegata
ACTACAGGCATGCGCCACCATGCCCGGCTAATTTTTTCTATATATATTTTTAGTTGGCCAGGTAATTTCTTTCAATTTTTAGTAGAGACGGGGTCTCGCTCTTGCTCAGGCTGGTCTCGAACTCCTGAGCTCAAACAATCCGCCCGCCTCGGCCTCCCAAGTGCTAGGATTACAGGCGTGAGCCACCGCGCCCGGCCAATTCTTTGTCTTATTTATATAGTTGATAATGGAAAAACCAAACTGTGTAAATTATTTTAAAGAGGTTTATTCTGAGCCATTATGAGTGACCACAGCCCAGAAAGTCACACCAACAAAGCTGGGCGTTTTCCAAAGTCTGTTACAGGTTAGACTACTTTTATAAGAAAGTCTAGGAAGAGGGAGGGGGTCTCCTTATATCAGAGTTGTCCTTTTTCATTGAGGGGTGCAATACAGAAGTTATAATCATTGGCGGCAGATGACAACATACAGGCTAAAATGTTTTATGTGCAGGACAATCAGTAAAACTTCATAATTCAGAAACAAATCAGTGTCCTTCTCAATGTGAGTAGGTTATGTATTAATCAGTATGAAAACAGGAATTCATACAATTTTAGGGACTCAGTAAGATTCTTTACTGAGGGACAGATGTAAGCTGTGAATCATAAGACCTTCCGCAGGCAATTCGAATATAATGTATTCTTTCTGTGTAGAGGTGGGTGACTTAACTCTGGGCTGGCATGGCCTTAGGTCTTGTTTATAAGTTGGTGTTTTATTGCCACAAAGAGTCCATTCTGTCAGTCTTATGATCTATTTTAACATTAATGCTAGTCGCTTGTGTTTAAACTACAAAAGGGCATTGTCAGACCTCCCATCCCATCATGGCTGGGAACTTAGTTTTTAAGGTGTCTCTGGGGTCCCTTGGCCAAGAAGGTGTCTGTTCATTTGGTTGGGGGCTTAGGATTTTATTTTTAGCTTACATTGGTAAGGGTAATTATTGTGTGTAAATGATGTATTACAGGCTCTGTCTAGAAATTGAACAGTGCTGTAAATTACCTTTACTACTTGTTTTTAGTACCTACTTTTAGTGTTCTTAATTAGAAACTAGAATTGTCAACTTTTATAGATGTTTTATCTGGTTCACTTTCACGAGTGACAAAACAGGCGCAGAGATGTTTTAATCACTGGCCTTTTTAATAACAGAACTAGAAACTTGGTGTGATGGTGCTAAGTTCAGTGTACTTTCTGTTATATCATTCTATAGTTGGGTTCCTGAAGCCACATGACAACTGAAACTTTAAAAGGTGTTTTCAGACACCACTCCTGAGGCATGCCAGTATTTGCTAATTCATTAGTCATTCAATAAAACTGAATAAGAGCAGAAAGTCATCTCAGTTATAAAAAATAGTGTATACAGAAGTATGAATGTGTTAAATATGTGAGGGTTGAGAGTGAAATAAATGAGTCTTAGGGCAGAGTTTATGCTGAGAACTACAGAGAACTATTGAGCATTTTTATAGACAGGTAATAAGACTTTTTTTTAAAGATCATGCTAGTGAGAAGGCAAAGCATGGATTTGGAGATTGGTAAGAATGCAAGTAAAGAGGCAAAGTGGCAGTTTACCAATCCTTTTCAGAAAGGGTAGGTTCCTTAATTAAGACTGTAACATGGGGATAGAGACATTCTAGAAATACCCAAATGGATTTAGTTACCAATGACATAGCGAGAACATACTCTTAAGATGATGGCAAATACTGTAACTGACTGATTCAGTTGACTAGAGATCTAGTTAACAGGAGAAGAGAATTAAAGAGATAGAGAAGCAGATTTTAGAGGAAAGAACAAGTTCGCATTACTAGAGGCTTTGGGAAATCCTTGAAGATGAATAATGATCTGATACTAAAACATGTCCTTTGAGCTGTGAATAAGGTTTGGCAATCCTTAGATTTTATATGTAGAAGCCAAGGCTATATGTAATATAAGAAGAGAACCTGGGAACAGATCCCTAAGGAACACTAATATTTACAGGAGATTAGAGAAAGTGCCCATGAAGGAAGCAGAGAAAAGGAAGAGAATCAGGACTGGTATCACAGAAACCACGGAAGAGAGGGTTCCCAGAAGGAGGCAGATGCAGCACGTCAGAAGGAGCAACAGGCCATAGAAGAACTGAAAAAGCTATTGCATTTATCAGCTAAGACTTGGTTAGTAGGAACAGTTTCAAAGTTTCCAAGAAACTAGGAGCATAGGAAGAATATTAGTTTTTCATTGCTGCCATAACTCACCAAAAATTTAGCAGCTTAAAGCAACACAAATTTATTTTCTCGCAGTTGTATAGGTCAGAAGTCTGACACAGGTCTCATCAAGCCAAAATCAAGGCATCAGCAGGGCAGCACTCTTTACTAGAAGCTCTGGGGAGAATCTGCTTCCTTGCCTATTCAGGTGGGTGACAGAATTTCAGTACCTGTGGTAGTAGGACTGAGGTCCCTGTCTTACTGACTGTCTGCCGAGGGCTGTTTTTAGCTCTAGAGGCCACCCCCATTCCTTGGCTCTTGGCCCCTTTCCTCCGTCTTCAAGGTGGCATGGTGGCTGGAGTCCCTCTCACTCTTGAAATGTCTTCTGCCTATCTCTCTGTGACTTCCTCTTCCATTTTTAAGGGCACCTATAATTACATTGGGCCCACCTGGATAATCCAGGATATTTTCCCTATTTTAAAGTCAGTTTATTAGCGACCTTAATCTCATCTGCAAAGCCCCTTTTGCTATAGGAGGTAACATTCACAGGATCCACGTGTGGACATCTTTGAGGACCATTATTCAGCCTATCATAGGAAATTGGAAGCATTAACAGTTGATGGAGACAGTCTTTCCAGAAACTTTGTTAAGGAAAGGAGATACCTGGAAACATACATATTATCTAGCATGTGATATATAGTTCCAGTAGTAAATTTTACTGTTTATCCTTGTACTTTTAAAGTAAGAAATGCAAGTATCTTAAATATCGTGAAATTTATATGAGCACACTTTGTAAAATTTTAGAGTGCTATGAAAATATATAATACCATAAAATTGTTAGTATTTGGATGTATTCGTTAAGCTGCTTTAAAGTCTTTGCTGGGGAAAAAAAAGCCATTTAACCAACTAAGAATATGTGCATAAAATGTTATATAGATACACATCAAAATATGGCTTTTAAAATATAAAACACAAAAATTGGCATGTATGTCTAAAGGATGGGATATAACAAGAAAATAACATCGAACTACATTTTTTTCGGCATAGAACTTTAATGCCATTTCATGAGGATTATGTAATTTAATCTTCTAACCTTAGAGCCATAATGAAACGAATATAGAGCTTGAAGCTAGACCTAACTTTGAGTCTTGCCTTTTCTATTTAGTAGCCATGTGTGGCCCTGGCTAAATTACTCATCTTCCTGGAGACTGACTTTCTTTATGTATACAATTCAATACTAATATCTTCACCACAGAGTGCTGTAAAGACTGGAATTAACATGCTTGAAACAGTATGTACTCAAAAATAGCACTTCATATTCTCCAGTCTTCCCTGTTTGGTTCCTTTATCATACGCTGCTTCCTTTGTCCTTGGCCTAGAAAAGTCAATCCTTCCTGTCCTTTGCATCTCTCTTTGAGTATTAATATTACTTCCTCAAAGAGGCTTTTCCTGACCCCTCCCCAACCATGTAAATTCAGTTCCCCAATTACCAACTGTCACAACTTCTTTACTTTTCTGTCACTTATTATAGTTACCTAGGTTATTTGTTTATTATCTCCTTTTTTTCTTTCTTTTTTTTTTTTTTAAGAATGTTTATTATCTCCTTTCTATCCTGGACCATAAGCTCTTTTGAGATCAGAGGTCACGTACATTTTTGCTAATTACTGTAGAGTAGTGTGTAACATAATGCCTGGCACATAATTGACAATCATAAATATTTTTTAATGAATTAGTGAATGATGAGTTTTATTATTTACTGGCTGACCTCCCCAGGATTTCTTGGGTGAAACATTAGCCATCAAGAAATCGATAAATCAGTTTATTCTGAATCATGCTAGTTGATTCTGTGAAGGTAGCAGCATTTGAATCAAGTCTTGTAGCTTCTTTAGAAGAAGGCTGCTCTTTAAGAGGCAACCATTACCTGCCTCCGGTCTCATCCTTCGAACTGAATTTTCTACATGCTGCATAGCCAGATAATTTCAAGAGTACCCTCTAATTTTGGTGAAAAATTGTCCAATATTATTTGGATGATGTGATAACAAAAAATTTTAACCTAATTTTTCTGTTTACTATCTTTTCTATTAAAGTAAATTATGGTGAGAGTTGTGAAAATGCAGCATGTCTATAGTAAGACTGAAGAAACTTATAATAAGAGATGTTTCTTCATAGATGGAGAATACAGTCATGCATCATTTAGCCTATTACTTTCTAGGCTGCAAACCTGTACAGCATGTTACTATACTGAATACTGTATTTAATTGTAACACAATGGAAAGTATTTGTTTACCTAAACATATAAAAGATACAGTAAAAATGCAGTATAAAAGATAAAAAATGGTGCACTGTATAGGGCACTCATTGATACTATGAATGGAGCTTGCACGACTGGAAGTTGCTCTGGGTGAGTCAGTGAATGGAAGGCCTAAGACATTACTGTGCACTACTGTTGACTTTATAAACAGTGTACACTTAGGCTACACTAAATTTATAAAAAATATTTTTCTTCAATGATGAATTAACTTTAGCTTACTGTAATGTTTTTACTTTATAAACTTTTTAATTTTTTTAAACTTTTTAACTCTTCTCTAGTAACACTTAGCTTAAGACATAAACACATTGTATACTATACAAAAATATTTTCTTTATATCTTATTCCATATGCTTTTTTCTATTTTTAAATTTTTTTATTTTTTACTTATTTGAACTTTTTGTTAATAACTAAGACACACACACATTAGCCTAGGCCTACACAGGGTCAGGATTATCAATATCACTGTCTTCCACCTCCACATCTTGTCCTGCTGGAAGGTCTTCAGGGGTAATAACATACATGGGGAGCTTTCATTTCCTGTAATAACAACACCTTCTGGAATACCTCTTGAAAGAACTGCCCAGGGCTATTTTACAGTTTGCCTTTCTTTTTTTTTTTTTTTTTAACTAAGTAGAAAGAATACAATCTAATATAATGATAAAAAGTATAGCATAGTAAATATATAAACCAGTAACATAGTCATTTATTATCAAGTATTGTGTGCTGTGCACAATTGTGTGTGCTATGCTTTTCTATGACTGGCAGCTCAGTAGATTTATTTATACCACAACATTGTGTGATAGACTTCTATACTGTGAACTTCATAAATTAATTCTTAATTGTCAGTTGGTACATCATTGAATAATGAGAGGATACCGCAAAATTAAGCAGAAAGTATTAGGTCTGTATTTCTGATTTAAAAATATATATCTATTAGCCAGGTGTGGTGGCTCATGCCCGTAATCCTAACACTTTGGGAGGCTGAGCAGGAGAATTGCTTGAGGCCAGGAGTTCAAGACCAGCCTGAGCAAGAGCAAGACCCTGTCTCTACAAAAAACAGAAAAATTAGCCAGATGTGGTGGCGCATGCCTGTAGTCCCAGCTACTTGGGAGGCTGAGACAGGAGGATCCCTTGAGCCCGTGACTTTGAGGTTGCAGTGAGCTATGATGATGCCACTGTATTCTAGCCATGGTGACAAGTGAGACCCTGTCTCAAAAAATAAAATAAGATAAACAGCCTTGGACTGTATCATTTTCTTAATGGTGATTATTGTCCTGTGGAACTACATTGTGTGCAGAATTGTTCGTGACCAATTGCAGTTCATTTTTAAATATTTCACTTATATAGTAAGGTCCATATGGCCATTTCTGTTTAAGTATCTTCATAACTTAACACTAATGATAATCTAAATTTTAGAAATTTCCTAGAGGTTTGAAAATGTATTTTGTTACCATTTGTGTGAGGTTTTTTTCATTGTTTTTTATCAATATGCATATAATAATGCAGTGGGGTAAGATAAAAATAAAAGATAGCGTGGTATACTAAAGAAAACTTGAGGGTTCTAATTTTTTTTTCAGATTTCCAATCATGTCACTTTGACCACGTTTTAAAATCTTTCTGTTTCCCCTTTGTATATTAGGAATTATAATAACCTGTACTATTCATATCTGGTCTGCAAAGATTAAATTAGCTAGTTCCTTTATGTAAATTTAAGATTATAATTATAGAACTTTATAGAAGAAACAAACTTTCAAGATAAAGGATTTTCTGAACTTTTTTCTGAAGCATTGGGAGCTCTTTCTAAAGAAAAGAAGAACTATAATATAGAAAATAAATAAAATTGGGCTTCTCTGGTTGAATTAAGAGTAGAGTTCCAGAAAGAGCACTGTTTACTGGGTTTCTTTGGTAGCCCAATACACCAGAGCTCAAACAGAGCACTTAGAATTTATCTATTTCAACAAATTGTTAGGAACCTAAAGTGTGCATTCATTTTGAAAGAGGATATGGGTCTAAAATGATATTAATGCTCATTATTACTTCTATTATTATTTTATGCATTTCTATTTTGCTCAAAGATTATTGATAGCAAGTCAAGCAAAATACCATATACTACATTATATAAATCATGGAAGGCTTTTAGACTTTTAGAACAATGAGGCTTTAGGGTTAACAATAAGCAATTTGCAAGTGTACTAACTTCTGTTAATTAAGAAAATGAACCTATTTTATTGATACTGCATCAAATAGATCTCTTTACATTTACTTCCTATCCCAGTTATACCTCTTATGATTTGGAGAGATCAAATTCTCCTAACAAATGACAGCATGCATCATTTTCTATGTTGTCTTTGTCCCTAAAGATGGTGGCATTAACACACTTAAGTATAGTATGCTCATATTATGGTAGTTTGGTGTTGAGGTTTTTTTTTTTTTTTTTTTTGAGACAGTCTCGCTTTGTTGCCCGGGCTAGAATGAGTGTTGAGTTTTTTTAAAAAAATTCATTTTCAAAGTAAACTTTAGGGTTGTAGCCAGTGACTTTTAGAAAAAATCAAAGTTAACTGGCACACACATTCATGTACAGTTTCATTCCTTAGATTTTAGTATATTTACACGTTGTTCAACCGCTAACCATGTTCCAATACTAGAACATTTTTATCACCCCAGAAAGAATCCTTGTACCAATTATCCCTCCCTCCCTTCCCTAGGCAATCTCTAATCTGTTTTCCAATTCTGTGGATTTGCCTGTTTCTTTTAAGTGGGATCAGACAATATGTGGATTTTTTTGTGACTGGCTTCTTTTCACTCAGCATAATGTTTTTGAGGTTCATACATTTTATAGCATGTATTTTAGAACTCCATTCCTTTTTATTGTTGAAATTTAATTGTATGGATATTCCATATTCTGTTTATCCATTCATCAGTTGAAAGTCATTTGGGTTGTTTCCCCTTTGTGGCTGTTAGGAAAAATGTTTCTTTCAATATCTGTGTATGAATTTTTGTGTGGACATCTGTTTTAGTTTCTCTTGGACATACACCTAGAGTGGAATTTCTGGGTCATATGGTAATTCTGTTTTTTAACATTTTGAAGAACTGCCACAATGTTTTCCGAAGCTGTTGCATTATTTTACATTCCCACACTCCTAGCAATGTGTAAGGGTGCCAATTTCCCCATATCCTCCCAACACTTGTTATTGTCTCTCTTTGATTATAAGAGAGTAGAGTGCTATCTTATTGTGAATCTAGTGTATCTTAAGCAGATCCACATAGATGAGTAGGTATGTTTTGAATGGTCTGAGAGTTCTTTCTAAGAATTCACTTTTTTTAAAAAAAATTTCATGTTGATGGTAATTTTTTTGAAAGGTAATATATTCTGTATTAGCTGGATGACTGAACACCTTATAACCAACGACTGCCACACCATTGCAGTGTCCACATTTAGTTGGTGTTAAAAGGTCTATTGGCACCAAGAAATAAAATCTGAGTTTTTTATATGCTAATGGAGTACACGAGGATACAATTATGTAAATCGTATACTGCTAAGAGGGAGATGAATTGTATTTGGCTTCTAACACTCATCTCAGTGCTATAAAGAAAAGAAGTTTTGCAGCATTTGAGAAATGGTTAGGTAATTCTGTAATCACAGAATTACAGGAATGATAAATGCAAAAGTATTTTCTCCATGGCAGTTACCCTGATTGCAATAAGCCCTATATTTGTTTGCTCTTTTGGCTGTAGTTTGACTTTAGCAAAACACTATCACATTAATTTGTGATAAAATTTTTTTTTTTTTTTTTTGTAGAGACGGGGTCTCGCTCTTGCTCAGGCTGGTCTCGAACTCCTGAGCTCAAACAATCCGCCCGCCTCGGCCTCCCAAGTGCTAGGATTACAGGCGTGAGCCACCGCGCCCGGCCCAAATTTTTTTCTTTAGTTTTTTTGTTTATGTATAAATGTATTTTGGTTTTATGGTTATAAAATTTCCAGTTGTATGTTTATATACACTTAAGTACATTTGATAAAAATAAGTGAACATTTAAGAGTCATGATATTTTCTGTTTCTTTTAAAGGGGTATGTCTTCTACATATTATTTGAATTCAATAATTACTTTTGTCTGTATCTTTAAGATTTTGTGCCATTGGCTCTTTGTTTTTGAAGAAAGGCCTGCAGCTGTAGAGAAATGTTTCCTAAGAGATTTAAGTTTGTATTTTCACTTGTTTGAGGTATAATTTAAGTAGTTTTATTAATGATTTGTTTTAAAAGCCATCCTAGAATAAGTAAGGTATTAAAGAGAAATTATTTCTTCCTATGTATACTTAACACTTATTTTTCAAAACCTTGTTTAATTTTTACTAATTACTTTTAATTTCACAGATAATCAATATGCATTTCCAAGGCTTTTCGCTGTGTTTGGGTCTTCTGTTCATCTCAATTAATGCAGAATTTGTGGACGATGGTGTTGAGATGGAAGACTTCGATGAAAATTCAGAAGAGATTGATGTTAGTGATGAACTTTCCTCAGAGGTAAGGTTGTTGAGAAATGAGTTACAAATTATTCCTTTCCAGAATACAATGGAGTGACTTATCTCTTAAGATTGCTTTCAGTTCTAATAGTCTTAATTTTATAAATAGATAGAAAAATTACTTTATTTTTTTAGAGTGCCCATATACTACAGACATTTGTGCATGGCTCTTAGCACAGTTTTAGTAACAAATAAATATGGCAATGGTTTTTACTATCAAAAGACAAATTCATCACTGGTGAAAGAGGACTAAGTACTTTAGTTAAGAGTAAGGTCTTTAGTCATATTTCTGACACCTTTTCAACTAAAATAAGAGGTAGTATAATTTGCAGTTCTTTAAGAAGTAAAGAACGTGTCTTTATTTCTTGGCAAAGAAAATGCTAACAGGGAGGAGGAATTAGAAAGGGAAGTGATGATGAGGTAGACATTTAGTAAAGCTGACCCATATTTCTGTCCCAGCATTGTCAAGATGTGTGTTTTGAGGTAGTGACTAACAGGAATCCAGGAAACTTTACAGAGATTTTTAGACACCTTGATAATCTGTAAGAGCTTTTGCATTGAGGAATATTCATATCTAATGTTGTGATGATCAGAAATATTTTCGATGGTAAGAAAGCATTAAAGCATTAATTGTATTGTGCCACTTACTGTTTGAAGGGCCAAGGGACTAATATATATTTGTTACAGACTTCTTTGCTTCATTTCCTTTTATTAAGAGTTTTTTATTTGCAAATATGTGTTGTTTTGCTGTTTAAAGTGAATATTCTGGTCCCCTGTTAAATTTTAAGCTCTGCAAGGACATTTCTTTTAAAACCTATTTCTATGGTCTACAGAAAGTAAGTACTCCAAGTACTAATGGCTGACTTAGATACAGCTACTACAAGGGTCTTTGGAGGCTAATATTTCAAAGAAATTGACAGACACCTACCTCTCTTGACTATATTTGGTGATAATTCAAGAAGATGGTAAGAAGTGGGAAGGAATGATATTTGATGATTCTAATTTTATAGCTTAAGTAATCTAGACATGGTAAAGTATAAATAAAGGGCAAAATAAACTAATTTTAAGGGTGGTCTAACAGAGGGAAGCCTCTTGTGACACCATTGCACATTTTGCCAATTTACAAAAATATAGAGAACAGTAAACATATAATTCAGTAAACTTCATAGAAGGTTGGCAATTTAGTAGCTGAATCTTGACCCTGTCAGTAATTATGTGGAATTTTGTTTAATTACTGACTTTCTTCTCTTAGGAAATGTTGTACTATCAGGACAGAGTAGGGACGGTGAAAATAGAAAAGGTATTTCAGCATCCTTTTCCCTAAAGGCTGAGAGAAGAAATCTCATAATCATGCAGATTAGTTAATCATGCAGATAAAATCACAAAAGGCTGATTCAGAAAGGACTTAGATTGATCTATTACTTTCGGCAAAATTTCATTTATCATAAATAATTTATCTTTAATCTTCTAAATTATTTTGTTGGTAAGTTCTGTAGTGTTGTAAAGCATATGAGCTTTGGAGTCAGTCAGTTTGGGGTCAGATATAAGTCCTACAATTACCTAACTGTGTGGCAGGGGGAAGGTTACTTTGTCTCTCACAGTTTCATCATACATAAAATGGGTACTACAATGGTACTTCTCTCATAGAGGTATTAACAGAATTAAAAGAGCCACTGTATTATACTGGCACCACTGCCACCATTGTCATTATTATCACCCTAGCAGCTATTACTTAAAAAGCATGTGAAACAATGCGTTGCTGACAATTTGCCTTGCAGTGCTGTCTCCATTGAATCTTTTTCTTCCCTGGGTTTCCAATCTCTGAAAATGATGTCATTACCTCTTAGTCACCTAACAGTGAAATTTAAGAGTTAATTTTAAACTAACTTGTATGCTTACTAAGCTTTTCATCTTACATGCTTTTCATTGTGCTATTTCTTTTGCTTCTAATGATTTTTATCCCCAAATATTGTCACTTGTTGGAGTCCTTTTAAGACCAAGAGAAATGTGTCATGAGATCATCTCTAATTACTTCCTGCCATTACTGCTGTGTTAGGAGGGGTCCGTGTACCCTCTGTTTGCACCTACAGTATTTTTGTGATCGTGGTATTTGTTGTGTCTTATCATTACTAGGATACAAAGTTTTATATCCTGTTTGAATTTGTCACCTTATATCTATATTACCTGTATGTGCATTGTGTACTAGGTTCTTCACTAGGGAGATTATTTCAGATGAATAACTTCAGATTTTTAAAAATCTATTTTCTAGATTAAATATACGACACCAAAACCTATAGGAGAAGTATATTTTGCAGAAACCTTTGATAGTGGAAGGTTGGCTGGGTGAGTATTCATTCATGAGCATGTTTTCTTTGATTTGATTAGCTTTTTTGAAGTTAATGGGTTTTAGCCTATGAAAATTGCCTCTACTAGAGATCTACAAAAAATTTTAAAGTACTTTATTTGACAATATAAACCATTTTTGCTATTGATAGAAATGTTTAATTTGAATAGTTATTCATTTATACAAAGGAAATGTGCAAATTCTGAATTAAAGAGAAAACGCAGGACATTTCTTCATTCTCTAGGACAGATATTAACAATCTCATATGTACAAATTTGAGTTATTGTTCCATTCTAAATAATGGTAAAAACAATAAAAGTTAATTTTAATATGATTATTATGTGCCAGACACTGTCCTAAGTAGGTAAGTGAGTACTATATTTACCTCCCTTTCACAGCTGAAGAAACTGAGGCTCAGTGTGCCTTAACTGTGATCATACAGCTAGTAAATTACAGATTCCAAATTTGGTTTAACTCTAGCCTTGAAGTATTATTTATAAGCATCCTTATTTAGCCTCTAAGTATTAATTTATTTTTGGACGAAAAGTGACTGTGTTGGATAATCTTTTGTTGTGTTTCTAATATGCATTGTATCTATAAATTGCTAGTTTTATTGTTAATGACATGTGTGTTTTCAACTTTATTTACAGGTGGGTCTTATCAAAAGCAAAGAAGGATAATATAGATGTGGAAATTTCTATATATGATGGTAAAATATTTATTTAAATATTAGGTATAACTAATTTGACCAAGAGTTTACTAGCTTTTGAAATTATATTTCTGTTAAATTGTGTTGGCTGGAGGCCCACTATTCTGCTTCACCGTGAAGTGTTCTTTTGTCTTACCCTTCCTTAATATTTCTGGAAAACCCCTTCAATATTTCTGGAAATTCCACTCTTAAGCCACCATCCAGTTTTATAACTCTAAACAGTTGAATTTTCACTCTACTGCAGTTTTTGTCTTTTGTATTCCCTGAAGCAGTACTTCCCAGACTACTGCTGTTCTCTAAGGTTTCATGGGCACACCTAGATTAAATTACAATTATGGCAAGATTCTCCTTAGCAAGTACAAAACAGGGGATAACTAATGAGAACTACAAGATATGTGGCTACTCCTGGAGCTCACATCCCCAGGCCTACATCCATTATCATAGGGTCTCTGATAGGGTTATCTTCAGGCTTAGCTATAGAAAATAATGTCCTATATGCAAAGGTTTTGTTGTCTTCCCTAGCAGGACTACCCTGGAGTATGACCAAAGAATTTCCTTCTTCTAGTCTTAAACTAGCTGCCTCAATTGTTATATCCTGAAGCAAGACTGAAGGTCACTGGTAGTGGGAATTTCCTCTTTCTTGGAGGACCTCTTATTCATTTAAGCATGTTACCTTGCACTCAGACTCCAACAGTCAGTTATATCACAATAAAACAGATAACAGCATGTTGGATGTCAGCTGTCTACTTCCTTGTCATAATTTCTGTTTTAGTATAAGATAAATATCATGCCTGCATATCTTCCTTTGCAAAAGGTGTTCTCCATCCCAGCAAATCTGTTGTGTTTGTATATGCTTAAAAAGAACACTACTATATGCACAGAACCAGCAGTACTAAATCTAAATTCATTCTAAATTCATTTAGAGAATAATTTCCTCCAAAGAAGCAGTGAGTCTTCAGAAATATATAATGCTGCCTAAAATATATCCACATAAATATACATTATCAAACAGAATGCTTAGCTTCAAATATCTATGTTTAGGTAGTTTTTTTTTTCCAAAAACATTGGGAAGATATAGTATTTGCTTTATATTTGTATTTTATCTTCTTTTAATTTTTTATTTCAGCATATTACAGGGGTTCAAATGTTTAGGTTACATATATTGCCTTTGCCCCGCCCAAGTCAGAGCTTCAAGCATGTTCATCCCCCAGACAGTGCGCACTGCGCCCATTAGGTGTGAATATACCCATCCCCTACACCCCCTTTCCACCTCCCTGACAATTATATTTTAAAAGAGTTCATTGATTCTTATAAAATTAAGATATGGTCTATCTTAAGGGTAGGTTTTAAGTCTCTATTTTTTACTAGACAAAAATGGCTTTTAGATTTAAATGAGTTTTTTCCCCCAACTTAAATTTAAAAATAAGCAAGCAAAATTAAACATCTTAGCACCCAAGTTCAGTCTGTTGTCTTATTAAATGTCAGATATTCAAGTAAATAATTTTCTTCAAGTCATTTCAACAAATATATAGAGAGGTTCTGGGTGTGCAAGTGCAGGGTGCTTGTAAATACCACACGATCACCTGACACCACTGAAATATGTAGACGAGCTGCTGGAACTGTGGGTGACATTATTTTCTAGGTATTCTTAACTTTTTGTGATTTTGCCATTTTACTTTATTAAAAAATTAAGGACTACTACAAAATAAAATTTCTAGCAGATTTAGATTAGTGGTTTCTAGCTGACTCTTGCTATTTCTTAAAAGCAACTTTGAAAAATATGAACTCTTAAAAATTCAGGTTCTGAAAATGGTGTTTTGGGTATTGATATTAGCAGTGTTGTATCCATAGTGGTTAGTTGATACCAATGTCAGATTTATTTGCAAGCGTATATGATATACACAGTAGTTATTCACAGCCTCTATTAAGTACCACCTGAGTAAAACTCAATACAGGTTTTTTAGGAGTTAGCAAATCTGTATAAAACATTATGTGCTGGGAAAGATTTATTTATAGATTTGCATTTGGGGAGGAATTATTTAAATTTTTCACATTGTTATTAATAGAAGTATAGATAGTACATTATAAATACCAGTTCTTTAAGTGACCAACTTTTAGAGTATCTTACAAAACCATGTAAATTCTATTTGAAATTTTATTTATAGCAGAATATATATATATCTTAGTATTGTCCAGAATTTGGGTAAATGATCTGTATAATGGAAAGTTATTTTTTGTTTGAAGTTGGAAAAACTTCTTGTCATTGAGGGATAATTACCTTGTTACAAGTTTTCCAAAATTAAAGTGCTAGATGATTCCTTTTTCATAGCTGATAAATGTATGTACATGATTGCAAGGAAAGCAATATAGTTTCATCAATACCTTGAAAATCCAAAAGATAATGTTGTTACTTGTTAAAATAAGATCTTTTGTGGAGGGAGGGGGGCAAACCACAGGTTAGTACTAATAATATAATTAATCATCAATGTGAGAGCCAAATAAATTCATCTTTTTAAAAAAGTAGAGTATGATCAAATTAGAGGGAAAAAAGAAATTAAACCTGGAAACTTGAAAAATCCCACATTTTTTAAAGTCTAATAAAGTGTTTATAATTCTAGACCAAAAATCACCCCTCTTTGATTCATAAGACTGTTTTGGTTCTTGCATTTTTTCTTTAAGAAAGAAAAAAGTAATAAAAGAGCATTAGTGATTCAAAAGTACTCATTAATAAATATTTTGAGTTAATACTAGAAAATAGCCAGTTTTTGCTGAATGGAAATTTCTTGGAATAGGCAATACCTTTAATTTTCAAAAGTAGAATATTTTATACAAATTAATATAAGTTGATTTTTCTATTCTAAATAGAGTAAAGGAATAAAGTCTAACATACAACTTTTGAGCTACAGGTAGCCTATATAGCTTTGTATTATATGTGGCCCATCGTCTAATTTCAGGAGCATCCTGATATTAAACATGGGAAATTCCTGTTCAAAGAGGGCCTAACTCAGCTTTGCCACAGTATACTTTGCTGTTTATCCAGTGCTTTGCTGCTTTCCTGGCCAAAATTTCTGAGAGCTGATTGGCATAGCCTGGGAAGGCTTTGTGTGAATTGCCAGTACAGTTTTTCACAATAAAATTTAAATCCTTCCCATAACTGCTACAAGTAAGAATGCACCTGATAAATACCATGCATTTCAAAATAAATACACTAAAACAGACTGCTCATTTTGTATTAAGGATGTTCTTTGTCTCACATGCAATTGTAAATATCTCATTTTAAAAACTGTTGATAGGTTCTATGAGACAAACCACACTTTATAATTCTGTTGATTAAAAAGTCTTTCACAGAAAACCAAATTTGTCTTTAACAGTGCCTTAATCAGAAACTATGGTGTTTGCTATTTATTAGTTTTCATAATTTTAGTTAAGAAAATGAAGCCATTCTCTGAAAGGAAAATAAAAGAAAAAGTGCAGGCATGCATATAGTTGCAGATATTTCCTGATTTGA
This sequence comes from Varecia variegata, assembly GCA_028533085.1. Classification (NCBI taxonomy): domain Eukaryota; kingdom Metazoa; phylum Chordata; class Mammalia; order Primates; family Lemuridae; genus Varecia; species Varecia variegata. The sequence goes on from CM052440.1 coordinate 125,414,507, forward strand.
AATTTTAATTTTTCCCAAATCAGACTTCATGGACAAAAATATTATTGTTCACAACTGCTGATAACTAATTCTTAACAAGTGTTTTCTGTTTTAGTTTAATTTGCTTTGCTTTATTTTTTTAGGAAGATGGGAAATAGAAGAGTTGAAAGAAAACCGGATACCTGGTGACAGAGGACTGGTATTAAAATCTAGAGCAAAGCATCATGCAATATCTGCTGTATTAGCAAAACCCTTTATTTTTGCTGATAAACCTTTGATAGTTCAGTAAGTTTTATTATTTTTTCAAATACCATTTCCGAATTTTGCATTAGTTTTGGCTTTTGAATATGGCTTGTATTTTGATAATGAGTACAAAAATACAGATTTTCCATTTTAGTTTCACTTAGTTAAATATACAAATGCACTTATACATACAAACACACCCTTATTTTCAGTGAAAAGCAGGTTAATGATAAAATTATATAACAATATACATTGTAATATATACAATTCTGCCACCATAGTCTATATAATGCACAGTAAAATCATTTTTACTTTATTCTTTTCTTAAAATTACTTGCTCTCAAGATAGCAAACTTAGTATATTCAGAATAGAACCATCAATACTACCATTAAACCAGTAATAACATTTGAAGGCAGCATGTTTATTTTAAAAGGAAATGTATTAATATACATATCCCAGTGTCTTTCAAGAACACTTTTAAAGGTCACATGTTTTCACTGATATTCTCTCCTCCACCAACATTGACATAAACCAGTGATGTTGCTTGCATGTGTAGAGTCATAAAATCAGGTATAAATTACTGAAGTTTATTTTCCCTGTACTCCCATAAAACCAAAATAAATCTATGCGGACACAATCACAAAACCCTTAAAATTACAATTACAAAGAAAGAAAAGAAAATGTGTAAATGTTACTTTTCACCTTATATCAGAAACTTTGGCTGTCCTCAGAAATACCATTACGGTACAGCACACAGAAATATTAGTACTGTAAATTATATCACTTCAGAACCCCTTCATGTTTTTGTTAACATGTTAAACATATTCCTTTGTGGTGTAACTAAAATACTATCTTGTATTTTGGAGATTTTTGAAAATATGGCATTTCATGTAATTGAAATGCTTAATATTTCAGTTGTAATGCTTTGGTTCAGTCTACATTAAGTCATTTTAATGAATTTAAAATATTAAATAATGTTAAAGGGCATATGACCATTTAAACAAATTTAAAATATTTTTTAGGTATTTATTGGGATTAATATTTGAGTTTGGTATTATTATTTGGGAATTGTTTTTACTTGAGAGTTTGAAGGTAATCTTATCTTGAAACTTAGGTGAGTATAGTATCACTTTTTATTTTGACCCTTTGTGGCTTAAATGAAAGGGTAAAGGAAAATAATATAAAATTTAACTTCTCCAGAGTAAAATGTATCAAATTTAGTATTTTCAACATGAGTCATTACTGGGCAACTAAGCAAATGATAGCTTGCAAGATCAAAAGAAAAGATTAGAAAATAAGTCTAAGAAAATTACTAAATTGTGAAACGATTATCCTGAAAAATAAAAAGGAGAACCAAGAATCGAATAGCAGTCTTTCAATTCAAAGGAGGAAAGTGAATGTTTGTCTTCTCTTAATATTAGTAAAATGAAATGAGCTGAATAAAATGAAGAGGTTTTATATTAAATACTATAAATGCAATGGATTTATGACATAACTTTAAAACCGCTTTTTAGAAATTGTGTACATGTTAACATGTATTATGTGATCATATACAGTTTGGAAATGAAGAGTGGATAGATAAGATTCAAGAGATGGAAAGCATATTAGCCCATCAAAGACTTTGAGACATTCTACATATAAACACCTATGTGCAGCTTTAATATTGTATTTCCCAAACATGTTTGACCACATAAGTTTATTCCCGCCCCCAACAATAATTACTCTTTCTGGAACAGTTTGGGAAATGATACTCTAACAAAATTAAGGTTAACATGTACTCTGCATATGTCCTCAGTTTTCCTGTAAATTGAAGTTTAGCAGCAGTCAAGCTATAAGATAAACATTTGGTTGATCCTCTGATTCACTGTAAATTATTTATATTAGGTACAATTTAATGATTTGAAAACTCTGAAAATTTATAGTATAAGATATGGACAAAGTGATTTGAGTCCAGACGGAGCAGGACAACAAAGCTATGGTCACATTTACAGAGCCAGTTTGCAAAATTGTTCTTCCTCATTCTTTGTCACAGAATCCTTTGTCCTTAGATAACCTATAAGAAAGCAGTATCTCTTTTGTTTTATTTTTTGCTAAAAATAGTGACCTTAAGTCACATCATACACCATGTCTTCTGCATAGTCTTCAAAGACGTAAGTTCCACGAAAAAAAATTATCAGCTTTTGCTTAAATAAAGATAAAGCTTTGAAGAAAACAAACTTTCCTTTATTCAAAAAATGAAAAAGAACAAAAGAATACCTTTCCTCTGACCAGAACAGAAGCCAGTATTTTTGAGCATTTATTTGCCCAATATTGTGCATAATATCCTTTAATCATCATAACAATCCTTTGAGGTGTAGGTATGGACCGTGTCCCCATATTGCAGATGACTAAATAGATACTTAGAGCTTAAATAACTTGCCCAGTGGCAAAATCAAGAGTAAATCTTAGGTCTTTTGGACTTCAAAATCCATGCTTGTAACCACTATCATGGATAGCTTGAGAAATAAAGCATTGCAGAAAGTACAGGGGAAAATCACCCATAGTTTTGGAAGTCAGAGATAATCATTAAGTAATTTTACTGTTTCTTTGGTTTTTTAATACAAAATATATATATTAATTGGGTTCAAACTGTTAAAATTTTGTATGATATTATTTTTGATCTTCTTGTTACTAAAGTTTCTTCAGAAACATTTAAACCTATTGTCCCTTATTAAAATGATCACTATTTCCAGTTACTTCTCTAGTTTTCATCTCTTTTTGTTTTAATTCATTTAATGCAATTGTAGCCTTTTTGGTTTTTACTGTTTTTCACTGTGACAGCCATTTCCTCATTGATTTTTGTCACATATAATTCATCAATTTACTAAAAATATCTACTAAATGCTGTTTAATAGGTCTATGCCTCATTGTCTTTTTTCCTTTAAGAAAACAAAAACCAGGCCGGGCGAGGTGGCTCACGCCTGTAATCCTAGCAATCTGGGAGGCCGAGGCGGGAGGATCGCTCGAGGTCAGGAGTTCGAGACCAGCCTGAGCAAGAGCGAGACCCCGTCTCTACTAAAAATAGAAAGAAATTATATGGAAAGCTAAAAATATAGAGAGAAAAATTAGCCGGGCATGGTGGTGCATGCCTGTAGTCCCAGCTACTCGAGAGGCTGAGGCAGAAGGATTGCTTGAGCCCAGGAGTTTGAGGTTGCTGTGAGCTAGGCTGACGCCACGGCACTCTAGCCCGGGCAACAGAGTGAGACTCTGTCTCAAAAAAAGAAAGAAAACAAAAACCAAAAAATTTCACTGAGAATTACACTGTGTTGTAAATCCAATGAGAAGACTTTTGTGTTCACACTTTTAGCTGTTGCACTAAACAGCTAAAATTTCCAATATCTCATGGCTGTTTAGGTCTGAAATACTCGAGGTTATTTATTGAGATTATGAAATCTTTGCTGCAGCTATTTAATTGAATGTACAACTTATTTAACATGAATGAGGTATAGTTGAACTAAAAGACAAATTAGTAGTGAACTCTTGATAGTTAAGATCATTAGCAGTTTCTTAGAAGTCTGTTTTTCTGGCTTTTGTTTTTTTTTAGTTATATTATGTATAGTGCCTACCTTATCAGAATTTGAAATTTGCTCTTATAGTTTTAGTAAAAGTATCTTATTCTTAATTTATCAGTTTTGATGGAAAAAGTATTTAAACAAATCGGTTTTTCTATAGTTAATTATAATCATTCTGCTTTTACTGTTTTAATGATGTGTCTTATATTGTAGTAGTAGAAAAGCATTTCTGCTTATTTCTTATAGATTGTAGATATGCTTTGTATGAGCTTTCTGGTAATATAAAGCATTTATGTTTAAATGTATTGAGAATAATACGTTAGATTTTAAAGAGCAATTAGAAATTTTTATTTATCAGCAGTATGGTTCTTTTTCCCTTCATTTAGATATGAAGTAAATTTTCAAGATGGTATTGATTGTGGAGGTGCATACATTAAGCTTCTAGCAGACACTGATGATTTGATTCTGGTATGATATTTTAATATTTAAGAAAACCTTATTAAAGTTAATAAGTATTTTTAAAGCATAATTGATAAAACTGAAAATTTCATTTTCAACCGAAATTGAAAAAGAACTTCAAATGTCTTTTTCCAACATGAGTTTATATAGTTTTTACAATTTGCCTTCAAGTTTCATATAAAGCTGTGTTACTTGAAAGCATCACTTTTGTGATCTTTAGTAGCATAAAAGGTTTACCATGTTAAATAAAAAATGACATGGTGCTTAGAAGTGCCCTTGAAATATCAGCTTAGAGTTATTTTCTTTACAAAATAAGAATCTTAAATTTGTTCAGAGGAGTAAGATAACAGAACAAAGCAGTAAAATGAAATGGCCAAAAAGCCAGATAAAAGACGTGGGCCAGTTCAGGTATTGGCAACCCACAGAAAATAACTGATTTTAAAAACTTTTCATGATGAAGCAGCTTTGTAATTCTAAGAGGTTGTATTAGGACCCTTGAAGGTTGGGGACATTTCTTATAACATTCTCCTACAGGAGGCTGTTTCAGAGTCTCTGTGTATAACAGAAATTAGATGAATGAGACATCAGTGAGATATTTCTCAGACTGCATGGCTGTGCCTAGTATGAAATGTGGATTAAAGCTTTTTCCGCATACTACTCATTATTAGCATCACGTGAAGAGAGGCCACTGTAGTAAATGTTGAAGCATTTTAGAGGTTGTAAGATAATAAATGGTCACTTGAAGGTAGGACAACAAAAAATCTAATGCCAAGTATTTCTGTAAGTAATATGACTTAATTTTATCTGATTAACTCAGTTAATCTTCAGACAAACCTCATAAGGTAGGTACTGTTATCATCTCCATACTTCCGAGGTGATGAAGTAGAAAGGCAGAGAGGTTAAAAAATTACTCACATACAGCTTCCTGAAGTGGCAGTGGTAGGGTTTGAACCCCAGCAACTGACTCTGGACCCCATGCTCTTAACCACTGTGCCTTGTCAAATAAGAAGTTACTAGTCGTAAAACAGGGAGCTTGTCTTTGTGTCTGTTTCTGTGTCTGAATTTCTTTTCATCTCATGCTCAAAAAGTCATTTTCTGGTGTCTTCCTGAATAATAGTAATGGATAATCATTTTAGTCTTAAGGTCATAAATACACTTTCCTCTAATGCTTAATTCTCTCAATAAACTATTAATACAGATTTACGTAAAGTAAGTAAAGCTTATTATGATGCTGCTAGGATGGTTTTAGCTTCTCTCTTACATCTTTAGGAAGGAAGTAGTATGTGTTTTTTTAAATCTATTTTGGGGTAAAATTGGTCATTTTCCCATATCCTTTATTGTCACTTGCGTTGAATAGTTCTTTGAATTAGCATTTAATGTAGTTCTGTAAACTCTGCCCATTGGATAAAATAGAGAAATTCATTAAATACACTATAATTCTGGGCTAATCCCAACACTCATCTCTCTTTGAAGGAAAACTTTTATGATAAAACATCCTATACCATTATGTTTGGACCAGATAAATGTGGAGAAGAGTATAAACTTCATTTTATCTTCAGACATAAACATCCCATAACTGGAGTTTATGAAGAGAAACATGCCAAACCTCCAGATGTAGACCTTAAAACGTTCTTTACAGACAGGAAGACTCATCTTTACACCCTTGGTATATCCTTTTAATTAATTCATTCATTCAGAAATGTTTGCTGACTACCTATATGTTCATGGCAAGTGCTTTAGAAGAAAACAAACACACATCCTCTCCTTTAGGAGCTTATCTTTTTAGGAAAATAGGACGTGCATAATTATAGCACAGGTGGAAAATAAGGTGACATATTAGAGATGGAGATGTGGTATACAGTTAAGAGTTCAAAAGCAATATTGTTAATTATTATTAATACTTCCAGCTTGGAGACTTGGAGCAAATCTAGTGAAAATTATATTTGAACTTGTCTTGACTGTAGATAGAATGTGGAAGACAGTGGGGGAAGGGACATGTAAGGCACTGTGACAGTGGTGCTATAAAAATAGAAAACTAGAGAATAAAGAGGAAGAGGTCCTTAATGCCAGGCTAAAAAGCTTAGACTTTTTTCTATAGGCAGTTGTGATGATTCTGGTGGTGGTTCTGGCACATACTTAACTTTGAAAGGAAAAGCATTGAACAACCATATGTTAGTATACTTAAGTAAATAAGAACTTTAATAGATATGGGGTAGACTGAGGGACGTTGTAAAGGGTCGTTTCTCCCATTCCCAAGTACCTGTGGTTATAGAGCTTTGGTCTGCTCATCATCACTTAAAATCACAGCACGTCAGAACCTAATAGGACATTTTGAAATGGCTCTATCAGCTTCCTTTCTCAAGTCTCAACTCCATTCAAGATTAAGGTATTTTGATTTCCTTACCAAAGGCTGAAGTTACAGAAACATTCATTTTGTGTGCTAAGGCAATGCCCATTTTATCTTGAATGTCAGATATGATATCATAAATCTTTTTCTGAAATAACTGGAAAATGATACTGGACATTTGGGGGAACACTAGGTAAACTAGAGATAATGAGAAAGTAAAACTAGAACAGAACAAATTAATTTGACTTTGTACAAACCTGGTCAAAAGGAATTTGGTAAGATATATCAAAGGCCATTAAGAGGTTTATGTCCTCTGAAACCACAATTGCAGTTTCAGAAATTTATCCAAAAGAAATAATCCAGAAGAAAGAAAGTGACTTATGTGTGAAGCTATACTGAAAATTTGAACCAACCTAAATGTTCCAGATAGGACTTTTCTGTATAATACTAAGATGGTAACAATGAAAATGTTTAGCAACAGGGGGAAAATGTGTACAATATTCAAATGGGAAAAGAAAGCAAGATTCAAATTGTAGGCGCATGAAGATGGCCTCTAGGCAAATTATGCAGGCGGATAGGAAAAGACTGGGAAAAAAGGATTAATTTTCATTAATCACTTGACATCTACCATGCTCTATGGTAGGCACCATGTTTGGAACCATCATGCAGTATGCACAGTGGTCTGTCTGTTTTGCCTTAGCTTTGTTAAGTAACCTGCCCTTGGATACAAAGGGCAACAGGTAGGGCTGGAATTGAAATTCAAATCTGACTTTTAAATACTCTTTTCTTGCTACTATACACAAAAACTTTGATCCCTGTGCTAGGATTATTGAATTTTTTCTTTAAAAAAATCTTTCTGTAATACTATTATATTTTTATAATTTTATTCTGTAGTTGTTTTAAGAACCTTAGGAGTACCTTTACAAACTGTATATAATCCAATGCCTTTTATTGTAGGTTCATTTAAAATATTTAATATAGTTTTCTTAAATGAAAATTTTTTTGGCCAAAGATTTTGAACAGATTTTTTTTTCACATATGCCTCTTTTTCATATGCTTTTTTGTTTTAATATGGTAGTTTTTAAAAGTTGATTTCAGTTGCAAAATTTATTCAGAAAGCATTCCTTTTGAGATTTTTCCCTGTTTTTGGATTAGGAAGAATTTAGTACTTTTTTGCATTTAAGATATTACTCTTAGCTTTACTTCAATCTTCACTTTTTCCTTTCATTTTAGTAATGCAGTTTATAATGTCAGCTGTAAGAGAAGAGTAAATAGTGAGGAAAAAAGAAGGGAGAAGATACTGAGTGTGGGTTTGCATTATTTGAGTTTGTATATAAATTGCACTATTCGATTTTGGTATGAATAATTTAACATTGTTGTGACTGAAACTTCTGGAGATTGTTATAACTTCAGAGCTATTTCTTCAGAAAGTGGTAGCCCACTTCACTACTTAAGTCAAGATGATCCTGACATTTGTTGACAGCTCTTAACTTTTTTCACTTATTGAAAGCAAATGTTAGGCAGCTGTTTTCATCTGTCATTCTTCCGAAAGATTTAAATCTTATCCAGTGACCCCCATATTGACAGAAGGAGGAGATATCTTTTATTTTGTCATTACAAAGGATAAGGGAGTCCCTTTGTGACATTTTTGGCTTGGTGATTTTTAGAATGCTAGAGTTTACCTTGAAATAAACATGCATGCATAAGTATAAGCCTGAATATTTTAAAATCACCCTTAAGATATTTAACACAACAGTATATGAGTCACTGAATTTGAAATGCCAATGAACCTTCAAAGATTTCTATGAAATGATAATGTATCAGTGTTGATTTCCTGATTTTGGTGGGTGGATTAGGGTTATGTAGAAGAATGTCCTTGTTTGTAGGAAATAAACATTAAAACATTTAGGGGTGATGTGTATGAGGTCAGTAACTTACTCTTAACTGGTTCAGGAAGAAATTTAAGTTTTTTGTAGTGTACTTGCAACTCCTTAAGTTTGAGATTGTTTCAAAAAAATTTAAAAATGCTGAAGAAGATTAGGTTCTATTCTGTAACTGTAAAAGAATGAAGCTGACTGGTCAGGAGTCCCAAATAGAGCTAGCTATTGGGTATTTTTTATTGGAGAAGTAATGGAGCATTTTATTATAAAAACACAGTTTAAAACAAAATTTTATCTTCATTTTAGAAAATATTATATCTAGTGATTTCAGCATGTTTTGATTTCATACATTGGTTATTCCTCTCTTTCTGGTTGGGAGAATGGGAGAAAATGTTACCCATGAAGTTTAGGGTGGTTTCATTATTTAGAAGATTATCTTTAATATGTCTATTAAAATAACTATAATATATTTAAATTGGTCTTTAGTAATGAATCCAGATGACACATTCGAGGTATTGATTGATCAAATAGTTGTAAACAAAGGAAACCTGCTAGATGATGTGGTTCCTCCTATCAATCCTCCCAAAGAAATTGATGATCCCGATGATAGAAAACCTGATGAGTGGGATGAAAGAGCAAAAATCCCTGATTCTTCTGCCGTCAAACCAGAGGATTGGTAAGCAAAGAATTCAGTAGCAAAGCATTATTTGGCATATTTAGATAACAAGACATAAGTGAAGTTTATAACCAATGAAGCTTAGTCTTTTAAATAGCAGGACTACTTATTTTGAGTATTTGGGGTGAAATATTTTCTAAAATGAATTTTGTACTTCCCTGCCTTTTATTTCTCTCTTTTTATTTTAATTAATATTTTAATTTTGTTACATTTTCAATGTATGTTTACTTTTTATGCCTTCAGGGCTATGGGGAACATTTCATAAATCTAAAATACCAACACTTTAATTTTAATTCCTTGTTTGATCTTTATAGTATGTGTGTGAATATTTTATATAGTTGCGGTCTTTTTCAGTTAATGATTACTCGGCCTTAAAATAGCCATATTCTCAATATCTTACAGAACTATATAGGATTCACTCATACCAACCAGTGTGCTTAACCACAAAGTTTTCACCAGCTATTTGTATTATCTCCACTCCACAGGATTATGAATATTTTCCTTAAAAGAAATATATTTAGTTCCTGAGTTTCCATAGCTTGAGTTCAGAAGGGGAGAGATATCTGTATCTCTCTCCATTTACCGAGGTATTCTTTGCCCTTCAAATATATTTTCTAAGTTCTCCTTAAAGATCTTGTTTCCTTTAGTCCCAAGAACTTTTTTTTTTCAGCTGATTGGGTAACTCTTAATTATGGTTATCTGTCTTTTTGTATTTAACCCACCATGTTAATTATCTGTTGCTGTGTAACAAATTACCCAACAATTTAGCAGCTGAGGACAGCAAACATTTATTATCTCACCTGGTTTCTGAGATTTGGGAATCTGGGAGTAGCTTAGCTGAATGATTATGGCTCCGCCCTCTCGTGAGGTTGCAGTCAAGCTGCCAGTGGCCAGAGCCGCAGTCATCTGAATATCTGATACCGGCTGGAGGATCCACTTCCAAACCTGCTCAAGTGGCTGTTGTCAAGAAGTTTCAGTTCCTTCCTACCTGGGCCTTTCTTTAGGTCTTCTCATGACATGGCAAATGGCTTCTCCCAAGAGGAGGAGAAAGAGAGCAATCACAGAAATTGCAGTGTCTTTTATAACCTAATCTCAGAAGTAACACGCCGTCACTTGAGCTATCTTGTACTTGTTACATAAACCAACCCTGGTACAGTTGGGAGGGGAACACACAAGGATATGAATATAAGTAAGAATAATTTTAAAGTTCTGCTCTTAGTTTACTAAGAAATTTTTTCCCGTGATTGAGCATTGCATTTTGTAAAATAGTTTTTGTGCATCTACTGAGATGACCCTGTGGGTTTTCTCCTTTATTTTCTTAGTATGTTGAATTTTATTGGGTGATTTTCTAATGTTGAACTCACCTTGCAATCTACTTGGTTAGCAAATATTATCCTTTTTATATTTGCTGGGTTCTAATTGCATTTTTCCTGTCATATTTATTCAGGTATAATTTTCATACAGTTAAAATCATTTTAGAGATACAGTTCTGTGTGCTTTGATGAACATATTCAATGATGCAGCCATCACCACAATCACGATATAGAATATTTCCATCATCCCGAAAAGGTGTCTCATATTCTTTTGTAATCAATCAATTCCCTCTTTACCCTTAACCCCTGGCAACCACTGATCTGATTTCTGTCCTTATAGTTTTTCCTTTTCCATAATGTCATAAAAAATGGAATTATGTAGTATATGTAGCTTTTGTATCTGGTTTCTTTCATTATTATTAGAATAATGCTTTTGAGATCCATCTGTGTTGTTTCATATATATCAGTAGTCAGTTTTGTTTTATTGCTGAGTAGTATTCCTTCGTAGGGATGTATCTTAATGTGTTTAACCATTCACATGTTGATGAAAATTTTGGTGGTTTCCATTTTGGGGAAATTATGAATAAAGCTGTGATAAACATTTGTGGACAGGGCTCTGTGTGGAAATAAATTTTTCCTTTTAGGGGGGGTAATTACCCAGGAGTGATACTGCTGGATTGTACAGTAAGTATATGTTTAAATTTGTAAGAAACTGCCAAATTTTTCTGAAGAGTTATACCATTTTGCATTCCCCTCAGCACTGCATAAGAGTTCCAGTTGTTCTACATTTACAACATATTATCTGGTTCTGTTCTTGTTTTTTTTTTTTTTTTGTATGTTTGTTTTCCTTTGGATATATCTTATTATAGTTTTAATTTGCATTTCCCTAATGACTAATCACAATGAGCATCTTTTATATACTTACCATTCATATCATTTCTTTGATGAAGTATCCTTTCAGTTTACCCACTTTTTTCATTGAGTTTTTATTTGAGTTATGAAAGTTCACTATATTCTGGATAACATATTTTGTATTAGTTATCTATTGCTCTGTAACAAATTACCTCAAAACTTAATGGCTTAAAACAGCATTTATTATCTCACAGTTTCTGAGTCAGGAATCTTAGTGCAGCTTAGCTGGGTCCTCTGGCTCTGCGTCTCTCACAAGGTTGCAATTAAGGTGTCATCTGGGGCTGTGGTTATCTTAAGGCTCAACTGGGGGCAGACACATCTTCAGTCTCAGGTGGTTTTTGGCAGGATACAATTCCTCAAGGGACCGAATTGTTGTTGTTGGACCGTGGGCCTCATTTCCTTACTGGGTATTGGACAGTCTTCCCACATTGCAGAGTTCCTTGCGTTTCCATAGAGTAGCTCCCAACACAGCAGCTCGCTTTAGCAAATGAATCAAGGACGAGGAGAAGAGAGAGAATGTGAAGAAGATGAAATTCACAATCTGTAACAGGGTCCTCCAAAAATTGACGCCTACGCAGAACCTGTGGTTGTGACCTTATTTGGAAATAGGGTCTTTGTAATGTAATCAAGTTAAGAGGAGGTCATACTAGATCAGAGTGGGCCCTCAATTGTCAATGTGATGACAGTTCACATCATACCTGTGAGTAACTGAAACTACAGAAAGCAAAACGCTGGATAAGGAGGGGACTACTGTACATTTTAAACAATGTAGATGTCTAATTGTTCCAGCATCTCATCATCCATTTAATGTGTGTAACCACCCATACTGATGTCCCCACTTTCATTTATGATTTGGTAATATATGTTTCCTTCTTCCCTGGTATGTATAGCTACAGGTTTATCAATTTTATTTATCAGTTTGAAGAACCAGCTTTTATAATGATTTTTCCCCTCTGTTGACCTCTTTCTACATTATTTCCATCCTTCTTACATTGGACTTAATTTGTTTCTCTTTTTCTACTCTATTTGTATAGAAAATCTTCCTTTTCTAATAGAAGCAGCTGTAAATTTTCTCTACATGCTGCTTTAACTACATTCCACAAATACGTTATTTACAATAGCATTCAGAGCAGACTGTTTTCTAATTTTCCCTAAGGATTTCGTCTTTGGTCCACGTGCTTTTTTAATGTGTTGCTTTACTGTAAATTATTTATAGATTTTTCAGATATAATTTTCATTTTGACTCCCAATTTAATTCCATTTGTGGTCATAAGAAAATATTCAGCATGAGTTCAGACTTTAAAAAAATATATATTAGTTACATCAGATTGGTTGATAGTGTTGTTCAAGGTTTCTATGTCCTCACTGGTTTTCGGTCTGTTTTCTTACTGAGAAAAGAGTATTAAAATCATCAGCTGTAATTGTGGATTTGTCTTTACTTTCAGTTCTGTCAGTTTTTGCTTCATGTATTTTGAACATCTGTTATACTATATTCATTCACAGTATTTCATGACCTCTTGAGCAACTGACCCTTTTATTATTATAACATATGCTTCTTTATAAACTTTTGTGATGCTCTCTGTCTTAAAGTCTACCTGATTTGATATTAAATCAGCCCTCCTGTTTTCTTTCAAATCATGTTTACATTTAATATTATGTTCCATTGTTTACTTGTAACCTATACATGCCTTTATTTTTAAAGTGGTTTTCTTGTAGGCAGTGTATATTAGGGTCTTTCTTTTTAATTGGAGTATTTGAACCATCTGCATTTAATGTAGGCATTGATATGGTTAGATGTAAACCTGCCATCTCACTACTCGTTTTCTATTCTATACATTCTGTGCTCCTTTATAAATTTTTTTTCTGACTTCTTTTTGAGTTATTTTCCTTTATTTTGGTATTCCCTTTTTTTTTTCTGTTGGCTTATTAGCTTTTCCTCTCTAGTTTATTGTTTTAGTGCTTGTTCCACCTTATAATATGCATCTTTAACTTACCTCAGTCTACCCTCAAATAATAATATACCGCTTCATATCTGATTTAACCTTATACAAGTCTTATATTTTCCCCCTTGTATCCTTTGTGCTATTTTCATTTAGTTCTACATACACTCTGAAGGCCACACACATTTGTTCTTTACTCAGTGTCTTTTAATCATATAAGGGGGAAAGTCCTTTTATTTACCCACATATTTACCATTTCTGGTACTCTTCTTCCTTTTGTATAGATACAAATTTCCATCCGTGTTCATTTTTTTTCTGCCTGAAAAACTTCTCTTAATATGTTGCAGTGTTTGCCTGCTGTCAGTGAATTGTCTCAACTTTTATTTGTCTGAAAATTTCTTTATTTTGCCTTCGCTTTTGAAGGATGTATTGACCACTGGATTATAGGTTGATGGTATCTTTTCATCAGTTATTCCCTGTCTTGGGGCTTGCATTGTTTCTCATGAGAAGTCAGTTGTTATTCTCATCTTTGTTCTCTTCTAACTAATATGTCACTTGGTTGGGTTTTAAGATTTGTTTCATCATGACCAGTTTTCAACAGTTTGATTTTGCTGTGCCTGGATGTGGTTTTCTTATGTTTACCTTACTTTGGGTTCTTTGAGATTCTTGGAATGTGGAGTTTTAGTTCGTATCAAATTTGGATAGTATTTGGCCATTATTTCTTCAAATATTTATATGTTCCTTGCTATCTCTTTTTTTGGGAACTCCACTTAACTGTGTGTTAGACTGCTTTGGATTGTCTCATAAATTACTGAAGGATCTGTTCATTAATTTTAAACTGGGTTTTCTCCCTGTGCTTTATTTTGGAAGTTGTCTATTTCTATTTCTTTAAGTTCTTATTTGTTTGTAAACATTGGGGTTACTACCTAATCAGAACATAGAGTGTTGTTCCTGGAAAACCAAAAGTGTTAACTCTCTTATAGATCAAGAGAAGTACTAGTAATGAAAATGTCTTTGCCTTCAGGCAAATAGTATAGTAGGGAAGTAACCTGTACAAGGTAGGAAGAGCAGTGTGGGTTTTAAAAAAATTAATAAAAAGTCACTGTCAGTGTATCACTTTCATGCATATATCATAAATGGTAGGACTGCATACTTCCATGTAGGCTTTCTTTGCAAGCTATTTGTTTACCCGCAAAGTAGTTTGCCCTTAAATGAGAGAGACCGCATGTAAGAGCCTCATTCTGATTGTTGAAATGTGGTAGAATTTGTTTTATAAGGTGCTAAAAGAAATGCTTCACTAAATTCTAACCTCTGGTTACTCTGAGCACTTAGAGACTCAAGGTAACATTAATATCTGACACGTACAAGTCTGTACATTTATAGAGTTGATTATTACAGCTTATTTTGTAACTCAAGTTTTGTTTGGAAAATCACGAAGTAGCCTCTTATTTAAAACTTCTACTTTTCTATAATGATGAAAATTATATTAGTAATTCTGTTTATTGAACTGTAGAATTTATTTTCTAAGTGTTAATTTTTAAAATAAAAAGGAAACCTTTAAAAAAATTATATTGGAATTGGGAAGATCTTTCCAAATATGACATAAAATCCAAGAATCATTAAAAACAATAAATTCAACTATATGAAAATAATTGATTCTTATATGGCAAAAAACCATGAGAAACTGGAAACATCATTTTCAATTCATATCACTGACAGAGGGCCAATTTCTTAATATAAGGTAATGAGCTAGGAAAAATGTTTTTAATATATTAGTTATGCTGTTAAATGTACATTAAAAGTATAGTGAGATACCATTTTTCACCTATCAGATGGATAGAAATTTAAAAGTTTGGTAATACAGTTGGCAAGGATAGGAGAAAATAGGTATTGTTATATGGTGCTTATAGAACAGGAAATGGAGTATAGCCTTTACATAGAATAATTGGAAGACATCAAAATTTAAAATGTACATACTCTCACAAATATATCTTCACTGACAAGAAATGGCATATATTGTAGGATATTTATTATAGCATTTTATATAATAGTAAAATTTTAGAACACTACATGTCCATCAAAAAGAGATAGGCTAAATAAATTATGGTATATTCACAAGTAGAAAACAGTGCAACTATTAAGAATAAAGCAAATATATACGTGTGTGTGTGTGTGTGTGTGTATATGTATGTATAAAAAAATATAATGGAGTCCTTAGAACAGTCTTGACAAATAGTAGGCAACCAGTACATAATTATTGATGAGTTGACTGAGTTTTTAAATGGCAAGGTCTAACACACTATGTATAGAATGCTATCATTTGTGTTAAGAATATATACATATATGCATGTCTGCATAGAGCACAACAGGGAATATATACAAAAAATGGGCAAGTTGGCATAAGATTTAGGTAGATGGGCAATGGGGGGAGGTTGTAGGCACAGAAACAGAAAAGTAGGAAATAATTTTATGGTTCCTTCTAAATTGTGTAACATGCATTTTTAAACTTTTTGAATTAGTAATTAGTGATAACATAAAATGCTGTATTTGCAGGGATGAAAATGAACCTGCCGAAATAGAAGATTTGAGTGTTGTTAAACCTGATGGCTGGCTTGATGATGAACCAAAATTTATCCCAGATCCTAACGCTGTAAAACCTGATGACTGGTAAACATTGTTCATCTTCAAATGTCAATTTCCAGAGTTTCTTACTTTTGTTTTCGTTACAGCTTATATGATTGACCTAAAACTTAAGGTTACTGTATTTGTTTTGTTCTAATATCCTAAGGAATGAGGACATGGATGGAGAATGGGAGGCACCTCGTATTACTAATCCAGCATGTAAGATTGGGTGTGGTGAGTGGAAACCTCCCATGATAGACAACCCAAAATACAAAGGAGTATGGAGACCTCCAATGATTGATAATCCTAACTACCAGGTAATAACTGCTTGTTCCAATTCCTTAGTATAAAGTTAAAGAATGTGATATTGTCTATTATGTATATATTATAATATCAATAATGTTAACTTTTAGAAGTTTAAGTGTTAAGTTTTAGAAGTTTGTAATCATAAGAAGTCAAAGAAAATAGATCCCAACTAATTTATATTTAAAAAGTAAAGCATTCTTTAATTTTCCAGGGGAATGAAATTAAAAACCGAAGATAAATCATTTCAGACTATATATTCTTCCCTAGTAATCAGTTGATGCTCACTGTGGAACGAAGTTCTATTTTAGAAATAAATATAAGAAATGAATTCTGATCAAGCAGACTTACATTGTACATTTTAGTAATTAATGCCTGTACTCAGTGAATGTGCTCATTAGTATTACTAAAATACGGAATTTATTCTAATATCAATCAGACATCTTTTGAGTGTTCCTAGCTTTTTATATTAAAAGTCCCTATGTTATCTATTTAACCCTCTAGTTTTATCTTTGTAATTATTCACTGATATTTTCTAAGATTGTATATCTGCAGTTACATATTGTAATTACTCACTGTAGTTTTCATTCATAGTATTTAATACAAACTGCTTATTTTGGTAGATTTTTTTGTTTAATATCTCTCTCCTTCATTCGACTTTAAACTCCATAATACAGGAACCATGTCTGTCTTGATCATCTGGCATGGTGCCTGGCACAGAAGTAGATATATATGATAGTGGAGTGAATCAGTGAGTGATCATATTGTTGAATTTATTTGATTTGATTGACAGTTTAATCATTTAAGATCTAATGGAAGCCTTATGTTGAATAGTTGTTCTGAGGTTTAACTGTGATTCATTAATGCTGCCTATCATGTGTATATGTTAAATGGAGTGACCCATTTTTACTATGCAATGATCTTTCTGATTTGGGCAACTTTAATATCTTGCTTTGAATAACTTTTTACTAAATCTAAAAAACTTGTCTAAGTCTAAACTTGTCTAAAGTCTAAAATCTTTAGATTTTTACTAAATCTAAAAAACTTGATATAGTATCACTTGTGAAATTTACTCAGTTTTCTGTGTGTGTTCTATTTTCACATTGTCTTTTTTGCAGAGTTTAACGTCAGTATTAACTCATGGGGAATATCGTATATAGAATAAGAGGAAAGATTTTATTTCCAGTGTATTACTAATGAATTAATAGCAGTTAAAGTTTTCTTTTTCTCCAGTTAGTATTGCTAATTTCATTCAACAGCAACTACTTCTTGAACAGCATTTATAATGAAATTATTTTATTTGAAAATGTCTTCAATTATTTTTTCTTCCAGGGAATCTGGAGTCCTCGAAAAATTCCTAATCCAGATTACTTTGAAGATGAGCATCCATTTCTTCTGACTTCTTTCCGTGCTCTGGGTTTAGAGCTTTGGTCTATGACCTCTAATATCTACTTTGATAATTTTATTATCTGTTCAGAAAAAGAAGTAGCAGATCGCTGGGCTGCAGATGGTTGGAGATGGAAAATAATGGTAGCAAGTGCTAATGAGGTATGGTATTGACCAACAGTGGTAGTGATATAACTATGTATAGGAGTATCGAGACCTGGTCCTGGTTATAGGTTATACATATGGCCCCTTTAAAGGTAAATAAGTGTATAATAATTACTGAATACCAAGGAAATGTACTTTAAACAAGTTTATGTAGATAGAATATTTAGCTTTATTATATTATGACACAACTTCCATTATAACATATGTAATGAACTATATGTGTATATTTAAGTTCTCATTCATTAAATTATAACAACTTTAATAGGATATAATGCTTATATTCTGTTTCTAGAAATAAGACTATTTAATATCTTTGTCACATTGCCAATTCAAGGCCTAAGTGGTAACATTAATCTAAATATTATTTTTTATTTATTTTAACTACTTTTCACTTAGAGGAGTGCAAAGAATTTTTAAATTTAACATTATTAAATTGTGTTCCAGTTTTTTCCCCCAAATCTTAACAGTGTTTAGAAAAAGTTAAGCTAAATATTTCAACACAATGCATCTTAGAGAATATATCTTTAAAATCAATTGCTTTAAAAAAATTCATACTTTACATTTGTTTTCTTTGGATACTAGCAAAAACCATCAAGAGTAGGTAAAGGCTGGGCGTGGTGGCTCACGCCTGTAATCCTAGCACTCTGGGAGGCCGGGGCGGGTGGATCACTTAAGGTCAGGAGTTCGAGACCAGCCTGAGCAAGAGCAAGACCCCGTCTCTACTAAAAAATAGAAACAAATTATCTGGCCAACTAAAAATATATATAGAAAAAATTAGCTGGGCATGGTGGAGCATGCCTGTAGTCCCAGCTACACGGGAGGCTGAGGCAGAAGGATCGCTTGAGCCCAGGAGTTTGAGGTTGCTGTGAGCTAGGCTGACGCCACGGCACTCACTCTAGCCCGGGCAACAGAGTGAGACTCTGTCTCAAAAAAAAAAAAAAAAAAGAGTAGGTAAAGAGGGATTCTCATTTTGAACCTCTTTCAACTAAAACATTTGATGGTTTTAGATTTTATTTTAACAGAGAAACAACTTCCTTACTGAGGGTAAAATGTAAAATTTGTTTATATGAAAAAGAAAAAACAATTCTGAAGTATGATTTTAATAAGTTTTTTAAAAGTACAGAATGAATTATCAGAGATTTACATAATTCTAAGTGAACCAGATAATACAGCCATGAAAAGTAGTTCTAACCTGAGATTTACCAAAAAAGAAAATTGTCATTATTCTTGCTAGTAGATTAGAAGTTTCCACTTTTGTAATGGCATACCTTCTACTACAAAGTCTCATTCGGTGATGCATGCTAATAATTAAATTAAACTTTAGAAAGTATAGGTGGAAAAATGAAACTTTTTTTTTTTGCTTGTAAGTTCATCACATCTTAATATAAAATGCCTGGGTAAAATATGTTTTTCGTAGGTTGTCTTTCCCTATAAAGGTTTGTAAAATTTACGTTTTTCTGCTTATCTCTTCTGTAGCCTGGTGTATTTAAACAGTTAATGGCAGCTGCTCAAGGACGCCCATGGCTTTGGTTGGTTTATCTTGTGACAGCAGGGCTGCCAGTAGCATTAATTACTTCATTTTGTTGGCCAAGAAAAGTAAAGGTAAAGAAAATCAATTGCCTTCAACTTTTTTTCCTATGAATTGAGCAAGTGATTCTTAAAAGTAACAATCTAAATTTCCTATAATTTTTTGCTGATAGTTCTCTGTTATCAATTATTGCAAAAGAACTTTTTTAAAAAAATAGTGTTTCTTTTAGTAAAAATAGCTTATGTTAAATTATCACAGAAAAAATATGAAGATACAGAGTATAAAAAAACTGACATATGTAAACCACAAACAAAGGGAGCACTAGAACAAGAAGTGAAGGAAGAGAAAGCAGCGCTGGAGAAACCAGTAGACACAGAAGAGGAAAAAAAACAAAGTGATGGTGAAGTTCTTGAAAAAGGTAAAATGGTAACAGTGATTTATAATGGGGACCGTGGGTAAAGTTCATAAAAAAGTGTATTATCTCAAAATAACTAGCTATTGTACTTGCTTATTATCACATTTATACATCTGAATGCCCAGATATATGTGACTATGGCAAAGAGGAGTAACAGCCTCTGAGCAGCCACCCTGTTTATAGTTTTTGTTTTCTAGGAAAGAAGAGATTTAAATCGTGTTCAGTTGCTTCAGAGCCTCACAGTTCTGAAGCCCATTTGTGATAGCCATTTTTTTTTTTTTGAGACAGAGTCTCACTCTGTTGCCCGGGCTAGAGTGAGTGCCGTGGCATCAGCCTAGCTCACAGCAACCTCAAACTCCTGGGCTTAAGCGATCCTACTGCCTCAGCCTCCCGAGTAGCTGGGACTACAGGCATGCGCCACCATGCCCGGCTAATTTTTTCTATATATTTTTAGTTGTCCAGATAATTTCTTTCTATTTTTAGTAGAGACGGGGTCTCGCTCTTGCTCAGGCTGGTCTCAAACTCCTGAGCTCAAACAATCCGCCCGCCTCGGCCTCCCAGAGTGCTAGGATTACAGGCATGAGCCACTTCGCCCGGCCCCATGATAGCCTTTTGCAAAGACTTTTCTTGCCTCTGAGAACATAGAAGATGAGGTGGAAGGTGCGTATCATGGCCTCTGTAGACGAGGACCAGATATAAGGCAGGTGACTGCAGCAACAAAATCAACACCAAATCTTCCAGTGGCTGTTGTTTATCAGTTAGTTATCATATAGAATAACTAATTCGATTAATTTCCTAAAAGGACTGCTGCACCTATATCCCTTTCCCACCTATATTAAACTCTTGAAGGTGTTAGAACTAAAGCCACTTTTTGGTGGCTCTCCACTGAGACCTTACACACACTGAGGTAGGAAATAAAACTATTGATTTGCCAGGCGTCCCAAGCCAAATTCCACATTGAGCCCTTTACAACTTAAATTGTGTCTCGAAGCACTATTTTTAAATTAGTTGATGAAACACTCGACTTAATGCATGTGTGTGCATATATATATTTTTGAGGGTATCTGTACACACATGTATATTTACATATATACATATGTATGTGTGCACAAGCACGTGTATGTGTGTATCAGGGTATCTAAAACAAATTATTTAGGTTTCAGTTCTCAGAGCCTTATTTTTGTAACTTCATAGTGCTTAGTATATTGATGTCTTGCTCAACCTTATTTAGAGGGTATTTATATATAGCTTTTATTAGAATATTTAAGTATCAGAAGGGCCTTCTTATAGAAGGTACTTTCACATATCCGTGTAGTCTCACATTATGGATGTGGAAATATGCAGGAAGAGGTAGAGTTGATGATTTTTTAACTTCCCTTTCCCTAACCCCCATACTTGGTGGGGTAGGAGCATCTATATAGCTCCTAGGACACGGTTTCTTTTGGTAATGATAGTGACAAAGTTGGAGGTTTGGCTAAGTGGAATACAAAGGAGAGTCAATAACTGGAAAAAACACAAGACAGTGGCCACAGAGAACAAGCATAAATAAATAGCATATTGAAAATAAAGATCACCAAAAATTAAGGGAAGTATTCCCAAAACATGAACATAGGAAAGATGATATAATTTTTTTTGTATTACATATAGACTGAATACTTAAGAATTCTTTAAATTTGTCCTTTAACTCAAATATGATTTATTTATAAAACGTGATGAAATGAGCATTTATAATTTTTTTTTAATTTTGAATGGAAGGAATTGCTTTTAAATATTGGAATTTAAATAAATCCCTTTATTATATTTAATAGATTTCAGTAGCAAAATTTAATTCATTGAGGATTTGCCTTTAATAAAATCTGTATTTTAGAAGAGGAAGGTGAACCTGAGGAAAAGAGTGAAGAAGAAATCGAAATCATAGAAGGGCAAGAAGAAGGTAATAAATCAAATAAGTCAGGATCAGAGGATGAGGTAAGCCACATTTTAACAGAAAATTAAACTAGTTTCTATGTATAATTGGTATCCATAAAAAGTCATTTCAAT
Source organism: Varecia variegata (assembly GCA_028533085.1). NCBI lineage: Eukaryota > Metazoa > Chordata > Mammalia > Primates > Lemuridae > Varecia > Varecia variegata. The sequence goes on from CM052440.1 coordinate 125,436,267, forward strand.
AAAAGCAATCTGGTTGTAAAGGAATTTTGGCCATATTTCTCCCAGCTTTCATAAAAGCTTCTGTATTGTTTGTAAAACATATCCATAAAGAAGGCAAGAAAATACTATAATTTATATTGTCTTAATGCCTAATAAAACAGTATAGAGTAAGCCTGTCATTTACAAAATGTAAAGATAGAACTGCATCCATAAAAAATTATGACTTTATCATTAAAATATTCTATTGAAAGGTAAAATAAACGGATATATCAATATTTAAAAGGTAATAGTCATTATTACAGTTTTTCTAATAGCTGATGTAAAAACATTCTTATTGTCTCAATACTTTACTGTCACATCTTGAAATATTTCATTCATTGGGTAGTTGAGTACTATCTGCCTAATCTGGTGTTTTTTTCAAATCTTTAATGAATTAGGTTTTTTCCCCCTACTTATTAACTATGTCTGCCACTCTATGAATCCTGATATAAAATAGAACTTTCCACAATGCCTTTACTAGTCAATTTTATGGAATCATAAATAATCGAGAGTATAATTTAGAGCCAGAGCCTTCCTTTTTTTTTTTTTTTTTTTACTCAGCATAAATCAAAAATCTGTGTTCTCTATTTCTCTAGCCCTTTGCGAGCTCTATCATCTTACCCCATACAATCACCATCCTAACACGTCACATTCTAACTGCTTAGGGTAAAAGTAGAGTTCTGCCTGGCCTATTGCATGTGATGAAATAAATTTTCTATTTTATCTATTCGAAGAAATCTTCCAAATAAATTCGTTATTATTTTAAATGTTTCCTAAAGTTTATTCAGTACACACACCTGGTTACTGGTCTTAACTGCCCGTGAGTTGTTAAAGGGACTTTGGGGGATCATCATCTAGTGTGAATATCCATATTTAGGGAGAGCTGAGTGAAGATAATTTCTGACAGAGCACAGTTTTAAATAGTCATTGTTTCACCTGTGACTTAATTACTTGTAGTCATTTACTTGACTATGTATTCTGTTCACATTTTGCTTCACAAAACATTTTGTGTACCTTTAGAAATATCCAATTCCATCTTCCAGTCTTTTAGTCTTCTTATGTATATTCGTCAGTGAGCTAAAGCAAGTCAATTTTTGTACATTATAACCTTGAGAAATAACTTTATTTTTTATACCATATAATACCTTCATTATAACGATTGATAGAACATGTATTTTAGAGAATAAGAAATATATTATTTACTACTATCTACTAGTTACGTGTTACCCTAAAATAAACATCTTCATGATTCTTCTTCCTAGATGAAAGAAGCAGATGAGAGCACAGGATCTGGAGATGGGCCAGTAAAGTCAGTACGCAAAAGGAGAGTACGAAAGGACTAAACTATAGTCAAGTATTTTTAATTCCCGAGAGAGATATTTGGCATTCTAAAGTCAGCGTGCCACAACTGAACTTGAATCAACCTGCATCTGTTTCTAATATCTAGCACGTTATTCTTTCAGATGTTTATTTTAGTCTTTCTTTTCAGGGAAAAAAAAAGTAACTTTGAAGTTACCTGGTCTTTGAATTTAAAATAAAAGTGGCATGTTACATATCAGATTTAAGAGATGAATATCATTAGAAGTTACAGTTTTAGTAGTTCGGAGATAGATAGTTTTGGTTTGTACAGAGCAAAATAGTATGTAGCAGCTTCACTGCTATTGGAAAAATCAGTTATTGGAATTTCCACTTAAATGGCTCTACGACAATATAACTGGTAGTTCTATAATAAAAATGAGAGTGTGTTCTGTTTTACAGAGCTAAATGCAATAAAGTTTCTGTATGGTTGTTTGATTCTATCAACAATTGAAAGTGTTGTATGTGACCCACATTTACCTAGTTGATGTCAAATTATGGTTATGGTCAGTTTTTCACTTTTAAATTATAGATTCCTTTAAAGAGGTGTTTTGTTGACAGGTTAACAAAACAGAAATGTCTAAGTGTCATTCATAGAATCACTGGATATCTTACATTTGAATACAAAGACATAATAATAGGTTTATCAAAACAAAATGGTGTACAGATTTTTTTCAAGTTTTTATAGTAGTTTTATGCCAGAGTGGTTTACCCTATTCACAAAATTTTGCTTACATGTCGTTGCTCTTGAAAATAAAATTTAAATATTTTTTTCTTCTTTAAATTATACCCTGCTTAACAGATAGAGTATTACTGAGGAGGCTTTAAATTATTTTATCATGAATAGATTCTAATGCCTGATGTCAATTCATCGTGCTTTGTATTTTTATCTTGCTTTTTTCCTGACAAACTCAAATCTATTTTAAGTCTGTTTTCTTATCTAGCTTCAAAGCTGCCTCTAAGGTAGATAGGAGAAACAATTATAATTTCTCGTCCTTTTAAAGCAGTTAGCAAAAGTCACTGGACTACATTATAATGCAGCTATGTTGTTCCATTTATAATATTTTATTTATGAACTTTTTATGATTGGGTAACAAAAGTTTAGACCCTTTGGAAGGTGATATAAATCTTTGAAAACACAAAACTACTTGAATACTAAGTATCTAAAGAACTTTAGTTGGGTAAGATTTGGGATCCCTTTACAGACATATACGCTCCATCCTTGGGCAAGCCCCAAATTACGTTCCCATGCGACATCTTCCCCAGTAGGTACATTTAGAACTTATGTATGAGGAAAAAAAGTTTCTACCTTCTGCTTTTACTAAAGGAAGTGAAACATGGTAATACTATTCACTCCCTATTTCAAAGAGTGAATTGAAAATGCAAATTAAGCACTTTACTCCATTGCTATGTTCTGAACTTTCTTAAATTGGCGGTAGTTAACCATACTTTGTATTTCTTTAATAATAACTGAACTGAACACATCTTGCAAGGACTCTCTTGCTTTGCATTTGAGATGTCCAAATGTACTAGACCTTTGGTATAATTCTGGATGAGAATATTTCTGAAAGTAAACCACTACTTCAGGAGATAAAATTCTCTTAATTTAATGAAAACCTTCTTGTCTGACAAGTGTCTTGTAAGTGAACACTTTTTCTGAAGACTAATTAAAGCTGCTTTTTTTTTTTTCCTTGGTTGCACATTCATTTTAACTTTAACGTTTGGTTAAACTCCATGAACTTGCAGTGGTAAAATTTAAGCAACCAATTTTGCCAAGTCACTGCTAATTCTTGTGCACACATGCCTCTGTGGATGTACCATGGCTCATAGGTTTAACCAAAACTTAAACTCTAATGAATAACCTGTGCTGGATCCATGCAGTAGAAAAGGCATAGAATCTTAATTATCAAAAAACTTTTTTCCTTTTACTCCTTACTCTGACTTTATTGTTTAAAATGACTTTAGTTTTATCCTTTTCTCTAATAAAGGAGAAAAACAAGTGTATTTTGCTTTACTTTAGTTGGCCTTTCTAGAAGCTTTTTAACTTGACTAGGCTAAAGATTCTTGCTGCAAGGTAGGTCAGGTTGTTCAGATATCAAGGGTGGGGGGTGAGGAATTTGATCAGCTACCAAGGGTGATCAAGGGTGGGGATCGCCTCTAAAACTGAGTTAGTAGGATTCTTGCTAAAACTGGATTAGGCAGGCCAAAGGCAGGACTCAAGAATAAGGCCTAGTCAAAAAGAGGGCTCAGAGGAGTCTAAAATTTGGTTGAGAGTCTTTGTCAGGAGTTGGACACAGTCCTTGTGCACTGTTTACCACTTATAGTTCTGATACAGAAATTGATATCCTGAAGTGAGGCATTGCCACAAAAACTAAAAATATATAGCACTGGTTTACCATTAACATGACAAGGAATATACTTCAGGCTACATTTTGTCACACACTAAGCTGATAGCTTTAGGGGTAGCAGTTGGACAAAGCCAGAATGTTAAATGAATTGGCTGTTTCACATACTTTTAGCAAGTTATCAAAAAAGAATTTACCAGTTTCCAAGCAGAGATAGAAGGGAATAGAGAAAGTTCAGATACTAGGAACTTCACAAAATTAAAAAAGCCAGTTGAATAGAAAGGGTTCAAAATTATTTTTGAGGTGTGGAAGTAGAGGAGATGCCCGCTAAGACTTCTCTGCCAATTGTTAAGCCAAACAAAGGGACCCAGCTTTGTAGCAATGAGCTGGATTAGCATTCCCAGTGCAATCTATTTTCGTTTGGTCTCAAGATAGCCTCCATTAAAGAGGCAGGGTCACCTGAGGAAAGCAAGCATACTGAGAACTTGGTCTAGAAAAGAGCTTAGTGCTTCCAGTTGCATATGCCAGGAGTCACGACCAAGCTCTTTTCTCCTGGCATATGTCACCACAAGCATATAGATAAAAAGGCCTGAGTTTCCGAGGGAATTGAATTGCCAAGGAAATGTGAGGTTGGCCTTAACACAATGGGCACCAAGCTCATACCAACAAGAAGTGAATTTTCACAAAACCCCCACGGAGTGAACACTCCCAACCTCTACTTTAGATGTAGCCATGGGGGAAAATGGGTAAGGAGTAACTTTTCAGAGGGGAAACCATGGATCTCAATGAACAAGGGAGTCCCTTGGAAAGCTCAGAATCAGGGTCTAATAAAGGAACTTCTACACTGTTAAGGACAAAATCTTTACAAGGTCTCCCAAGAGCATTCCATATTGCTTTGAATCTGAGTAAACATTTCCCTTTATTCTATTTTCCAAATTGAGGGTTATTTGGCTATCCTCTCCCCACTACAGCATTATAAATGAGCAGAAGCAAGAGTGAGAGCAAAAAATTTGCCTAACAGTTTAGAGGTTATCGGACTATTAGAAGCCACACCCAAATTGATGGACCTTAATGAGATCCTAGATCCTGGATTTTGAGTTGAAATAGTAACTGGATGAGGAGAGTTTGAGCATGTTCTATGTGCGGTAAGAAGGTCATGCACAAATACTTAGTAGCAAGAGAAGAAAGCTGTGGCTGAGGCTGCTAGTAGCCACCAAAATCCTTTATCTGCTTCCATAGTAATGGAGTTGCAGCTGGAATATGGCTTCCCAGCCAGGAACTACATTTCTCAACTACTCTTGTAACTAAGTCTCCACACCATTGGACGGTGAGAGATCTGAGCCATTTCTAGGCCCAGCCCATAAAACCTCGCATGTGGCCACTTCCATGTTCTTTTTCTTCAAAGTAGAATGGTGATAACAAGAGTGACTTGGAAGCCATGATTGAAATCAGCAGAGCCATCTTCAACCCAAGTCCCTGAATAACTGTGTGGAACAAAGCCTGCTAGCCTGTAATGCTGACCTCAGAACCACTAGTGGGAGAGAAACTCCTGTATTATTTTACATGCTTTATCACTGGGTCTCTTACTGTGGTAGCTCAGCCTACCCTAAAAAATATAACTTCCTTTCCCCTGGAGATCTTGGATCCTTTTCTTTGAATGCTTTGCTTTTTTAAAATTAATGTATAATATCCTATAATATTTGTATTGATGACCTGTAATATTTATATTAATAAAAATATTATTCCCCTAAATATTAACTAGGTATTTAAATAAGATATGCTATTTATCCTGTGGCAGTGAACAACCATGGATACACCACCACACCTTTACATACCCCATGTACTTATATCAAAACACACAAATCTCTGAAACAGCTTTTTATTAAACAGCAAAGCAGAACTGCAACACAATATAAATGTATGTAAATTAGGTCACAAAAGGGATGCAAAATGTTTGCAGTGTGACTATTATATATTCATACAGCTAAAGTCATTTATCAACTCTTACACCAATATATAAGATTATTCCATGAGTAAAAGTAGCCCAAGTCTAATAACCATAAGCTATATTAGTGGATCTCTTTTCCTATTATAACATTTTAGCATTACTTCTGATAATGATTCCCTTACCAAATGGAATCTACAAACTAAACTTTTAAAAATTGTTACAGGATGACTGAAACTGCAAACCAAGTAGTGGAACTTATAGAAAATTCTGGGAGAACAAGTGAGATCAAATACTGAACAAGATTATCAATTAGTATACATGTAAAACTCTCTCATTTTATTCATGAATCTGATAGTAATATACTCTTAGGGAATTTTGCAAAAGTTGATCTTCCGGGTAAAAATAAACCTTGAGACCAAACTCCTTGTAACTATTCTCTTCCAGATGTGGCTTACATAAGGGTAGTCAAATTTAATCCACTTTCACATATATTTCCCAGAAGATCTACTTTGTGCCAGAGAAAATGCAAACCTGGAGTGAAAACATTGAGTTGGTTACTACTGTTTACCAAGTACTTTTCCACCCTATTTCTATTTTTCCTCAAGATTTTCTATTTTAAACACACACACAATCAGAACTTATATCTATCCAGATACCAAGTGGGTTATTTTGTGAAAAACAAAATTTTTAACAACAAACTTTCCCAAGTTGACAATTCACTTTCAAAGAAAAATCTTCATTTTTATAGCCTCCATCTGTTTTCAATTGATTTGAGAGAAACAAGCAATCCTATCTTAATACTAAATATCACAAATGACAAGCCCTAGCTGAGAACGTATCTCATTTTCGTTAAGTTTCAACAACTAAAATTCAGGTTACTCTCAGAGATTATTTTTAACTATTAAAATTCTTTTACAAACATGAAACTGACTTTTTCATTAGGAGAAGGGAACTAGTAAGGAAGAAGCAAATGGAGAAGAGGCACAAAATGGTGGACAGGGTACATAAAGCTGTGCATTCAGTACATGATTTTGGTCACTTTGTCACAACATGGTGGTTATTTTCTTGTATATCTAACTAAGCATATAATAAAAGACAGTGCTAAACCTACAAATCAAAACAAATTCAATAAAACATTCATCTTTAAGTTTCATAAATATATGCAATTCTAATTATAAAGTCTCTACAATACATTTGCACGTTTTCATAGACTAACATAATACACAAACTCATAGAAGTCTCCTGTTACTCTGTTAATTTTGCCTACAACTGACATTATCTTCATAAATATTCAATGAAACCACAAACAAAGGTACTGTAACTTTTGGAATCTATCCAAGTTTTAAAGAAAAAAAGATCAGCAGCAATTCCATAAAACAGGTGGGTATCAATCCCTTACTTTCTTTTGCTTTTTGTGTCAGTTGTTTGAAAAACACTAGAAGCTGACATGAGGTTTTCTATATATTGTCCAAGAACTTGGTTTTCTGATTTTAGCTTCAAATTTTCTTCTTTAACTGCATCTACTCTTGCAGAGAGATCTATATAAAAAATAAAAATGCCATTATCTATAAAATGATGGCAATGATTCCATATTACAAAATGTTTAAGATTCCATTCTTAAAAGAGACAACACAATCCTTAAAGTTTAAGGATTCAGATTACTTTAGAGAAGTTATGGCAAAGTAAACAGTGCAAATCAGTAGACAATAATTTCTAAAAAGAAATTTCACGCTAGACTAAATGTTATTCTTTGTAAAAAACATTTATATTGAGGAGTTAATTCTTAAAACAGTTAATTATAAAAAAAACAGACTTTGTAAAACAAATTCTGGTTTATGTCTCATCAACATAAAACCATAATGTCTTCACTAGAAATGTTTAAGATACACATATAGTAGCTTAACATAACTGAATTCATATACATATAAGCAGTTGGTTTCCAAGCAACTGATCACTTTGTATTTTAACATTAGCAAGAAATTCAAAAGATGAAGTTCTTGATGATCATATAAAAAATTATCTCCATTTACTCATTTAACCAATATATCTCAGGTGCCCTGTAGGAGCCAGGCACTGTTCTAGAAGAGTAAACAAAACAGGTGCACATGTGTGTTAAGGGGGTACAAGTGTGGGTCAACAGCAAACATTAAATAAGTAAATATACAGTATGTCACACAGTGAGGAGCTGGTATGGAAAGAAAGCAGGAGGGGTAAGGGTCACAAAAAGCAGAAGGGAAGTTTCTCTTTTCAGGGTTACCTATTTTAATAAAGGGAATTTGACCAGAGACTTAAAGGAAGTGAGAGAATGAGACATACAGATATAAAACTAAGGGAAGAAGATTCGAGCAGAGGAGAAGAGCAACGGCAAAGACCCTGAGTAGAAGCATGCTTGGCATGCTGAAAGAGCGGCAATAAGCTCAGAGTCTGAGGTGGAATGTATGAGGCAGAGAGTGTGACTTGACTTTGAAAGGTAAAGGGAAGTCACAGATGGTTATTAACTCTGTAAAACGGTAAGCCATTGGAGGATTCTGAATGACATGATCCGCTCACTCTGGTGCCAAAAACACAAAACACAACCTCTTAATTTCTTTAAAGACCAAAAGATGTTTCAGTGGTAGTATTAATTTTATGCAAAACATTTAGAAAATGAAAAAAACTTAATTCTCCTTAATCTCCAAGGCTAATACATTGTTTTTACTTTAAAACAATCTGTATGAAAGTGAACTTAGTAACACATTGCAGGGACTTAAAAGGGGATCATATACAAAAGAGCATTATGTTAAACGTAAAGAGGGAAGCATAAGAACATTATTTAACTTTCTTATTGAAGTGTATTTGTTCTTTCAAACCACCAGCCAAAGCTATAGGCAGGAACAGAAACAAAAAATATATATAGTGAAATGGACTTTGAAGTTTATACTTTTAAAAATTATACACTTAAAAAACAAAATTTAGCAACATAAATGCTTATGATTTCAATTAACTAGATGTCATTCAAGGAAACTACAAAATGCAAGCTAACCTTCCAGTGTATGTTGGAGTTCCAACACTTGATTAATAAGTCGTGTTTTTTCCTCCAGTTCCACCTGATTTTCAGCATCAACTGCTGTAATACAAAGGTTCAAATTTACTATTAACATTAGATACCATTTATGTAGTGTAGAACTTAAAAATCTGTAAAATGTTCTGTATGCATTCTTACTTGACTTATACAAGAGCCCTGTGAAGTAAAAAGCTATTTCCCCAAATTGCAGATGAGGACACAGAGGTAAAGATAAAATTGACTTTCACAGTCAAGGAATGGAAGCTGCCTTTCATTTAGATCCTTTCTAAAACTAGACAAGATCTAAGTAAATAAATTAGCCAAGATCCAAGTCTTTTAAATATTGTTTCTCTACTCTTTCCACTGATTAATAAAGCAAAAGCATCCACAAAACCAGAACATACAAACAAGAAAATAAGAACATACCATCCATGTCAGCATTCATCATCTTGGGTAACAAACTTTTGGGCCTTGGATACAAAATCCTTGATGAATGGTCTAAATAAGAAAAAGTCAGAAACATAGACACATACAGCAGTAAAATATGTCTGTTTTTCAAAAGATGATGATTTAGTCAAATATGACTCAGCAGGACCCTTTTTATTTGCTTTAATGTTTCTAAGAATAAAATAAATACCTAGTGGACAAATAAGCAAAGGATACAAATAGTTTACAAAGAGAAGTATTAAGTAGACAAGAGAAAATGTTCAGCTTCTTGGTAATCAAAAAATATATACAATTAAATACCACTGTGTATTAAATTTTAAGTAACATAATGAACTATGCTAGCAAAGAATTATGAAAGAGCAAACACACAAATATTGGACACAAGTTTTAAATATGTAATCTTTTTGGAAAGCAGTATAATAAACAACAAAATTCATAAAAACATTTAAATCCTTTTTACTAATTATTTTAGTCTTAGAAATTTAACCTAAAGGACAATTACCAAAAAGGGGAAAGTTACAGACATAAAAATCTTCAATTCAACCTTATTTACAGCCCAGCAAATCAGAAACAACATAACTGTCCATTCAGAGTCTGGAAAATTACGTTGTAATTTCTAATGGAGTGGCTACTAAAATAACTGTGATGACTATAACATGGAAGAATGCTTATAAAATTGTATTCACTGATATAAATTATGTAAAATGTACATAAATATGGATAAAGAGAACACAGCAAAATGGAAAAAGCTCTGACATAAGGATGCTGGCATGGATGAAGATAAAGCTTTTAAACATACTCTTTATTAAAGTATCATTTTATATATATTACTTAATTTTGTATATATAAAATTCAAAAGAAAAATACTAGACATCTGAAACATTAATATGGAATAAATGAAAAATGTCCACTTGTCACCTCCTGATTATGGTTGAGTCAAAATAGGCTAATCTTGATGTAAATAAATAAATGAATATTAACATTTTATTATTTTGATAAAAGTCTTCAAAATATTAAAGCATAAAATTCCTATGAAACATGTTCTGCTCCATTGCTAACAATCATTTTAAATTCAATGTGCTCAACATTTATTAAATAATGCTCCCAGACATACTGAAAACAGATTTGTTAACTAATCTGATCTACTACACTGAAGCAATCTAGACCTATCTTGTCAGTGTTGTTACTCTTTCAGCAAGAATTTATTGAACACCTACTATAACCAAAGCATTGTTATGCCTCTGTATTTTAGACATAGCAGATATCAGACCTATTAAACAAGTATGTCTACATACTGGCACTAGAATCACAATCAAGAGATAACAGTGTATTTTATACATTCCCTCACAGTGTCATTTACACTTCAGATACTAGCATGAACACGGAAATAAAATGTCCAGTGTACATGTATAGAAACTCAAGTAAGATATCACTCATTAGTCTAAAAAAAGAAACATATTAAACATCCCTTAAATAGCATTATTAATACATTAACTTCCATGTGAGTTGTATTTAACTCACCCTAGTTTTGAGCCCAGGGCCTCTTGAAGCATATGTAACTCACATATCTCTTCACTTTGGGAGCCACAAGAACTATTTTTCAAGTTGCATATGACTCATGTACAGAAAACAATAAAAAATAACAAATTTTTCATTAAATTGTAAAGGACCATTTTGTTTTCAAAGTTTTTATTCTATTTTTGTAATAAAACACCATGGCCCCAAAGGAAAAGAAAATTTTTTTTCTAGTGTGGCAGTCAATGTGTTAAAGAATAACTAAGTACAAATGGTATACAATTAACTTAATAATGTTTAATAAACCTACTCCAAGTCTTCAAGCATCATTCCACTTATCTAAACAGCACTTAATTCTCGGGTTCTCTGCACTTCAGAGGAAGTATGTATCAGTACATCTAGATAAATCCAAATGTACTAATACATACTAAAAAGTTTTTGGTAATCTACAAATAGATTCTAAATTTCTTTTAAGTTATTCAACCTACTCTAGTATTTGAAGACCATATTTCAAAAATTATTTCTCTCCATTCAATCAACATGTCTCTTTATAACTGAAGAGGAAGAGTGTCAACAGTGAAAACCTGATTTGACATTTCCCTGACAGCAGAGCAAGCTTCTAACAACATGCCAGTCACCATCACTTTTCATATACCATTACAACCACTGATCCAGCGAAAGATGAATAGGCAACAGCCAAAAGCAAAAGTAAATGATCTTGGGAATACTCAGCAACAGTAAACTGCAATTTGCTTATTGCCCTTGGATAATTTTTTTAAAAGTACTTCAAATTTCTAATACCCAATGTTTTTAAGAATATGGCTAAAACAGAATTTCCATGATAGCTGAGAAGAGTTATACAAGTCAAAGTCACAGATAATCACAAAATCAATACATCTGATTTTGAAATTGGATATAGTGCAGGGAAGGGGCATTTTTCTTTTGGTTATATTTCAGTCTAATACTAAAATTAAACCAAAAAGTCTTCTACAAAAGCATAAGTGTTCCAAACTGACCAGTGTAATAGGTAAAGAAAAAGAAGTCAGTTACTGAAATTTTGACCACATATAACACAAATAACAGAAAATCTATGCATGGCTTACCAACAGTTTGACTTCATCTGAAAAAGTGAAAGAAAATAAAAAGCAGAAAAACAGGGTGAAGGGGGCTTATTAGAGGAAAAATTACTCTTGTATTCAGAGTTGAGGCAGAGGCAGGAGCAAAAAAGTAGTGCCACAAGAACAGTGCTATAGGACATATCACACAACCTGAGAGTCAATTCACTTTATTGTTTATGTAAGATTGCATGCACCCCAAGGGTTGTACAGTGCAAAACCTGTCCAACTACATATGGCATCCCTGTGCAAAAGGGCTCTTTAATAAAGTGGAGCAGAACATTACCTGCTGCCTCTCCACAATAACAAAAAAGTACGATTTTCTTTTATTGTAATGTGATTAAATAAACTGGCCTCAAAATGCTATTATTGTGTATACTCAAAAGTCTTACAGTAGATTTAGAGTAATAAACTGATTTATTTTACATATGAGATCAAAAGGTTTATGAGTTCTTTATGTCAAAGTATTTTAGTCATGGATTTTATTTTCTTTCAAAATAGGATCAATCCTCAAAATGCATAAATGTCTATATTAACACAGTACTGTGTCATAATAGGTATTTAGTACAAGACTGAGTTTTTCAACTATAAAATCCTCACATAAAACCTACAGTTGCTATAATATCAAATTCCATGTCAAATGTGCTCTTAAGAGTTCATTTGAAACTCCTTCTGCTACTATACATAAATGCAAATCTGACAAAAAGACAGAGAATCCAAACTAAGGCCTCTCAAGTATAGGAAGACTGAAATGAATTTGGGGTGCTGAGGCTGCTCTGCCTATCCTAAATCTGCCTTAGGCCCAAAATAGGTATGGTTTTCTGAGATTCTTCAGCTCTGACCTATTCCTAGGTCAGATCTTTGAAAGCTTTTCTCAAAAACCACAGTGAATTCAGCTGCCTATCTGCATCTAGCCTTGGTTAGTGGAAGAGAATCTTGAATTATTTTTGATAATTTAAGTCCAGGAGGCAGAAGGTATAGAGGGAATAATGACCAGGAAGTGTGGCAAGCATTAGGACAAGCTCCATTTAATTAAATCATCTTTTCCATGCCCACACACCTGTGACCAAAGACTATCATCTCACCAAATATACTTGTACCTTCTTTTGGAGTACCACAATATCCCTCTTCTTTGTTTTTTTTTTTTTTTTTTTTGAGACAGAGTCTTGCTTTGTTGCCTGGGCTAGAGTGAGTGCCGTGGCGTCAGCCTAGCTCACAGCAACCTCAAACTCCTGGGCTTAAGCGATCCTACTGCCTCAGCCTCCCGAGTAGCTGGGACTACAGGCATGCGCCACCATGCCCGGCTAATTTTTTCTATGTATATATTTTTAGTTGGCCAGATAATTTCTTTCTATTTTTAGTAGAGACGGGGTCTCGCTCTTGCTCAGGCTGGTCTCGAACT
>CM052440.1:125449955-125483579 GCA_028533085.1 Varecia variegata
GCCCAGGAGTTTGAGGTTGCTGTGAGCTAGGTTGACGCCACGGCACTCACTCTAGCCCGGGCAACAAAGCGAGACTCTGTCTCAAAAAAAAAAAAAAAAGTAAGAAATTGGAAATTGGACTAAACTTTCTTGTAACACAAGCAATACCTTTTTAATGCTTTATTCTCTCATGGATTCTACAGTTTGAACAAATGATGTCTACTAAATGAGCTCCACCTATTTCATAATAATTTGTTTTCCTACTTTTTAGTTCTCAAAGCCCAAGAACCTCTTATGAATAAGAGCTAATCAGTGCTACCACATCAAATGGATAAAATTGTTTCCAAAAGCCAAAGAAACATGGTGTTTCAGTTAACTGGTGCATTTTTGTCACACGTATATAAAACAATTTCCATTTGCCATTTTGAAATAGAAAAACAAATTAGCGCTAGTTCCTGAGTCTACCACTGGTCACCATGCTGGCCCCTCCCCAAGGGCCCTTTGTGCACTAAGATTCTGTGACTCTGTCTGACCAAGGAGGAGGAGGTTGTGAGAGGGAGCAAGGAGGTGTCTGACCTCTCAGACGCGTTGCCCACCCTTCTCGGGTTATTCACTGTTAACCGGGTCAGACCAGGTTAGCAAGCAACGCCTACGGAGCCCCCCTTAAAACCATTGCAAACAGTGGACTGGACATCTGCATTTAAATTCCCCTCCTGCTTTTTTCTCCACTGGAAGTGTGAGAGTGGCAGAGGATGAGACATGGAGGGGACAGCTAGGGGTGTGATGGTGTGGATGAGAGAGTGGTTTCAGAGAGGCTTGGCACCACCAGCGACCCTGCTTTCAGGCTCGGCCCACGTTACAATGCAGAAAGAATTCTGCGCTGAGTCACCTTCCAAGCAAGCACATACTCCGTGAGCCGCACCCGCCCACAGCATACAGGGCTTCCCGTGCGCACACTCGCTCCTTGTGCCTTCTAGAAGCTAAGAAACTTAGCTTTCCCTCCGTCTTTGTTTCCTTCACTGCCTTCTGCAGCTCTGTCACTTTCTAAAACACCCTGGTGGGAGCATGTTAAGGACAGCGGTATCCCATTTCCTCAACAGCCCCCGTACCTTGTACCTTTCCTCCTCTTATGAAGGCTGAAAATACTCCTCTTTGATTTCCAAAGACCCCAGCATGTTTATGCGGTGCCAGGAGGGAAGCTTAGCTCCGGCTGGCGGTTCATGTTAATTGTCTGGCTGCACTTTAGAAAGACACTTTTTGAATCTAAGCATTTAGGGAGAGAGTGGAGAAGCGTGGCTGTATGAAAGAGCAATTGATGTTAAATATTCATGCTCTGCTCTCTGTTAATCAAAATTAGTAACCCCCATTGCTTAGCTGCAGTCTTGCTGGCTTCTTGCAATGATTGTGCTAAAGGAACTTGGATAGAAAACAACAACCCCCGCCACACACACACACACACACACACACACACCCCAGGACTTAGGTGCTTATAGGTTTGAAGTATTTCCAGTTAACATTGTGCAATTCAGCACTGTCTGTTTTCACCAAGATGTTGAATGAGCCCTAGGTATCCCTTCCGTCAGCATTTTAGAACTATTCTCCCTGCTTTTCCCTTCTCTCATGTTGAATTCAGCAAACTTTATCCTTAAAAAACCAAACATTTTCTGAAATAATCCTTAAAGCTAATTCTAGCATATTCTAGCTCATTTTCCAGAAATGATAAAATTAATTTACAAAATAGAGAAGAAATGGACTATCATTGAACAAAACATGATGATAATATCATAGGTTGTTTTAGTAACAACTTTGAGGTCATGCTTCCTGAACTTTTAGGAAATAAACATTTTATGTTTTTATCTGTTGATTTCTTTTAAAAAGCACATGTAATATAACCGCAGGAACTTTAAAAATTATTACTTAATTTAAAAGGAAAAAGAAAAACAGCTCTTAATTAAAAACTGGTTTTGTAGCTATATTTTTTCAAGTTTTCTACAATAAGCATGTTTTATCATTATAGTAAAAACAATAAAAGTTACATTTTTAAAAAACTAAGCAGTTGCTGAATTGTGTGTTTGAGAATTCATTGTTTTTTTCCTTACCTAAGTCATCTGCAAGAGAAATGTTGGTGAACGTGCTATCTTCCTCCTCTTTGCTGGACCCGTCCATCTTGTTCAATTTTCAGACCTGTTAGTGAGAAAAATGAGGGCAGAGAAGAGCGGCAGTTGTCCCATGTGACCGCCCTTGTTAAATCATTAATAAGTGAGAGTCCAAGCAGGTGCTATCTGATCCTTGCACTAGCCACCCTCTTCCTGCTTTCCACCTGAGACGTTCTCACCTGAGTGTTGCATTCTTAACTGGAAATGGTCAGAGACCTAAGTTAAAGAGTTACAACCCTTTACCTGAGGCTGTCGCACCGGCTCCCCCACTGTATCCTGGCTAGATGACAAACCGTGCCTTCAATCCGATGACAGTTTCTGTGGGCTGAACTGCCCAAGGAAATTGCCCAAAAAGCATTAGGATGAGGTCGGGGAAGAAATTGATTGTATATAATTAAGATATCTTTTGGATGCCTACCATAAACCTCTCAAGGATTTATCAATGCCTCGAGTGACCTGGGGCCATGTCACCAAACCTCTCAGAGCCTCAATTTCCTGCTTGTAATAGGAGAACAAGTCTGTTGTAAGGATTAAATAGAAAGTACCTGGTACTTAATGTGAACTTGATAAATGTCAACCACAATAGTGACCATAGATGATCAGCACATGTGAAGAAATAAGATTCTCTATGCATCGAGCTCATTAGTACCTTTTCCTATTACTGTATATATTCCTCACCCTATAAAAGTTCATTAAAATGACAAGCTCTTTCTTTTCTATTTCTGGAGTTGAGCCCAAGGGGAGGAGTGTTGGCCTTGCCAGCCTTTATGCCAGGGGCCCCTTGTTGGAGGAGGAAGCATTCTTTTACTATTATTTTTCTAGTCCCCTAGCTTACATTCATATACAGAGACAAACAAAAACTATTATAGAATTTCAAACCATCACACCTTTGGGGAAAAAAAAATTAGCCAAATTTGATGAAGCAATTTAAACAGATATTAAGATTAAGTTACTACATGCTACGTTCTGCACTAAGTGCTTTGATACATAGGATTTGTTTTTTAATTCACCTGAGTTCATTGTTACTATATCAAGTAAAATGGATGTGAGCTGTTGGAAACCCTGAATGTTAAAAATTAAAGTCACTAGAATAGAGTTCCCCCTAATTTTTCAATTACATTCTACAAATATTGAGTGCCTATTCTATACAAGTTGGGCACTTTAGAGGTTCAAAGTAAGACATTTATTTATTGCTATTAAAAATCTTAAAATGAGTTCAAAAGCAAGAGTCTACTCGGGAGGCTGAGGCGGGGGGAGGATCACTTGAGCCCAGGAGTTCAAGCCTGCAGTGAGCTATGATCGTGCCACTGCACTCCAGCCTGGGCAACAGAGTGAGACCCCAGCTCTTAAAAAAAAAAAAAAAAGACAAGAGTACTGGAGGTTTAGAGAACGGAAAGAATATCCAGCCGACAGGATCTTGAAAAGCTTAGAGAAGGTGACATTTGAGATGCATGATCAGTGGCAGGTGGGTTTCAATAGGCAGAAACGGCCAGGTATTTTCAGTGCCTTTTCAGTGAAGGGGCGTGGGCAGAAGCTCAGGAAGGCACAGACACATTTGGGAACCAAGAGTGGAAGACACATGTGAGGTGGGAGATAAGGTAGCAAATAGGATGCCACATCTAAGAGAATTTTGAATGCTCAACTATATTAGTTCAAGTCCTGTAAGGATCACACACACCAAGATGGGATCAATAGACTGAGAGAAAATAGGGAAGGAGGCAGGAAAATTTGGAAAGTCATCAGATCATGATGCAAGTCTGACCTGGGGTGAAGACAGAGTAGAATGCAAGGCCTAGCTTCTTCAGAATGAAGAAGTTTTGACAGGGCTGTCAAAGAGCACTTGAGCCAAAGTTGACCATGAGAAGAGTCCTGTGTCTCAAGAAAGAGGACTGCCCTTTCTTGGTATTCATGCAGCACTTAGTTATGGGCTGGAGGCAGCTGATGGGAAGTGAGGCCTCCGTGCAAATGTAGTTACAGATTTCAGAGCACAGCAGCTCCTGCCCTTGGTCAATTACATTCCCTGTAGTTAGAGTCTACAAGGCACAGGCTCATGGCCCATATGAGCTGCTTATTCTAGAAAGTCTATCTATTACATATAATCATGGACCAGTGCTTTGGGAATCATAAAAATACCATTCTTGGCTGATCTAGCCTCTATCAGTCCTAGAAATAACAGCACACAGTTTTTAAAAAGCCTACTATGTGCTAGGCAACTACCCTATGAGGTAGGCATTAATATTATTCCCATTTTAAAAATAAGGTAGTTGAGGCATGGAGAGAGTTTAAATAAATGACAAAATGTCATGCTGCTAAGTAAGTAGGGGGAGCTGAGATTGGCTTTCACGATCTCTGGCTCTGGGGTCTGTGCTCTTAACCATTATATTATCTATGCCTAACAAAATTATTGAGTGAGGGAGGGGATGCAAGAGAAGAGTTAATCAACCTAGTAAAAGCATTTATAAAACTAAAGGGCACATTTGGTTTATATCACATATTTTGGGTTTTATTTTTCTTATTCATGGCCAATTGTACCTTTTTGTCAGGATTAATTTAGCATTTGATTCTTTGCCTTCTTTCTGATGTTCTTCAAGGACATTTCTTATGAAGTATCTAACCTGATGGACAGGAAAATGCAAAGAGAGGAACTGAAGCCCATCAACATTGCTACCATCCCCTTATTCATTGATCAAAAGTTATGATGGAGAAGAAGTAGAGAACTGGAGTAGAGAACTATCTATGAATTTTAATTATCCATGGTAAATATTTTCCCCTTTGTTTTATAGTTTTAGCTCTTATACTTAGATCACTGATCCATTTTGAGTTCATTTTTGTATATGGAATACGAGGTAGGGGTGCAACTTCATTCTTTTGCATTTGGATATCCAGGCGTCCCAACACCATTTGTTGAACAGAGTATTTTCCCTCCATGGTATCCTTGTTGGAAATCAACTGTCCACACATGTTTGAGTTTATTTTTGGAATCTGAGTTCTATTCCATTGGTCTATATGTCTATTTTTATGCCAATGCCACACTGTTTTGATTACTGTAGCTTTATGGTAAATTTTGAACTTTGTGAAGTTTGATTACTCCAACTTAGTTTTTCTCTTCAATATTGCTTTGAGTACTTGGAGTTCTTTGCAGTTTCTTGTGAATTTGAGGATTGACTTGAATTTGGCAATGGATTCTCAGGTTGACACCAAAAGCACAAGTAACAAAAGAAAAAATAGATAAATTGGACTCCACAAAAATTAAAAACCTTTGTGAATCAAAGAGCATTATCAAAAATGTGAAAGGAAAACTAAAGAATGGGAAAAAATATTTGCAAATCACAAATCTGTTAAGGGTGTAATATCAAGCATATATAAAGAACTCTCAAAACTCAACAATAAAACAACAAACAATCTAATTTTTAAAAATGGGCAAAGAACTTAAATAGACATTTCTCCAAAGAATATATACAAATGGTCAATAAGTACATGAAAAGATGTTCAACATCATTGGTCATGAAGAAAATGAAAATCAAAACCACAATGAGATACCACTTCACACCCACTAGGATGGCTTTAATTTAAAACAAAACAAAACAATGAAAAATAAGTGTTGGTGAAGATACGGAGAAATAGGAATCTTTGTAAATTGCTAGTGGGGATATTAAATGATGCGGCCACTGTGGAAAACAGTTTGGCAGTTCCTTAAAAAGTTACACATGGAGTTACCACATGACCTAGCAATTCCATTCCTAGACATATATACCCAAGATAAATGAGAACATATGTCCGTCCACACAGAAACTTGTACATGAATGTTTATAGCAGTGTTATTCATAGTAGCCAAAAGGTAGAAACAACCCAAATCCCATCAATGGATAAATGGATAAATAAATTGTGATATACAATGGGATATTATTCACCAATAAAGATGCAAAGCATTAATATGTGCTAAAACTTAGAGAAACCTCG
This sequence comes from Varecia variegata, assembly GCA_028533085.1. NCBI lineage: Eukaryota > Metazoa > Chordata > Mammalia > Primates > Lemuridae > Varecia > Varecia variegata. Next base: position 125,456,051 of record CM052440.1, read on the forward strand.
AAAACATTATGCTAAATGAAATAACACGGGCACATGAGGTCATATATTGTATGATCCCTTATGCATGGTATATCCAGAACAGACAAGTCCATAGAGACAGAAACCAGATTAATGGTTTCCAGGGGATGAGAGAAGGGGAGAATGGAGAGTGATTACTTAATAGGTATGGGGTGTTTTTCTGGGGTGATGAAAAAATTTTGAAACTAAAGAGAGGTGATGGTTGTGTCACATTGGGAATTCACACATGCCACTGAATTGTAAATTTTATAATGATTAAGTTTATGTTACGTGAATTTTATGCCAATTTAAAAAGAAGATTAAGAAAATCCAATCAAGAAAAAAATATCCATGGTGTGCTTGTCCCTTCATAGTATGAATGAATGAATTGTTTGCAAGTATCCTAAATCGTGACCTGCTCTACAGTTTCAAATTCAACGGAAGATTAGTCTACCATGTATCACAGAATCAACAGGGCTAGAATGTACCTGCATCAAAGGAGGTGAAGGTAAGAATACAAATCTTTACTATAATATAATCTTCCCTAGAAAAAGAGTCAAAAGTATAACACTAAGGTCATTTGGGGTATATAATAAATCACTTTCTCTCATTTCTAAAAAGGTGAGTATGACATATAAATGCACATATGTATGTGTGTGTGCATGTTAATGGGTGTTGGGGGTAACAGAGCTGAAGAAAGTAGAAAACGAGTAACATTAGAAAATTAATCAGCATTCTCATACTCCCTTTGCTGTAATCTCAAAATATCAATAACGATAATGAAGCGCATTGGAAGCCAGTGTTTCCTATGGGCTTTCTCAGAGTTATTTTTGAGCAATAACCAAGGAAATATCTCTAAGAGCTCTGAGTACCAATTATGACTTCTGAAGTGTACGTAATCAGCAGATTCCTGGAGAGAAAACTGGCATCTCTAAAGAAGATGCTAAGCATTCCTCTTAGGTATAAAAGGTTCTCTTTCTTTGGGAGTAATTTCGAGTGAAACTATTTGGATATTTTTGACAAATTAGTGCAAATTGGATTAATTCATCCCATTAGATACAAAAGGAAAATGTGATGGCGAAACTTTATTTTCATTATGTGTAGCTAGTAACAATAGCTAGTATTCATTGAGTGATTACTCTTTGCTCAACACTACTGTCCGTGTTTTACCCACCATGTTTTACCTACTACCATCTCATTATTCCTCACAACAACCCTATAAGGAAACAGAAATGTGAGGACAAAATGGTTTGCCCAAGACCCACAGCCAGGAAGTGGCAGAGCCGAGATCCATGCCCGGGCACACACACACTCTCACCACCACGGCACATGGCCTCTAGAGTACACAGGCATTAAAATGTACAATCTGATTAACATGCATATTGTATTTTTACCTCTACATGTTTGTTTTAAATATAAAGATCAAACACTAAGTGTAAAAAGGAAACATTAAGAAATTTTAGATTTGTATTGTTCTTTAGGCTGCTATAAACCAGACTATTTCTCTTCCAACTATAATATAATGTCTTCAAGGCTCACTCCTGTTGTCACATATTGCAGGATTTCCTTCTTTTTAAAGGCTGAATAATATTCCACTGTATGTATATACCAAATACTGCATGACTCCACTTATATGAGGCATCTAAAATAGTCAAACTCACAGAATCAGAGAGTAGAATGGGGTTAGGGCTAGGAGGTGGGGGAAATTGGGAGCTGCTATTTCATGCATATAGAGTTTCAGTTATGTAAGACGAATGAGTTCTGGAGACCTACTATATAAAATTGTTAACTATAGTTAACAATACTGTATTGTACATTTAACATTTGTTAAAAGGATACATCTCATGTTAAGTGTTCTTACCACAATAAACTAAAAATTAGAAAACAAAATAGTTTAGCTATTAGTGTGGTTTTTTGGTTAAGTAAAAATTTTACTTTAATTATATTCTATTTTAAATGAATTTAGCTTTTGGTTTTCACAAGTGTATTTAAATTATATGTCATTTACATTATGGATGCAATTTCAGTAAATATACTTGAATATGTGAACAACTGACATTAAGGCAGGAATCTTTACATAAGCAATTATTTAGAAACACAATTCTTGACTTCCCTGGTGGGTATTCCCTCATAAGACATCAGTCTGGATTCTTTGGCATCAGCGATAATGAACCATGACATTCATAATATGCTCATTTGGATGGACACATAACATGTGTACAACTCCTGTTTAGTAATAGCATTTGATAGCAATTAGTAACCACAAAATGTAGTAAATATAATGTTTTGTGATTCAACACAACAACAAAGGGTTAAATGATGTTGATTTGTAGCTTCCTGTTTTGCCCAATTACCTTCAGGCAATCTACTCAAGCACAAAGATGGCAGATTTCATTCCACCATTCATCAAATATTCATGTGGTATTCACTGTGCTCCAAGCATAAACACTGTACTCCTTTACATGCTTTCCAAGATGCCCAATTCTGCTTGGGCAACACAGGAAAATTTAAGGCAAAGTTTAACACATTTTATTTTACATATTGTATATAACTCTTAGTATATAAACTGCCTAGATTCATTCAACAAATATTTATCAAACACTTGCTATGTGCTGGGCACTGTTTTAGGCACTGAGGATATAACATGAATGATACAAAATATTTTCTATGACAGAGCTTACATTCTTGGTGGGGAAAACAGACAATAATTAAACAAATGGACAAATATATATTATGTATACCCACACAAATATATGTATGTTATATGTATATATACCTAAACACATCCACATACCACAGAGAGAAGTGCTATGAAGAAAAATAATGCAGGGTAAGGCAGACGGAAAGTGATAGGAATGCAGGTGTCATTTAATATACTGTGTCAGGGAAGGCCTACCTGGTAGGATGACATCGGCGTGGGGACTGAAGGAGCTGAAGGAGCAAGACTGAGGACATCTGAGGACAAATACCGACAGAGAGATCAGCAAATGCAAAGACTTAGGCGGCATGAGCAGGTTTGGCATGCCTAAAGAAGATGCAAGGACAGGAAGGCGTGAGCAATATTAGAAACACAGCAGGGGACTGACCACGTAGAGCCTCACAGGCCCAGTGAAGCCCCTTGGGTTTTGCTCTGTGAGATGGGACGTGCCATGCAGAGGAGAGGCAGGACCCGACTTCTGTTACAACAGGATCACTCTCACCGTGGTGAAGACAATCAACTCTGGTTGAGCGGAACCAGGAAGTGACTTAGAAGACTATTAAATATCACAATAATCCAGGCAAGAGATGACACTGTGATTTACACCTGAGTGATGGCTGTTGAGGTGGTATAAAGTAGCCAAATTCTGGACATACTTCACATCTGGAATCAACAGCATCTGCTGACGTGGAAAGTGAGAGAAAGCCAAGGAAGACTCTGAGGTTGCCGGCATGAGCAACTAAAAAGAGACGCATCATTAGCTCAGGTGAGAAAGATTGTGAGAGGAGCACACAGAAGGGGAAAATTAAGAGTTTGATTTGAGCATGTCTAGGTTGAGATGCCTTTAAACTTCTAAATGGAGATGTTAAGTGGGCAGTTCAATATGAGTTTGAAGTTTAGGGCAGAGGCTAGGGGAGATATAAACTGGGGAGTTGTCTGGAATCCACGTGGGGTGAGACCATGTAGACAAGGGTGTAGACAGAACAGAGGAGAGGGTGGCTTGCCACTGTCCACGCTTAGACGTCAGGAAAACAAGCAGGAACCAACGCAGGAGATTGAGAAGAAGCCAGGGTGGAAGGAGGGGAAGCAAAAGAGCTATGTTCTGGAGAACATAGCTATGGAGCTATGAAGAAATTATTTCCGAAGGACAGAGTGATCAACAGTGTTAAGTGCTGTCATCAGATCAAATAAGGTAAGACTGAGGAATGATCCTATCGAAGACGTTTAAATGAATGCCTGGTTTCAGTTTCCTCCTATTAAAAAAATTGTAACCAGTGAGAAAATCTGGGGGACATAGTGGTCATAAAAGTAAGGAACTAGGGAGTGATCAGGAAATGGAAATTATAAAGAAAAAGGCCATTTGGGAATTATGAGCAACACCTTTCCAGCAGGGTAGATTGGAAGCAGAGAACAGGATGGAAAATGGTTATTTCCATAGTTCAGTGGTGGTGCCAGAATTTCTCTACAGGAAGAACTTAGGTTGGCATTCTGATTGGAAGAAAGCAGGTAGGCAACTAGTTTTGAAGTTGTTTTACATTAGATAAAGAAAATATCATTGTCCTTACTTTTCAAAGAATGGGAGAAAGGTAGGATTAAAAACTCTTTCAAGTAGGCCTTGGAACCACCACTGCCCAGACTCGGGGGCTGCCACATAGGGATGTTACCCTCACACAGAGCTGTCAATGGGGAACGTGGGGTCTGCAATCCATCCCATGCTCTGTCCGCCAAACCATTCCCGGACCTCCCAGGTGTGCCTTTTTCTAATTTGCATATATGCTAGTGGGACCCCGCATCGATGCAATGGAAACTATTTTTTCATCTCCTACAGGCATTAACTGTATTTATAAATTAAATTCTTATATTAAGGGGAAGAATTGCCAGCACTCACATCTCCAACTGAAAATTCTTCAGAATATGTAAAGTGTTTTTTAAAGGTGAGCTATTTTCATTTTCATGCCCATAGCCTTACTAGGCATTATTTATTAGTGTTAACACCTCAAAGTTATTTGCCTCCTATTGTTACAACATGCCTACTGTTGAGAAAAATAAAGCCATGAATGAAATCTGACTTCAGTAAAATTTCACCTGCCTTCCTTGGAACCAAGCAATTTGGTACTTGCTTGTGTCTAAACTCTGCGGTCCTTGTTTGAAAATCTTGATTCATGGTTTGCTAAGGTCAGAATGTTCCTATTATTCTGGCTTTGTTGGCTCCCTCTGGTGGATAGATGGTATGAAAATTAATTTTGGGTGCTCTTTAACAAAAAGCTTCAGTGTTTCAAAGCCTTGAGGACTTTGCGATTTCCTGTGATTATATGCTAAGTAGATACAGGCTGCCTTGGGAGCAGTAGGATGGCAGGTACCAGGAAAGGAACTGCCAGGGTAGCAGTTCCTTACAACACATTTTGTAAACATGTGTTGGAAGGAGTCACTATTGATGGGCAAAGGGCTTTTAAAAATTTTGTATTGAGGTATAACATACATACAATAAAGTGTGCAAATTGAAGATTACAGATATATGATATGTATCCAACACCCCCATCAGAAACATTTCCAGCACCTCAGGGTAAGACTTTTTAGAAATTGGTTTTCTTATTACCACTGAGGTCTATTTTGTAGGAAAGAAAACAACTGTAGCCCAAAGAAACAACTTACTGCCCAAAGAAACTGTGAGGAATAATTTGTTAAATGCATTGAGATGAAAAAATAATGGGCATGGAGGTTGACCCTAAGGTGGCACACAGATATTACTTTCCTACACTCCAAAGTGAAAATTACTCATTTTTGTCCCTTTGCTTCGTCGCGTTCTTCAATTTGCTCTCTCTTCAACAATTTTCCAATTCTATTCCCTCTCTTCAGTTCAAAACACATTGATTGACTGCTGTGTACTCAGGACTGTGGATACAGAGAGAAATAAGTTATGGTCCCTGCCCTCCAAGGACTGATAGACCAGTTGAGTTTAAAGCAAAAAGAGGAAATGGGTGACCATCACCCAGTGTGTTAAGTGTGGCAATAACAAGAGCCAACAGTACAGGGCGTGACCTACGCGCTAAGCACGTTACCTGCATCTTCTCATGTGAAACTCATTGCCATTATCCTACTGGCATTGCTGATGAGGAAATGAAAGCGCAGAGGCTGGTGACGTGCACAAGGACTAGAGAGCTGGTGACTGGGGCTGCCAGGGTCTGGCTCGCATGCACTCACTTCTCAAGCGTGGTGTGTGTTGGAGGCACCCGCAGGGCACTAAGGGGTGGGACGACCTTTGACTATCTTGTCTGTTGAGCTGCCCAACCAGCCGCCACACTCAGCACTACAGAAAAAATATGCCAGTCAGCATCTTTCCCTGACACAGCCTTCGTCCAGCCCCCAACTTCAGCAAACTGGCTGCACCATTGCAAAAATTCAAAGGCATGTTTTACTTTCATAAGAACTATAGCAAAGTGTTGGATTCCTCCAGACTTAACGAAACTTAACTATTCACTGTAATGCCACAAATTTCTCCAAATCACAGGTAATCAACAGAATTAGGTGTCGGGCATGTTTTTAAAAATAATTTCTATTTAAGTCGCTGGTTGAACCGTCCACTAATAAGTGATTTTTCTTTCAGCCTTGAAAGCACAGCAGAAAGCATTACTGTAGCCTCAGGGAGTTCCAGATAGTTCAAAACAGATCAGTGTAGTGGTGCAAGATTTTGAAATCCCACCTGAGGGTGGTGTTTGCATCTTCCTCTGAAGCAGGCAAAACTCAGGACAAAAGACAGCAGAGTTGTCCGTCATCATCACAAAGTCCTCTAGTCGTTACGAATGTGCTAATGCGGGAAGTGATACTCAACTTTTTCAGGCTGTCCTATACGACAGGAGGGTATTCTGTAAAAATGAATTTTGTATAGTCATTGAAAGAGAGAGTAAAGGTGGGAAATGTTGTATCCTAGCAGCAATCATGCCTGTCCACCTCAAAGTCCAGACCACAGGCCTCAGGAGCAGTGTCATATAATGAACAGTGATTCAGTTTCATCAGTTTGATGCTATCAGATTGAGCTTTATTGAGGTTACAGATCTTTGTCCCTAATTCATAATTTTGTTATGGTTTCTTAACTGTATAAGAATTGTAAGCACAAAAATTTATACATTTGTACATTTAAACATATTTTTTAAACAAAGTGATGAAATGCATCAGCATTAGACATCTTAGAAAAAACGATGGGAGGTTTTTCTCCTTAAAAGGGTGATTGATCTGCATATTCCTCGAGTTTCAGAAACACTGTACTGTAAGCCACGGGCCTACAGAGGGAGACAAACACAGGCCTTGCTGTTCAGGAGCTTCCATGAACAGAATGCACTGCAGTGGACAAAAGTGAAGAAATTATACAAGAACTTTTTTGGAGTCATGACACTATATTTATTGCTGTTTGTTTCTTCTACTCCTTGACACTTTTTAAAAGTTGCTGCTCAGCAAATAATTTTTTTTCTGTATTCCTTATTGGGATACCCCCTGACATCCTCACTGATTTTTTTTCATTGTTCATAAAGTTCACTCTTTGTAGTTCACAGTTCTATGGGGTCTAACAAATACATAGAGCCATGTACCCACCACTCCAGTACTATATATAACAGTTCTATCACCCTAAAAATCACCCCATCCAGCTGCTCTGTAGAAAACCTCTCCCCTTTTCTCCAGCCTTGGCATTCACTGACCTGTTTTCTGTCCCTATAGATATGCATTTTACATAATGTAGTAAAGAGCTAATCATGCAATTTGTAGCCTTTTGGGGTCTGGTTTCTTTCACTTACAAATACATTTAAGATCCATCCATGTTGTTGTGTGAATCAATAGCACATTCATTTTTATTGCTGAATAACAGCTCATTGAATGGCTATATCATAATTCATTTTTCCATTGCCCTGTTGAAGGACATCTTGGTTGTTTCCAGTTTGGGATGACTATTAATAAAGTTGTTATATTAATACATTCTTACCTGGGTTTTTTTATGAATGCAAGTTTTCAACTCATTTGGGTAAATACCTTGGAGTGGGATTTCTGAATCATGTGTTAAGTATATGTTTAACTTTATAGGAAATTGCCAAATTGTCTTCTAACTTTGTTGTACCATTTTCCATGCTCAGTAGCAATGCATGAGAGTTCCTGTTGCTTTGCATCTCACCAGAATTTGATACTGTCAGATTTTTTTTTAATTTTAGCAATTCTAATAGGTATACAGTACTATCATATTATGGTTTTCATTTTCATTTTCCTGATAAATGGTAAATACCTTTTTATATGCTTATTTACCATTGATATCTTCTTTGGTGAAATATCTGTTCAGATCTTTTGCCCATTTTTTAGATTGGGTTGTTTCTTTTCTTATTGTTGAGTTTTAACGTGTCTTCATATACTCTAGACACACGTTCGTCAGATATGTGATTCGCAAATTTTTTCCCAGTCTGTGCTTTGTCTCTATGCCAGTCTTTTCATTTTCTCAACTTTATCTTTGGCAGAGCAAAGATTTAAATTTTGATAAAGTCAGTTTTATCAAATTTTTTTCCTTTACGGACTGTGCTTTTATTGTTGCATCTAAAAACTCATTGCCAAATCCAAACTTATGCAAATTTTCTGCTATGTTTTCTTCTAAGAATTTTTTAGTTTTACATTTTGCATTGAGGTCTATGATCCATTTTGAATTAATTTTTGTTTAGGGTGTGGGGAGGTTCATTTTTTTGCACATATTTTTTAAAAGACTATTTTTAAAAGACTATCCAATGTCCACTGCATTGCCTTGGCACCTTTGTGAAAAATCAGCTGACAATATTTCTGTGGGTCTGTTTATGAATTCTCCATTCTGTTCCACTGGTCTATGTGTCTATCCTTTAGCCAATTCAACACTGTCTTGATTACTATAGGTTTTGCAAAGGTCTTGAAATCCTTTGATGTGAGCCCTCTAACTTTTTTCTTTTTCAGAATTGTTTTGGCTATTCTAAGTCCTTTGCCTTTCCATGTAAGTTTTAAAATTAGCTTGCCATTGTTTATAAAATGGTTACTGGGGTTTTGATTAAGATTTGATTGAATTATCAAACTGGGGAGAACTTACATCTTAATGATATTAATACTTCCAAACCATGAACACAGTATAGCTCTCAATGTATTTAGATTTCTTTAATATCTTTTATCAGTGTAGTTTTTAGTATGTCAACCCTGCACATACTTTGTTAGATTTATTCCTGAGTACTTAACTTTTCCAGTGCAATTGTAAATGATATTGTTTTAATATCAAATGCTAATTGTTCATGTCTAAAATATAGAAATATTATTGGCTTTTGTATATTGACCTTTTTAAACTTACTTGTTAGTTCTAGGAGTGTTTTTGTAGATTTTTGGAGCTGTCTACGCTGACAACAATATTGTCTTCAAATAAAGACAGTCTTAACCTTTTTCCTTTCAAATCTGTGTGCCATTTATTTCTTTTTCTTGGCTTATTTCACTAGCTGTGACTTCCAGTGTGATGTTGAATAGGGATTGTCAGAGTGGACATCCTCGTCTTATTTCCAGTCTTAGAGGAGAAAACATTCAGTATCTTGCCCTTAAGTATGATGTGAATTGTAGATTTTTCACAGTTTCCTACAGTTCCCTCCTTATTATTCCTAGTTTTCTGAGACTTTTGTCATGAATTTCATTGATTTTTTTTGTCCTATTGAAATGAATATATACAATATGATGAATCACACTAATTGATTTTTTTAATTTGAACCAGCTTTTCTTTCCTGGGATCTGGGATAAACCCCAATTGGTTGTATATTATCCTTTTTATAGATTGATAGATTCAATTTGCTAACATTTTGTTGAGAATTTTTGCATTTATGTTCATGAGGTATCTTGGTCTGTAGTTTTCTTGCAATGTGCAAGCTGGTTTGAGTCTTAGGGCAATGCTGACTTCATAAAATGAATTGGGAAATGTTCCTTCCTCTTCTATATTCTGGAAGATATTGTGTACAATTGGCATTGTTTCTTGCTTAAATGTTTTGTGGAATTTGCTAGTAAAACCATCTAGGTTAGCAGTTCCTTTCTGGAAGTTTTAAAACTACGAATTCAATTTTTTAATAGATATTGGCGAATTCTGGTTAGGTATTTCTTCTTGAGTGAGTCGTGGTGGTTTGAGCCTTTCAAAGAATTGGTTCATTTTATCTAAATTGTTGAAGTTATGGACATAGTGCTGTCTGTAGTAGTCTGTTATTATCCTTTTAATGTCTGTGAGATCAGTACTGATCATCCTTCCTTCATTCCTGATGTTGGTAAATTGTGTCCTCACTCTCTTTTTCTTGGTTGGCCTGACCAGTGACTTTTCAATTTTATGACTATCAGAGTCAGATTTTGGTTTCATTGATTTTATATATTGTTTTCCTATTTTCAATTTCATTGATTTCTGTTCTGTATTATTTCCTTTTGTCTGTTTGCTCTGATAATATTTCCAGGCCTAGCACTCTGGACCTGTCATGGGCATGGCAGCCCCCAAAGGTCTCCAAAGTGCCTTTGGGGTCATTCCCTCGTTGTCTTGATGAATAGCACTTGGCTTCCTTCTATCCATACTAGTCTTCTTATGAAATGTCACTTGGCCACATTCTTGGTTTTAGTCTAGAGTTGGACTGGGAGTTTGCTACTGCTATGGTTATCCTCAGTGCTCCAGAGGCTTCAAACTCCTCTAGCAATACTTTGTTTTTGTCTCCCTTCTTGGTTTGGGGTCTTCTCTCTGGGCTACTCTCCAGAGAGAGTCTGTATCTTGTAGCTCTCCACACTGCATTCCACTGCAGCTCTTGTTAGCACGGTGGCAGGGAGAGGCAGAGGGGTGACCTCTTATGTTCTCATAAGGCCTCAGTCTTAGGCAGACACAGGAAACCTGGCTCTCAATGGCTTCTGCCCTTTCCCCAGCTGCAGGGCTGACCTAGCAAGTATTCCTGCCTCTCTTCCAGGTGTGGAGCTCCCCCTGCCCCACCCCCACTTCTCCTCTCCTAGCTGCAGCTCCCACCAGTGCCTTCAGGGTACAGTTTTGATCCCCCTCCCTCTGCAGATTAAGGCTGTGTTGGGTAGGGAAGATAAAGGAGATGTATCAGGGTGGTGTTTGGGCAGTGCTGCTGCTCCTCTTCTCTAGCTAGCACCTTGCAGGACATTGTCTTCCTGATCTTCCCTGTGAGTACCTGTTCTTGGAGGAAAAAACTACAAGAGAGTGTGAACCCTCCTATGTCTGCAGCCCCTGGGATTTCACACTCTCATGGTAGCCCACACTGGGCCTTTAGCAATTCTTTAAACATTTCTAGCTTAATCTTCTTACCAGTTTTTATGGCATTTGGCAGCATCTGTCCCAGGTAAGCATATGCTTGAATCCTGTTTCCCCCACCGCAGGCCTTTGTCCTTCTCTTGGTTTTAAGTTAGCCGTTTACCTATAACACCAATTCTCCAATAGGTTCCGGAAAGTTGTTAATTTTGCAGTTTATCTAGCTTTTTTCTTATTGTAAGAGCAGGAGCAATGCTCTTTCTAGCTCTTAAATCTCCAAGCTTTAATCAGAACCATTATTTATGTTTAGAATTTTAAATTTCACCAGCATTAACTTGATTTTCAAAGTTTTAGAGGATCACTGCAACCATCCAAAAACATCTTTCTAGATATGTTTGGAAACTAGAACTGTGAATCCCAAGTAAAGAGGGTATAAAAATGTGAAAAAGTAACATTTTGGGTCACTAATTTATATATTTTTTCTTTTCTGCATGTTTCTCTCACTCAAACTTGGAGCTGCTTCTGAGTTTCATTTGGGCACAAGGGAGGTATGTGGTGGGATAGAAAGTAGAAATAACTTCTAAGAATTTCTGGGGTTTGTTTCCAGAAGCCTGAGCCCACAGTAGAACTTAGAGAGTTTGCAAGGAAGAAGAAAAATTAGGGGTTTGTTAGACAAAGCAAAAGGATAACAGGAGAAAAAGGAACCTTCCTGGATTAGACAAAAGGTTCCTGCACCAGAGCAGAAGACCAAGGGACCCCTTAGAATAGGGCAGGAAAGAGGCTGCAAGACGCATAGAGGAAGAGGTGCATGCAATGTCTAGGCAGACAGGACCCCCAAACCACCTTACAAGAGATTGCTCCATCTTAAGTGTGGCTTGGAAGCATCAAAATGCCAACGGTCCTGAATATCCCCTAGGACCAAGGACGACGGATGTCTTAGTGAAAACCTGTGAGACAGAAGACAAACACCAAGTCCTCCACCTCCACAGATACCGCCACTCTGCAGAATATGCTGGACAGCGACATGACCGTAGGAAGGAGGGGAAGCCCCCAAATGACTGAGATTATATTTTCTCATGAGCCTGGGAAGCTCAGGGCTCAAAGTCAAATTTAGTTGATTCCTGGACAATAAAGAGATTTTAGTATTGCTTACATACTTTAATGTGTGGACGAAGAATCATACCTGCTACAAAAGTAATACACTCCAGAGACCTAGATATCACTGTTTCTTTGAAAATGTTTTCAATTGTAGTGATTCAAGATTTTTTTCCACCCCAATGCATCTGAGGGATTCAACATGCCCTCGATTGTAATGATTCCTCCCAGGGTGGGTGCGGTGGAAGAGGCAGCAAGGGATCCAGGGAAAGAACAGCACTTTCAGTGAATCCCCCAGGTGATGCTGAAAACTATTTCCCCCACAGGCTCACTCCTGCCTTGAGAATCTGTGCTCTCCCCTCTCTTGCTCTGGGTGTGCTTTCCAATTAGAACACTAAAATAGTCTACAGCCATACCACCCTGAATGCACCCCATCCTGTCTGATCTCAAAAGCTAAGCAGGGTCGGGCCTGGTTAGCACTTGGATGGGAGAACACTAAAACAATGACAGAGATTGACCCATAAGCAAGAGGTGTGTTCTTACAAAGGTGCACGTAAAGCAAATATATCTATGTGAAACATATAGTGCTATATACATAGGTTGAAATAATTACCATTATTTGCATTACAGACAACTAAAGAACAGGTGTAGTTGTGAATCTGTGGCTAGGAGAGGAAAAAAATCCCCGGATTTCCTTCTTGGAAGTTGTGATTGACTTGAAAAACTGTCCTCCTTCCTACCCGGCCTCCTACTGAGGTTGTAAGAAGGATCAAGTGAAACACACATAAGCATCTGAATGAAAACATCCCCAAAGTGAACAATTGGGAGAATTACCGCCATTCTCCCATTCAGTTCTGTTGACCCAGGCCCTGGAGCTGGCATACTGATGGGAAGTCCTTGACATTATCATAGCAAAGATGTGTGTTTTTGCTAGTGTTTCTGCCAGTGAGACCTCAACTGGGGGATGACACATTATGTATTCCATTTTCCAGAGCTTGTGTCTGATACCACTGGGGAGAAACACAGTTAGAGACCTGGTCATGGGACTTGTTTTCTTATTTTTGGAAATGTTTCACCACGGCAAAAGGCTACCAGCAACCTGATATCTTAAAACCGCTGCACATGTTGGGCCTACTCCTCTTATCTAATAAAATCATATCATATCATGTCTTCTCTCCCCTGGGTGGAAAAAAAGCCCGAAGCCTGGGATCTCTTGGAAATTGAAGCAAAAAGCAAGAACCAGGTAAAAGGAGAGAATTCTAAAAATCTGGGTTAGCGTGTTCAAAGAGCAGACTGAGAGAGGAAGATCATCCCTTGCGATTTCTCTGTGGAGGACAGAAAGCACCCTGGTTCCTCCAGACGGTGTGGGGGTCACGGGCGTCCCCTGCAGAAGGGCCTGGGAGCTGCCCACAGGCTCAGCTACTCAGACCTGCCAGTAGAAGAAATTCCTGGGAACAGAAAATATCCCATCAACTGGACAAAATGTGTTTTCGAGAGTGTGCTGCCATTACAGCACACTGCTTAGGAACCCAAGCTCTGGAGTTAAAACAGAGTTTGGATCCCAATTCTACGACTTCCTAGTTGGGTGACCGCCGGTCAGTTACTAACACATAAAAAGGGACTAAGATTAATACCTTGAGAGGTTTAGATTAGGTAATGCACATGCAGCGCAGAGCCTACAGAACAACACAGTAAATGTTAGATACTGTTAGCCATGCCCTTTCCGTTTAAAATAGCTACACCGCAGTCCACTACCTTGTACTGTTACTCACAGGTCACTTCTCAGAATGAACTCCCTTGAAAACGAATGTCTTTGACATACAGGGGAAGAGTAGAGATTTGCATTTTTGTTATTTCGCTCAATGCAGAGAGCAAATATAAAATTCTTTTCAGGGAACTTGTTAAGGTCAAAGAACCAGGTCCTTCAAGTGGGAGTGCTAACATATTATGGGGACGCTGAATTGCCACCTAGTCCTCAGATTCTTGATAGAAAGTGTGGCCCATTGTTAGCTTCTCTTGGGTTCAAGGGACTGAGACCCATTTGGTGGTTGGCAGTTATCATAAGAAGAAACCAGAGAGTAAGGGAAGGGAAGGGACCCATCTCAGCAGCCACCCAGCCACGCTTCACGGAGAACTGGAGGGGCCTCACAGCTGTTCAGGCTCTCAGGTCCCAGTGGCCCCTCTGGCCCTGGTCATCGCATTGCCCTCTGAGGCCACCTTCTCACTGCTACCGATGCCAGTGTCTCGCTGAGCACCTGGCCAGCTTCTCTGTCAACGTCTCCGTCTGCTGCTCTTGCTTCTCCGTCTCCTTGAGACGCATGCACAAGAGACAGCGTCTGCCTGGGACATCTTGTTATCTTCCAGTATACAGGGTTCCTGTTACGGGCACGAAGTCTCAGTCATGGAAAGCACCGGACACAGAAAGCTCCCCAAAGGACATTAAAAAATAGGACCTGCTTCTTTCATGAAATGATGACTTTATTGCCTTCACTCTTGGCTTTACTTCGTAAATTAGCAAGGGGGTCTTGAATTTAATGGCTGCCTCTCCCAGGACACTAACTTAGGCTCTTGGGTTTGAGACTTCTCTCTCTTCGGTGCAGATGGAAGATTTGCAATAAAAGAGATGAATTTTCTGCTGTTATTACTCTGCACGCTAGTTCATACACTAAGTTTAAAATCTATATTTCCAGTCTGATCACTTGTTGCTTGCAGGATAAACTTCAGGTTAGTGACTGTTAGTTTATTTGTCCAGTAGAAGTGCAGCAATTTATGACAAATGCATCAAATGACACGAGGATCCCCTGGCATGGAAGGCGGTGGACTGACTCAGAGAGTTTCTGTAAGGAGCTTCTCACCTGAGCATCCTCTGGATGTAGGAATAGAGCCTAAGTGACTGTCAATTATTATGTCACATTTACTAAGTTCATACATAAAATGTCACCTCAATTTTACGGAAAATTCATGTGAAGGCTGATTGACTTTCAGATGGAATTCTTTCTTGATAGGCTGCAAAATTCCTACATGGAGTAAGGGCCTGTACTTTGAATTTTTAGAAGAAATCAGCAAAGAGGCAGACTACTCTGTTATAGTAACAATTAGGAGTTTCTGACATAAGACAACAAAAATTCCCAGACTTAAGGATAATTTCACTCCAAACTACTAATTAAATATATAATCATATAATCACATATGTAAATCTGGGTCTCCTTTTACTTTTAGTGACCCTAGTTCAAACACAAAGGGTATTTTTAGTTCCAATTTTTCCTTTTTACCAAGCTTGATCGGTGAACAAGAAAGTCTTATCAATCATCCACTTTTTGGAAAGCATGGAGCTTTTGAACCACACAGATCATTTCAAAATTAGAAATGCCCCCACTGAGGGGCCCATGTCAGGGCTTTCTGCAGGCAGTTGTCACTGGACCGTAGGTCTGACGTGTGTCTTTGGGTAAAATCAGCTAAGAAATGTTCCTTGGGATGGTGTGGGTGAAAAAGCAATAGAAACAGTATTTCTATTTTTTTAACAAGTAACTCACAATTCACATGGGGTAGAAAGCTATATAGCTGTTTCTTACTTACAGTGTTCCTCTCACTTAAAGCATTCCTCCTAAAATGCTTGCAAAACAAAATTATTTTAAAAGTAACACACACTTTCCCATTGACACATTCTGAAGATGCCTCCGTAAGGAAAACTTTTTGGTGGCAGAAAAATATTTTCTTACTATTAAATATGAATAATAATCACTATCCTTTATTGAGGTCTTACTACTTGCCAGTCATTGTTTAAAGAGGCTTTATACAGTTCTCTCATTTTATTCCTCACAATGGTCCTATGAGGTATTGTCTCGATTTCCCAGGCAAGAAATCTAAGGAAAAAAGAATTTAAGTAACCAGTTCAAGGTCACGTGGTTAGGGTAAAGAAAGGATGAAGTCAAGCTGTCTGACCCTAAGCCACACCCCTCACCCAGGCCACCATGCTGCCACCAACAAGCATCCGCGTCCATCTGGAGGAAGAGAGCAGTTACCTAGTCTGTCAGATATTGAGATCAAAATACACTGTCAGTTGGATTGTGGAGTTTGGATTCTCCATCGTTACCCTTGATATTATCCTAAGAACTAACCCAGGATGACCTACCATTTTTCTTGGCTTTATACTCACTCATGGTGGATGATTGGGAAATGTTAATTGCATGACATAGATTCACTCATTATAAGGGGTTATGAGTTAATGTGCTTCCTCCCTAGGGGTATTTACAGAATTGGTAGTTGAATATTAGTTTAATTGAATTGAACGCAGATATTATGGTTTCATAAGTGCTACTGCGAAACAGTTGAAAAAAATCAGACAAGTGAAGGTAAAGTCTGTTTTATTAAGGATAAAGCCATATTGAAGAGTGGGACTTCATTATGGCCACAGTCAGACTAGCTAGTGTTTTCCCCCAAGTCTAAAACTTGGTACAGCTCACCCAAGGGAATGTTGACTCTGCAGAACTTACAGACATAAAGCAAAACAGTTGTGTCAGCTGCATCTACTGTGTCCCTACACTGGAACAAAATGAGAGCTAGGTTTTTAGACCGGGCCCTAGAAGCAGGCCTGGGCCCTGACCCCCTCACTATCGCCACCCACAAGGCAGGAGGTGAGTGAAACACACCTATCCTCAGAAAGGGAGATGCAAAAGGACAGGAAAGAAAGGGTTGAGTTTCTCATGCTCAGTTCTTCCCGTGTCACCAAACAGATCTAAGTCACAACTTACCACTCATGGAAGAGTGAACAGGGCTGGGAGAAGGGCTACAGCTACTTTTCCCAGTGCTTTCTAAAGGAAACGTGAAAGCTCCTAACATATGTGTGAAGCAGGAACCTAGGAGGGAGAGGGAAGATTCCATCCAATCCCAGAAGTTGTGTTGATGCTCTGAGCCTTCTGCTCTGGCAATGAGCTCTTACCCATGTGGAACAGGGACACAGATACACTACACATGGAGCGAAAGTTCCTGAAGTGTTTATGGGTCTTTGGAATTGATTTAAGATTTGACCATAACCTTGTGAAAAAGGAGCTGTGACTCCAGCTGGCAACAGTTAAGTAGCTGGGAAGGCACCCGCCATGGCATCCTGAGAATATTGCTGTCGGGGGAGAGGCTGGCCACTTCCCCTGTCTGAGAGTAGCAGCAGCCTGTTTGAAATAAGGAAGCATCTCATTTAAGGAGCCTTTAATTGACACTGTATTACTTCCAGCACTGTAGGAATTCAATAATGGAGCAACCCAACCAGAGTACAGCTGGTTGAAGATCAATCTGATTTGATTTTTCATGGGGCAAAGATAAAAAAAAAAATGTAACACGTAAGCATTTACAATCATTCCCTTCCCTGCATCCTCAGGAAGATTGTTGTCTCAGTGCTCAGTTTCTGTGCCTTTGGACGCCTTTGGTGTGCTGGTCAGAGAAATGGGTGGAAAAGAGAATTTGGAAAAAGTGAAGAGAGGTTAACTTGATTTGCACAGGATAGGGCATAGGGCCATCTAAGGAAGCACAGAAAACATCCAGGACTCAAGGACAAGAGGGAGGAAGGAGGGAATGACAAGAGAGGCCGCCTAGGCTGGAGATTTTAAAAGAGAAGAGAGAAATTTGAGTAGCTGCCGTGAGCCGCGGGATTTGTGAGAGAGAGGAGTGGGGACATGGATTTGTAGCAGGTTTTGATGGGCACTTCTGAGTACCTCTCTCTTCTCCCTACCCAAGGAAGGCGTTAATAAAGATCTTCATCATTCTGCAAGATTGCGGAATGGTATTTATTTTTCTCTCACATACGTTATCATGAGGTAATGGGCTTTCAGGAAAGGCAAAGAAGCTCGGATTTATTTGGGCATATCTATTTGAATCCTTCTGGAATGAGTCATCCTGTGGGTACTGTGCTTGTCCATAAAGCATAGAGTGGTGGCTGTAAAAGCATGTGCCTGGGAGGTGGCCAGAGTGCAGGGTGTGATAATGGCTCAAGGACAGAGTGGTGACCAGGATATGTTAGCAGGTGGCCCAGCCGAAGCCAGAGACCTGAGGTGCAATCACCTCTCCGGTCCTTCTTGGCCAACACACTGCCTATCGCCTGTCAATGGGCTTCCCTGGCTGAGACTTGTGGTTAGTCTCTGGCACGTCGTCTTTGGATCTTCTGTTCTGCAGGTTTGCTGGAGAATGGCCCACTGGTGAGGTGAGGTTCCAACTGCTGGGCACGGGGTCATGGAAAGTCACCACACTGGGATTCAGAGGCACAGAGCTCCAGATGCAGCGTAGCACTGGATGACTCTTCACCTGCCTGGCCTCAGTTTCCTCACCTGTAAAACAGCAGTCTTGGGAAGGCAACATCAGTGATCCCTTTCAACCCTTACACTCAGTGATGCCTTTCCAGGTGCTCGTTCCTTACTGCAGATACTTGCTGCCACTTTGTCCTGCCCCAGGGGCCTGGCCAGCTGCAGTCCCCCACCCAGATGTTCATTCTACTCATACCGTGTCCCTCCCAGCAAGGACTAACTGGGAGTGAGCAAGGACAGTGGGGCCATGGCTAGAGCACCAAAGCTGCCTGCTCCTGAACTGTGAGCTCCAGGCTGGCTAGGGAGGAAGAGGGTGTCTCATCAGTGACCCAGGCACTCTGGGATCCATGCTCTTCTCCCCTGCCCCGCACCAGCCCCCAACTCGTGCACACATACACACAGACACACAGACGTGTGCACACAGAATGAGACAGTAGAGCTTGTCTCCGGAGTGCAGACAGCTTGCGTAGCAGGAGGAGGCAGCTTTGTTTTTCTCCAGACACCTCTCAGAGCCACTGAAACAGCAACTGGATAAATATAGGAGGATGACGCATCAGCTCTGAGTGGATATGCGTGCACGAGCGTGCATGCACAAACAAGCCAGCAAGCTGCAGTCTGCCACGTGGCTCTCAACCTCCAAGAATTGACACTTGGGCTCCCAGAGCCAGAGAGTCTGAACAGAACTTGGTGTCATCAAAGAAGCCTGGCAGGAGGGTGATATGAGGCCACGAGCGCAGTCATGCCCTTGGCTCCTTGGAACATTCTTGGAGGTCACCCTCTGCTGGGCCCTGGCTATATATAGTCCTGCCTTCTCCAGGACACATGCAATCTTTCTGAATGAAATACCAAGAAATCCTCCCAGGCCCTGTGAAAGTATCAACGAAGTGGCATTTGAAGGTCCTAGAAAATGAGCGGAGGAAACAGAGCAGGTGTTTTGCTCATTGTGAAGGGCCAATGCTGATTTGGAAGGTTTTGAGGTAGGGAACGTGGGCCAAACTCAGCACTGCCAATTTTTAATTACCAGCACAATTAGCAGCCTGGCTTAACAACAAGCCTATTTTGTCAAGCTCTGTTTAAGAACCAGCGAATTGTAGCAATAGCACCAAACAGATGAACAACACAGGCATCATGTCCCACTCTCTGAAAGCAACGCTCTGCCTGCACAGTCCTGAACTGATCACAGCCCTGCTGCCAGCCAATACCTGGCGTCCTCTTCTGGGCCCTGACTAAGTTGGCATAAGGGTAGGAATCATGTCTCTGTGAGGCCTTCTACCCTGTGCTCAATTGATCCGTACTAAGGGAATTGTATTAAATCAATGTGCCATGCATCAACATTAACTTCTCAGGATAAAATAAAGCACAATCTCTCTGTCGTCTTATCATCCCGCATCATGACCACCACTTGGACTAATTTTGAACTATTTGATGTAAATGCATACAGCCCCTAAAGTTTACTAAGGAGCATTTCCCTGGGGACAAAATGTCTGTGGGAGACACAGCACCCAGGTGTGTCATCAGGCCTGGGGATGCTTCGGCAGAGTTTCCCTGATAGAACTTGTGTGTGGTTGCATCCGTTACTCAAATCGAACCTAAGAGACTTAGGTCAAGATTGTTCCTCTGGGATGAGCAAGATCTCTGAGGAACAAGAGGGGCCAAGAAACAACAGCAGGGGACCTTTGCGAGGAGAGGGAGGCTGTAGACGCTCCTGGAGCACAAAGTTTTGTCTCTAGGACTGAATCAGAGAAGCAGAAACCACAGACTTTCACCAGCTCCTGCCCAGCTGTCACTGAGCCTCCAGTGCTTTTGTTTCTGGTCAAGACAGGTGATGCCTGATTCTTCACCAGAGCTAAACTTGGGCAATCGTGGTGGAAGGGACCTCAGACTCCTCAAGGGAGATCCAGGCAAGTCCCCACTTCACAACCACTCTGATTGCAGCAGAGTACACTCTGGCAGAAGACCGGCAGTGGGCTGAGTAGTGTTAGTTGCAGAGTCTTAGGCCCTTGGGGCTACTAAAATAAAATACCTTAGACCAGGCCATTTATAAGCAACAGAAATTTATTGCTTCCACTTCTGGAAGCTGCAAAAGCCAAGACCAAGATGCCAGCAGATTTGATGTCTGGTGAGGGCCCACTCTCTGCTTCATAGACAGCGTTTCTTGCTGCGTCCTCACATGGTGGAAAAGATGAACAACCTGTCTTGGGCCTCTTTTGGAAGGGAACTAACCTCACTAATCACCTCCTGAGGCCCCACCTCTTCATATCACCATATCGGGGGTTGGGTTTCAACATGGGAATTTGAGGGGAACACAAACATTCAGACCATAGCAGTCATTAAGATCTTGCCCGCAAATACTGCCTCATTTGCTGCCCAATTCTACCGTAATAAATCTATTTGCTGGAGACAAACATGGCTTTTCTTGGAGTCATCTCCAAATACTGTACAAGGGAATGTCAGTCATTCCCCACCCTGTCCCTGCACACACTTACAAACTGCACCTCCAGGGGGGCCTGGCCGTCTGCTGTCCAGTCAGGTTAGGCCAAAGGGAAGTCCGAGCAGGAGGTTAGAGGGCAGGGGAGGAAAGAAGTTGTATTTCCACCCCTCTTCCTCTGCTTGCGGTGGTGTCTCTGGCAGTGTCCATGTTTCCTCTGTGGTCCTACCATGGCTCCAGTGTCCTCTGATGGCCCAGACTCATCTCCTTGGTCCCTCTGGCTCTTGCTGTTGCTAATCTCTGCCTCTCCATATCCTTGCCAGCACTGCAGCTCTTCCGTCTGTTCATAGCTGATTCCTCTGTTCATTCCCTTTATTGAACTACCTGACTTAGGCTGTTTTCTTGTCTCGGTCCTGACTTACTTGGAGAGTTAGCATATAGACATATTATAAGTGAGCTTAATGGCTATGTTTTCTCCGCAAAACCCTACAGTAGGAGGGAAGTCCTAGGGAGCTCAAGAAAGAAGAACTCAGAAAGGAAGAAAAACGTGAATTTTCCCCAGGTCTTCTCTGCCTCCAAAAGGCTCCTCTGAGTCTAGCGCTGTGTGGAAGGGCTATAACCAAGCTCCCCTTCCACCGTCCTGACTTGGCACTCTCTGGCTTTACACCATGGGATCTCTAACCCAGGTGAAATCTGCTGCCTGGCATCCACGATTTGTGAGCTCCCAATTGTAGTTTGGCACACGCATCTTCCTCCCCTGCGACAGCATCTCCCCTACCCACCTCTCTGTCTATGCGGCTCTTCCTCCTTTGCAAACCTACTTAAAGCCTGAAATCTGACCTCTGTTATTGTTATACGGCCTTTCAGCCTGTTATAGAGGCAACCGGAGCTCGAGTGCTCTTGCAGTCTTTTGTTTGTTTTTGCCAGAGATCTTGTAGTTTTAATTACATGTGCTTTCCTACTGAGCTGATAGAATTTTAAGGTCTATACAGATACGATGCCATGTCTACTATTTCTTTGGCCGCGTGTTCTACCCTTCCCCCCAGCAATTACAACATCTAGAACTGCTCTAGTATGTCCAGCAAATATTGATATGCTGCCTAAACAAAACCCCTCAGCTAAAAAGACGAGGCTCATACTTACTTGCCAGGACAGCATGCTTTCTGTGGGAGCAAAGCTGGCCTGAAAACCCTCAGACCTGTTCTTTCTCTGGTAGAACATCCCCAGTAGAATGCAGTCTCCAGGCACCGGGTTTTGCTCAGTCATTATTTTTATTTCTCCCTAGGCCTTGTGTGTTTAAACTATATCTGCAATGCAGTTGTTTTTCCTCCAGCACAAACCTCCTGAAGGGGATTCTTGCTGATGGCATCTGTGGCGGAGACGAGCTCATGCCTGAAGAGATAAATTATTTATGGTGAATGGTGCCCTAATGGATTGTGTGATCAATAATGCTTATAATAGCACAGCAGTGGACAAAAAGCAGAAGGGTTAGAACACGTGTCTACATCATTCTGAGAAGATAGGGCCCACCAGATAGTGAGAGGAGAAAAGGGGTACTTGTGATGTCAACCTCAAAACGGTTCTGAATCAGGAAGAAAGTGCAGCTTTTCTTTTTTTTTAATTTAAAGGGACAAATCAGTTTCTAGTCATGAGGACACTGCACCAAAACGCCCCTAATGTTATCCACTTCCCAAAGACCAGCCTTCCTGCTCTAATCTAGCAGAGGGTCTCCCTGTGTTTCCAAGCCTTCCCAGCAGCTCTGCAGAGAACAAGCTGAATTTCCCCTGTGTGCTGGTGTATGTCCTGCCTGCAAGTAATGAAGACATTAGTGTCTGTTACGTACAGTGCTAATCGCTTCACTGTAGTGCTCGGCCCCCGTTCCTAGGCAACATCCAGTATCTCAGCAGGCTTCTTCGTGCAGATGTATGATCCCAAGTTTAAACTTCTCAAGACTCTACTTCTTTTTTTTTGCCTGCTGGAAAGCTCCACCAGAATGTCCAACTAGAATTTCAAAATCAACATGTCCAAAACCAGTGGCATTATCTCCAAATCTCCCCCCCAACCTTCTACCTACTACCTCACTCTCCCCACTCTCCTGCCAAAACAAAACAAAACAAAACAAAACAAAACAAAACAAAACCCCTGTATTTCTTCTTGATCTACTGTCGTCGTACCATCAACATTTTGTAGTTATCCATGCTCAGGCACCACACTCTTCCCTTTCCAGGCCCAGCACAAATGTCACTCTCTCCCTGAAGCCTCCCCTCTAATCTGAAACCCAGGCACTCAGGTTTCTCCCACAACACTCTTCACGTTCTAGCTGATGTTCTGGATATCTGTACACATGTCACCTCTCAAACTACACAAGGAGCCCCTTTGGGTACAGACCATGTCTTAATCATCTTTGAATATCCCAAGGAGGCTGTCACAGCACTGTAGTAGACTCTCCATTAGAGTTTGTTGAATAAATAATTGAATAAACAAATCTACATGCAGGTAATAAGGTGGCACTGGCAAGTCCTGTTTTCTTTATCACCTGTACCCCTACAGTGCACAACAGAGAAGGGTGGGAAGGGACTAAGCCGCGCTGGAGGAATTCTAGGCGAGTAGTCCCCAGACTCTCTTTCTCTAGACTGGATTCTAGGCCTTTTCCTGGATTCTCACAGGCATTTCCCAAAGGCAGAACGAGTTCCCCATACTGTGCCCATAGCTCCACTGAACAGAGGAATGTCTTAGTCTGTGCAGGAGACATTCCCGCAGAAAGGAGGGAGTAACCTGGGCTCTTCTAGGCTGACTTGGGTGAGGAGAAGCTGTGCCAGACATTCCCAAGGCTCCCGAAGGCTTTAAAGGAAAGAAACATGAGGATCCCAGCCACAGGCACCTACCAGTGCTGAATGTCACCACGGTCAACGGCTTCTCTAGTCACTCCTGGGCTCCAATGACCAAGCAAGGTTGGGGGCAGGGCCACAGGACCCAAGGTCCCACTTCCATACACTCCTACAGGCTTTGTCTCATCTTTCTGAATTGATGGAGTTGTCTGGGTAGGCCATGGGTAGGGGACAAAGAGAAACAAAATTATTTTTAGATAAAATTCATACAAATGCCTAGCCAGTAGCAGGACACTCAGTAAATAGTAATTTCTTTCGGTCAACTCTTCAATGAGTGCCGTCCAAGATTCACTCCTGGATGTAACTGTCAAGATAAAGGATCTTTGCATAACCTCTCAGGAAAGCCTTTCTGCAAGCTCTAGGGGAGGGGTGAGTTAGATCTGCAGGCAGCTCCCCAGTCTAGGTTTCAGGACCCACATCGCATGTAGTTCCAACGTAAGGGAGAAAATCTCTCCCTGTTACTAGGCTCAATTGTCTTTGCAGTGAGAACTTTAATTTTGTATTTTCTCACTAGAGTGCAATTAAGTTTTCAAACATAAAATTGAGCTAATGTCATCGTTGAGCATTTCATTTACTTTTTCTCTCTTATAAAGGAAACCGCCCTTGAATATATTTGCTGTGTGATTGCACAGTCAAATAAAGACACATTTAAATATTCAACTGGGTAACTGCGTCTACAATCTATGTTTGTTACTAGCATTCAACACTATGCATGGATAGGAACACCTACCTTGATATGGTTTTTGACATTCACTTTGGTCTCTTGAGTGTGACGTAGCGATTTATTTCCTCGTCTAATCTTAGCAAATCACCTGGTTATCATTGAGAACAACATCCATTCTGGAGATACTGTTCAGGATGACTTCAGAACTAGAAATAGTATCTGGCTTATTTTTAGTACATTTTACCTAAGAATTTTATGTCCGAATAGGGTAATGAAAGCCTAGGATAGTCAACTAACTCTACACAGTATTGCACTGGTTCAGTGGTCATCCAAAAATCAAATCCATAATTCCTGATCTTTCTTTCAACTCCTCTAATTCTTCTTTGAAGGCAAGAACCTCAAAGCACCATATCCTCAATACTTTTTGGCAACAAGGCTCTCCTTTTCTGTATAATTTATCCCTTGGTCCATGGTAGGTCTTAAACAATAAATCATTGTTGAGGTCATGAAAGAATGAAAAAAAAATGAATTGACAAATATTCCCTTGACCTTCTGTGGAAAGGAGATGCAATGACCTTATCTCACACTTTTATAATCTGAAAAAAAAAAAACAGGTGATTTAAGCCATGACTTGAGAAATCAAAACAAAAGCATGTTCCATGTGTTTTTGGCAATTAGACCTCTTTTTAGCAATATAAATCCTCAGAAAAGTGGTTATGTAATTCCATGGCAGGGAGACAGTGTGTGGAAAAATGTGTTCTTTGAGTATGTCAAAGGTCAGCTGTAACTGTTTGCTGCTTCACAACTGAGACCCAGATTCTCGCTTGATTTCCTAAGCTAGACAGGATTGGCCAAGGATCCTACCAGAAGAAAGTTTTCAGAACCCCAACGTCACTCAGAAATGGTGTTGTTGACACAGTTCTGGGAGGCACCTCTCGAGCCAGCATCCAGCACGATTGCCAGCTCTGAGGTGGAAGCTATCATTAAGAGCTTGATCCTATATGGTGAACAAAAGACTTATGGAATTATATGTAGCAGCGAAGAGTTTGTTGGCATTGACATTTGTGAAGTCTGTTAGTATAAGTGTCAGAGGGAAGAGACTTGCGGATTTCATATACTCCCTTCCCCTAATTCCACAGAGATGAATCGAAGATGGATTATTTTTTAGCTGAAAGGCCCTAGGAGGGGAAATCTAAAACTTCACTGTTTTAGAACTTACTGGAAATAAAAATGAAAGAACAGAGTTCTTTTGATGGTACCTTTTTTTATCAGATGCATTCATCCTGCCCTCCTAGACCTTCAACTATGCCCGCCTGAAACTCCTAGGTTAGCTCTCTGTCATTCTCCACCGGCCACTCCCACTCTTGGGTGACCACTGCCTTTCTCCCTGGACCAAGAGCTAAGTCCCCTTGCTGCTTGTTTATAAGCATGGCTCATTGTGGCACGGGTCCCTCCCTCAGGCCCCAGTTTTTTGAAGCATGTGTAATGTGAGAAGATGACTCCCTAAACCAACCAGCTCTTCAAGCTGGATCCCGTCACCGTCGTTAAGGAGGTGCCAGGCGTCTGATCTAAAGTGGTGGCTCACTGCAGAAGGTGGCTGTCTTGCACATACACATGATATATTTGAAGATGGGAAATAATAATATTTCATCTGAAACCCCCAAGTTAATCCCTTTCCTTAAAACCACTTAGACGTTAAAAGAGCCACAGCAGAATTCCCACCAGCGCTGTTGACATCTTTTGCCTCAGAAGGGTCCCTTTCTATCAGCAAAGTGAATGCTTTACACGGCCTGTGCTTGGCTTGAGGAACACGGGAGAGACCAGAGCACCCTCCATGAGAACCCTCCTGGCACAGACGGCCCTCCGTCCGCACGCTCAGTGGGTTTCAGTTCTTTCCCCTCCCCGCACGCCCAGCGCAGCTGCCCGGCTTGCTCTCCTGTGCTGCTCTCAGCGTCTGCCAACATCAGCCATGAGGCTGACGTTCATTAGCGCTGATGACTCACGTGCTGCTTTCTGAGCTCGGGTGGGTGCTGGGCAGCACCTGGAGGAGCAGCCCGGTTCTGACTGCTATTGCTTCTGCTTTCTAAAGAAACCCAGGAGGCTGCCCCTGAGTGTGCGGATGCGGACTCTGGGCTCACCTCTTCAAGGCCGGCAGAGCAAGATGAGCAAGTTGGAGCAGGGAGGAGGGAAGGGGTAGGACGTCAGGGGGGCCAGAGGGAAGTATCGTGTCTCTCTGACACTCCAGCTCTTGTTATAGTTTGAAACAATTCTGGTTCTTTCCTAACAAAGCTTTAGTCACTGGGAGCCTTATGCAGTTAGAGAATTTTGCTCAAAAATATGGCAGAGATGATGCTATGTGCTCATCAAACCTGTTGCCTTTGTCTCCTGGACCCACAGCTCATGACATTTCCCAGCCCCCCTTCAACCAGATGGGCCATAAAACTGAGTTCTGGCCACTGAACATGAGAGGAAATGATGTGTATGATGGAAGCCAGGCCCATGAGACCTGACCTGTGATCCTGCACACTTCTTATCCCCATTAGTGGGCTCCGTGTCCACACCCGGGGTGAACTTGGCAGCCATGCATTAAAGGTGGAAGGTAAGGGTAGACCCCCAGATGACTGTGGGGAACAAAGGACTGCCAAGTAAGTAGAAATAACCATCCCTGTGCTAAGGCACCGGGACTCCGGTGCTGTCGTTGCAGCAGCTGGCCTTACTTACCCTGACTAACGAACCATTTCCTTCCATGCCAGTCAGAAAATTGTGTGGCTGCTGTGCTACATTTTTTATATTAGAAATAAAGGCTTATAAATTGTAAAAAAGCTAACGATATTATAATTCTAAGGGTGGGGGCATATAGAAATCCTTTAGTTGTGTTAGAATTCATTTGTATCCAGTACTGCTCAACGTAAGTAAATTCCATGGCAAAACTTTGCTATTTCTAGTTTAATCACAGATTTGAGCTATAGTAATATTTGTTGATATAGACTCTAACCACTATTCTATTTAGCTTCTAACTTTAAGAAATTTCCATTGGCAGCTGAAAAGTCCTAATTCCTTGAAAGGAAAAAAATGAAAAAAGAAAAAAAAATGAAAAAGTGTGGTGGTAATTCTGAATTGGCTTTTTTTTCTTGTGAATTCCTATGACTACTGAGTTGGTGTTTGGCGCTGCATTTCTGTGTGTGAGTTTCTTGCATGTAGGGCCTATGCCC